>VYXB01000864.1:103083-178281 GCA_013397135.1 Pachyramphus minor | reverse complement strand
GGGTTAAATGGAAAATAAAGTACAAAAGTTCACAAATCTGGAGGCACACACTACTATATCTGTTCTCCTATGCTTTGAAGATCTGAGAAGTTACTTTGCACGCAAATGACTCTAACAGATTTTCTGTAGCGTAGTTCACAGGGTTCTTTTCCAGTTTTTTATCTTTCTGTAGATGTCTCCTGGAGTTTTTCTCTGATTCCTCATGACAGTATATAACAAGTCGCAAGCGGTACTGGTAAAAAATCATTTTTCCCAATGCTGTGTTAATGCTGTCTTGAAAACATAATTAGTCTAGATGTTGTTGTCTGAAAATATACATGAAAAAAATCAATTTTTCAGAATTTGCTAGACAACTGAGTGGCTCTCCATGGATTCTGTGGCTCTGGATTCACTCTTTCCTCAGCTCAGGAACAGATAACGCAGGTGCCATTCATCACAGTTACTCCATCCAGCACCAGGAAACTCCTTTTCCCCAAGGAGGTCATCCAGGATGTGTTACAGTCTGTGCCGCAGCTACCCAGCCTCTCCAACAGAGAAGGGCAGCAGGCAATTCACACTATCAAAAAGAGAAAAACAGATAAAAAGGAAGATTTTTTTTTTTTTTAAGGGAAAAATATTTAAAGTTAACTTTTTATGTCCTAAGGAATCCATTAATTGCATAAAGAGAAGCTTGGGGACTTTTGAGAGGAAGACTGTTGCTGTCTTTCTTTATGTTTTAAAGTCACATTGCTCCTGAGGTACAATACAAGGTTCCCAGAAGCTAGAGTAGTTCCTTAAATTAATGCTTGTGGATGGATATAGAAGAGGTTTTTGGAGTTTTTGGTTGGTTGGTTGGTTGGTTTTTGGGGGTTTTTTTTGAGCTTACATATTTATTTATTTTTCTTTCAGGGAGATCAACTCAAAGCTCCTTACTTTGTGTCTAAACAGTGGGGCTCTTTCTTCATGGACAGAGTACCAGGCCTGGAAAATGCAGAGGAAACCTTAGTTCACACGTGGTCCTGTAAATGTATTAGCACTTACAGCACGATTGCAATCCCTAGTCTTGAAGCAATAGCAGGTAAGGAAGATGGCTTTTTTTTTTTCCTAATGAACATGGAGTATTCATGGTAAATTGGTAATACTGTAGATCTGGTTTTGAGACTACATGAATCTAAACCACGTTGGAAATACTTTGTTTGCCACTTGCAACAGTGCAAGTGGTTATTGATTTGTTTGATGTTTGTGCCTTTAATTGTTGTCCAATACACCTGTTTTTTTGTTTGTCTCCGCGAATATTAGATGTTTAATTTGTACCCTGTTAGAAATAGGATGCAACATTTAACAGATCGTAGATTAGTTCCTGAACTTGGTTAGGACTTCCTCTGACCAAGTATCTTGCTGTTTCTACTTTCAATGGTGAATTAGATTAGGAAACAAACACATACAAAGTCACTTGAGGTTTTTATGCTTCCAAATATGTTTCCCTGTCTTGTTATACTTCCCCAGTCAGCTCACTATGGCTTTGCAACTGCCATACATGTCAGTGGATCATGGGCTGGTGAAGACCCTCTATCTGTATATCCTCAGTCTGTCATTTTGCATTACTGAATTTTGTCGATACCTGTACCTAAAGAGATAAACAGACTATTAAATTAATAAAGTGGTTATCTGCATGAAGAACACAGCAAGCATTTCGTTTACTAACCCCTCTGTTCAGCATCTGTGGCCTACTTCATGCATAAGATCAAGGAATAAAAGGTTTGTTGCAAGAGAGCATTTCAGACTTGCTCAGCAGTTATTTCTACAACAGGACACGCGATCGACCTGTTCTTTCCAACCATATTTGACACATACACTTACATTGTAAGGATATCTCAAAACAAAGCAGCCGTACTGGTGCCACAATTTATTTATGCTTCTGATAATTTGCCATTTTGCAGTCTGTATTTCAGCCTAAATGAATAAAGCCGAAATATACTGAGGGAAATTGCCAACAGAGGGATAACTTCTCTAAAACTCCCATCTAATACTTTTTTATGGTCACTCTGTGCCTTGCTTTGGAAGTGTTGGCCAAGACAAAACACATTGATCAGTCGCACCTTGAAATTCTGCCTCCCAGACCTGCCCAACCCTGTAACCACAGCTCAGTTTGCAGGACTAGCAAGGGCTCTAAACCACAAATGTACCACCAAATTTCCAGCTACAGATGAAGGGGTGAGAATAGGGTAGGATAACTGCCTGTCATCAGCAGTGAAACTGTTGCAAAGCCTGTCCCTCCATTAGGAGGGACACTGTGTGCTGTCTGTCTCTGCGTTGAACCAGTGCTGAGGCAGGAGCTGATGTCTGTAAAACTTAAACCCCAGTGCTGAAGGACAGGGGAGAAATAATGCTTTTAACTTGCAGCCGTGTGCTCAAAAGCAGGCTCAAAGCTGAAGGTACAAGAACATCTCTGCTTTCTTACAGAGAAAGAGGTATTTCTTGTTTGTTTGTGTGGAAGAGCAGATGTTCATTATTATGGATGTTGAGGAATTCCTGACTCCTCTTAAATACCTTGTCTGACTCCTGTCACAGCAAGCTGTGAAAGACCCTGCTTTGCCAAGCCCTGAAGTTTTTGGCTGCAGTTGTAAGTCATAGCTTAGCTGCAGCTATTTGGGAATAGCTAGCTAGAAGAGGTTGAAACAGGTTATGTGAGTTTGATGTGCTCCAGCTTTCCCTTTTTTATTCATCTACTTTAATTACCAGCAGAGGACTTTCCGCTGCCAAGCTGCAAAAACGCAGGCCTTTCCTTAAGATCCCCTCAGCCCAAACATGCAGTCAGGCTGCTGGCATGCCAGCCATGCAAGTCCAGCTCCCAGTCACCCTCATGCTGGTCATATAAGCCCAGCTGCCAGCCACTGGTATGTTGACCGTGTGAATCCAGTTCCCAGCCACTGGCATGCTGGCCATAGGAGCCCAGCTCCCAACCAGTGGTGCGCTGATGGCGCTCAGCTCCAGGCCACCCTCTGGCTCAGCCTTGGCAGCACCTGACTCAACCTGGCCCGGTCAAACAAGTTGTCACCTCACTGGAGGTGTGCTGCAGCCTGCTGTGAGCTGGGGGTTGACCAGAGCTTCTCTATCAATGATGTCTGACCTGGCTTTTGTACACCTACATGAGCAAGTGTAAGTTCCACATACAAGTAAGTATCCCAAGAGCTTACGATCTGCAAAAGTATTTGGTGAAATGCAGACAATTGCTGCAATGCTAACTTCAAAATTGGTTCTTGTTGTTTGGGTGCAACGCGTATCTCGTGCATAAAGAACAGCTTGCTTTACTTTTCAAGGCACGTTTTTCATTGAAAAAGTGTATTCCAAAAAGTATTCTATGCTATTGAATACTAGCAATGTTTTATACAAATAACTCAGTTTTCATCAAAATTCATAGAGAATTCAGAGAGTTATCAGAAATTCATTTTGGGCAGTAAAGCCCTTCAAGCCTGTCTCCATCTTTTTTAAAGAGTGGAAATAGGAAAAAAAAAAAAAAAAAAAGCTGTAACTCTGAATTGAGAAATTGGGATAGAAAAAACTTCAAGCATCCTGTTTTTTCAGCAGAATGTTGTAAGTTTGGTGCAGGTGCCTTCTGATAGTTTCACCTGAAGAATTTATGCATGTAACTAAATGGTACAGTCTCAATGTTACCAAAGAGCTTTGTAGAAAAGAATGTTATAAGGAATCTGCTGTTGGAGTGCTTGTCCATTCCAAGTATAAAATAACAAAGCACGTACACATATTGAAAATTCAGTATCTGACTAAAAAGGAATTTGCATTCAAAGATACATCAGAAATGCTGAACTTATTCTCACCTCTGGCAAGGAAAGTATTAGTGGGATTGCAGATTACTGCATCACAGTTTTTCATCTCAACTCCCGTGAGAGTCCCTGAAGAGAAAGAAATTGGAGTTTTCCTTGTGCATGAGAAAGTATATTTTGCTTATATATTGCTAAAATTGCCCAAAGGAGATCTTCTGCGTATATCCCTCAGTTTAGAGTCCAAATCAGACACAGGCTATATTGACAGTACATGGTTAATAAAATAGTAGAAACCAATGCCCCTACTCCTATTGTACATCTCATTCACAAATCCATCTGTTTCTCCACTTTTCTGCTATTGAGTCTCTCCTCACTTACAGCTCCCTTACAAATTTTGACCATTTTCAAGCACAATGATATCATAAGACAGATTTTCCATACTGGGATCCATTACTGTGGGAATGTTACATTAGAGCTCCCACGGGAAAATTAAAAGGTGTAGGGGTCTCTCTGAAAAACAGCATTTTGCATAAACCACAGTTTTTAAGACATCCTTCTCCACTTCAGGAAGTTAGGTATGAGCCAAGTAGAGGTGGATTGTTCTTGTTTATCCTACTTGAATAATCTGAAGTTTAACTTCAAGGAAGGTGTCCACTACTCTTTGAGCACTTGATCAAATTTCCAGATACCCATAATAATAACCCAACAGTAATTTCAATCATTTCAAAAATACCATTTCAGATGGTTATTTGATTAACAGTTCTTTGATCCCAAAAATGATATGCATATTTCAAGTTAATGCTTTTCCTTTTGATCTCATTATCATTGGTAGTTTTATAAAAGTCCCACTTCAAAAAATTCCAGGAGGAGTTTTAGAGTGTAGGGGGAACTTTGGAAGGCTTTTTTTATTTCATTGCAAAGAAAAGCTAAAGAAAGGGGGCTCTAAATCCTAATAAGGAGAACACAAAAACACTTTTTTTTTTTTAAATTTCATGATTGTTAACCTAATCTCCTGAACTTGTCTCATAACCACTGAGTGATGAGGTTTGTTATAGGATTAAAAATTACCACAAGCAAGAATAGGAGATTGAGTGATGTTGCAGCTCAAGAGAGTTTCATTTCAGATAAGAATTAGTGCAAATANCTCTAAATCCTAATAAGGAGAACATAAAAATACTTTTTTTTAAAAAAAATTTCATGATTGTTAACCTAATCTCCTGAACTTGTCTCATAACCACTGAGTGATGAGGTTTGTTATAGGATTAAAAATTACCACAAGCAAGAATAGGAGATTGAGTGATGTTGCAGCTCAAGAGAGTTTCATTTCAGATAAGAATTAGTGCAAATAAAATGTAAAATGTTTTATGAAGGTAGAGATCATTTCACACTTTGGAGGTTTGATGATCAAGCCTGTGTCGTGCGTGAGGCTAATACATTTTTTTGAATCTTGCATGCCGTATGAAATCTTATCAGAGTTTGCCCATATGTCTGCATAATATTTTCTTCATGCATTGTTGTTATATCAGTTAACTAGAACAAGAGAAAAATCTCCATTATAATTTCTCAAATCTGTCTCTTTAAAGATGCCTGCAGATCTGCACCCTGCCACTTTCTGCAGGAGTTTGAGTCATCATCCTGCTTGCTGTATAAATATAATGATAAAATTGCCAGTGAACCATGACAAAGAAGTTCATGTTTCTGCTTAGAGTTGCAAATTATCTGCACAACAGAAAGCCCAAGGCAGACATGGCTGGGGCTCCAGAACTGGCAGTGTGTGGGTTGCAGATACACGGGTTTGACCATCCCAGACCAACTACAAACTGCAAACTTTACATACCAGCTTCTATACGTATTTTAAAGGTGAATGCCCTTAAGGAATCAACTATTACCACAGAAGTCATGAACTTCACTAAGCATGTAGCCATATACTCATTTCTATGTCCTGAACAGCATTATTCATAATCATTGCTTAAGTAAAATAAAAAAATCCCAAATATTTTAACACATAAGTTCTGGTTTTTTTGTTGACATTACATCATTCAAAGTGAAATCCAGCTCTTATTAAAATTAAATTAGTTTGTCCTGTAACTACATTGATAATTATGTACTCTTATTCAAATAATACAATCATTTCTTTAAGCATATAGAACTATATATATTATACATTGTTAACTAGCAGTAATCTTTTATATTTAATGCCTTATCTTACAACTGTGCTTTTACTTACCAGTGTAAGAATGTATCTATACAATAACATCTAAAGACTAAGTTTATCAAAATGCTTTGGGAATTTAAACTGCTTTGGGTCTTAGCTGCTATAAATAATAGTTGCTACTACAAGGCCAAAGAGGTCATTTTTATAATTAAACCTCTTTTGCAAAAAACATATTTTTATGTTAGGTGGAAAATTGATGCACATACACAACAACGTTTCTGGGGGTTTCTGGTTCTGAGGTTTTATGCAAGGAAAATAAACAGATAATGAAGATAACTGACTAGAGAGAAGATACATGTTCTATATATATAAACAGCATCTTGCTTTATATGTCAGTTGAAAGGCATCAGATAATGTAAATCAGATTTGTCTGTTCCAGGAAACTAGATTCAATGTTCTTCTTTTAAGAGAAAGAAAAACATGTCCAACATAACCAGCAAATATAATGCATTTATTTTTTCAGCTGCAAAATACAACTGAAACCAACAACAAGTTGCATTTTAACTGTAACAAATTATTGTTCAGTAAATCAGAATTATGTTCTAAAAAGTCTTTCAGACCCAGTTATTGTCCAAAGGGCTTGAGACCCCAACTTCACTACAGGATTTGACTACTTGATAGTAATTTTCTGTGTAGAAAGAACAGGTTTCAGTGTATCACAATTTGTTCAGCCTTTCCTTCTTCTAGAAAGGTGTATTGACTTGTGCCCCTGAAGGCCATGTCAAATCATGCAGAACCCAAAAGATTACTTCCTTGAAAATAGCTGACAGAAATGTTCCTGCCATCGTTATCCTGCTCTGTGAGATGTCAAAGTACAGCCACCTCTAAAAGATTAAAGGGAGAACTCATGAGCAACTCATTAAGAAAGGGAGAACCACTCAGTCATTTCTGCTTTAAAGTTATCCTTCAACTCAGGCAGCATAATTTCATTTGCAGGCTGTAATTAAAGCTATAATTGGGTTTTGACTGGATCGCAGGCTTATGGGGTGGGTTTAGATCGCTGCTTTAAAAACCCTGGTTGTAATACAAAATTTGATAATTTTTGAGTCTGAAAAACAGTGAAAATAGGTAAGTCAGAAAGTACCGGAAATAATACTTTGACCAGGTTGAAATTTTACTTAATCTACAACCCCATATGTGCAAGAAAAAGCCTTTGTATACTCTGGATTGGTACCAAATATATTCCCTTTGGATTAAGATGGTAATGCACATACAAAAAAACGTTGTAGGCCTTGTTTTCATGTGTGTCAGTGTGTGGATTTTTAATGTAAGGTAAACAATGGTTGTCCCCCATCCAGAGGAAAAATCATGGAAAGGGAAAGAAAACATTTGTTTTACAAGAACATGATGAGGTTAACCAAAGTTTGGAGAGGAAGGTTGATCTTGGTGAGTTTACCTCAAAATGAAAGTAAAGGGGTGTATCATCTCTGCATTTGTCTTAATATAGCTCCTTCACAGTCTCAAAATGCAACTTATTTCTTTTCTTATCAATTAGAAATGCCTGTCAGCTCAAACAATTGCTTATTTCCAGGCTAAGTTCTTCAACTTATCTCAGAAGCCCTTTCTTCCACCCCAAGATCCAGAAGGAGTGATTCACACAGAAATGAATTAACACATCTCTGAAAGAGTAACACTTCCTAGTAGGATCTTCACCTTCTCTTAGGATTTTTTTAAATTAAGTCTTCATCTAAATAATTAAAAATATCATAGTCCAATATTTTCCTTTGATCAGTTCCAGATCAAGCAAAGAACCACAAAGGGCTATTTTCTTAAAAGATCTCTAAAAGTCACCATTTAAACTAAAACAAAAATGAGAAAAAATTTCCTCCCACACAAATAATGAGTTTTCTCATTTAACCCAAAACAGCAAAGGAATTTCTAAGGCTTTCCTTCACTGCAGACTCTTACCAGGCTCAGCCGTGAGTTCATTGCACACCTTGTGCACAGCTGTTTTGTTCAAGAAGAGGTCAGCAATCCCTTGGACATAGGGTAGACCCAAAGTAATGTGAATTGTTTTTTCCGAGATAATGGTAGTGAAACTGCACACCATGAGCAAACACAACAGCCACGATAGGATGTCATTCCATCCCCCAGGGCACTCATCCCTCTGCAAAACTCTGGTAGTGAAGCTGCTGCTGCTGCACATTCTCCCTGCAGTTTGCCACTTGGGTTTTCTCCAACATCACTGTCTTTTGTGTTAGGTACCACAGAAGAGTAACCAACGATAAAACTCCAGTGGCAGTGAAGCGCCTGCTCAGGCCAAGCTCACGGCACAAATGTCTGCTGGCAGTGCCACAGGCTTGATCTCTGACCAATACACCTGTGTTGGCAAAAGCTCTTATTTAAGTGCAATTAAAGCAGCAAACCTGCCCTTTGACTGAGACTAGTTTTAGTCTTTATTCATGCATGTCCAGGAATAAACTGCAGTGGCTCATATTGCTAACTATATGCAAACTCAGAATCTTTCTCTTATAGAGCATCTATAGAGAGAGAGCTCCTATACTGAAGAGTCCCCCCTTTCCTGTACGACACTGCACAGATACCCTCCTCCTCTCCAACTTTTTAGTCATAGAATATGCAGACAGCAGCAATTACTTTCATGTTATTGACAGAGGGAAAGCTTTCCTCGTGCTGACTTCACTCTTTCAGGAGCTTTGCTTTCGTACAGCAAACGTCTGACCTCCTGTTTAGGAAAATCAGCCTTAGAAATTTTTCTAAAAATAACTGCTATCAGATAAATCTACTTGTAACCTTGGGGTTTTTTTCTTTTTGCCACTAGTGTGCTCCCTCACATGCTGAGTTTTTGGTGCAAGCACTGCTTTGCCTGTTATAAAATAGAAATGGCTCAGGAGATAAAAACATTTAATATTTAAAAAAAAAAAAACGCCTGTTACAGTTTACCTGCAGACTGGCAAGTCAGATCACTTGTTGGCACATCCAAACTGGTGGATTCCCCTGCAGAAATTGTGCTTACCCCACTGTTAAAAAATTGTTATTAGAAGTTGTTATCATTAAGAAATTAATATTTCCTGTCAACAGCAACTTTGAAATACAGTGAAAGATTTACAATAAAGCTTCTAAACCAGTGTAAATTATGGAAAATCCTGTAAAAGCAAAAGAATTTATACTGACTGGTGGTCTGCCCCTACACTTTACACCATCTAGATGATGAGATAGATGTAAGACAGAGCTTTTACTATGTTTTTTTGAGATTTGGCACAATTAAGCAGTTTAAAGATTTTTTTCAAACTTGGGTATCACTAACAAGGTTTTTGTTTTCCTCCATGGGTCTTTTACTTGTTGATAATCAGAAGGATATATTTGGATTCACTTAAGAACACAACCCTGTTGTTTATTAGGCAGCTTTTGCAGCATCTGGCTCCAGCCCTGCTGACTGGCAGGGAACAGACCTCAGAGAGGGGAGAGGAGTTCAGCTTTCTGTAGAGCTTCTCACTCATCATGGAGATGCTGCCGTGGCGTCACGATGAAAAAATGTTGGCTTTGCTTTTGTTGGTCAATACTGAAAAATGATTCCTGACATTTCTGCTGTGTATTTTGGGAGAAATCTGTTTCAGTCTTGGACTGTGCTTTTAAATGAAAAAAAAAAATTGCCTTCCATCTAAAGCACTTAGTTAAGATTTTATTTGTTTAATGTATTAGTTTGTTCAAAAAAATCTCAAAAAAAAAAAAACCCAAACAAAACAAAACAAAAAAAAAAACCACCACACTGATTAGCCAAGAGTATTAAGTTTATCGACTAGGCCTGTGTCTGGATTAAATTATAATTGTCTTCCATTCAGTTACTCAAATATTTTCCTGATCACTCATCGAGAATATTACGTTTTTCCTTCTTCTTGTGGTTTCTTTTCCTTCCTTGTGGGTGGACCTCCAAGTCTTCCTCTGATAAAAGCTTGCAGCTTTCATTTAGTTGGCTTACTAATTGCACAGCACACAGAAACTGAGATATTGTCAGCTTTATAGCTATGCTATAAATCCATCTGTAACACCTAAGTATCGGCATGGATATGGGTATACATACACATCGGAACATAATGTTGTAATTATTGAGACTTAGTATCTGGTTCTGGATAAATGGAACACAGTAACTGACAGTGGTTACTGTTTAAATATCATCACTGTTATTTTGTTTACACCAGGGCAGCTGGAGTCCTATAAGGGAGGTAGAGCAGGGCAGAAGTTGTGCTTCTGAGCTGAGGCGAAGGCATATGGCCTGGGAGAGCTGCCCAAGCCATTGGGAAATGCTAATAACACTGGATGGTCACCATAAAGGAAACCAGTTTTCATCATTCACTTGCACTCAGGCTGATGTGGGAGCAAAGAAAGGAATGGGACAGAAATTCAGGGTGATGCATCTAATAACTGGCAAATTCTGACAAGAAAGGGACCTTGAGACCCTTCATGTCTGACTTCTAGGAGTCTTTGGTTCTAAAAGTGAATATCCTATTTGTCTTGGAAAAAAATTAATTTGGGTGGAATTACCTAAGAATGATAGAAAAACTGTGGGGCTATGATTCTGAAGCAATTGGGTACAGCCAGATATTTCATTCTTCCAGCCTCAAGTGGTTTACTTTGCTCAAGTTTGTTTGTTTGTTTTTTTTATGATAGTGGCAATATTGGATGAATGCTGAATTCAATATCAGTGCAGGTTAGGACTGATTAGAGCCTCACTGTCAAATTATATCTCAGAGAGGACTAGGTGTCTGCCCCCTGCCTAATTTATGACTCTTCATCAGGGTTAGATGAGAGGTAGATGCCAAGATGCAAAGGTCTGCCACAGCAGCAGCAGCTGTGAGCACACACAGCAGCAAAACCTGGAGAATTTACTGGGAAAAAAACACTAGGAAGACAACAACTTGGAAATAAGCAACTATTTTTTTCCTGAAACTAGCTTTACCATCAAATACTATGTCTTATTTTTTGCATGCTTTTGAATCGAGCTGTGATCTGCCAAAGTTGTGCCAAAGCATTTCATTTTAGCAAAATGGAGAATCATAGAGTATCCTGAGTTGGAAGGGACCCATTATGGTCATCGAGTCCAGCTCCTGGCCATGCACAGAACAGCTCCAAGAATCACAAAATGTGCCTGAGAGCATTGTCCAAACAATTCTTGAGCTCTCTCAGGTTTGATGCAGTGATCACTTCCCTGAGGTGCTGTTCCAGTGCTCAACCACCCTCTGGGTGAAGTACCTATTTCTAATACCCAATCTAAACTTCTCCTGACACACCTTCATGCCATTCCATCAAGTCCTATCTCTGGTCGCAAGAATGAAGAGATTGGTGCCTGGCTCTCCACTTGCCCTCACGAGGAAGTTGTAGACTGCAGTGAGGTCTCCCCTCAGTCTCCTCTTCTCCGGGCTGAACAGACCAAGTGACATCAGCCACTGCTCATATGGCTTCCCCTAAAGCTGCTTATTTCTCCTCTGTATCATGAGTGATAACATGGAATAAGAATAGACATGAAATTAATTGCTCCTATGTTCAGGAGACAGACTCCAGACCTGTATTGTTGTTCTTTGTTGATGAGCCAGTATTGCTGGACCTAGTGATACCATTGCCTTTTACATAAATAGAAGCTGTTTTGAGCTTTGGGATACAATTCACGTGATACTTCTGTGATCCAGGGCAGCTGTTATTTATTTTAAATTGAAGAGTTTTCAAAGAACTTATTTTAAATTTTGCAGTAAAAAAAAATCTTTATTTCCCTTTATCCTTGCCCTTCTTTCTTGCTGGATATTTATTTATAGCCACTAAGATTCCAAGTAGCTGAACAGACCAAGTGACATCAGTTCTTTCTAGTCCTTTCTAGATCAGTTTCTCATAAATATATCAAACTGAAATCAAACACTAATATATAAAAGGTTGCATATTCTGGGCAAAGCAGACAGATGCAGCACATGAAATCTAGATCAGAAACAAACCTGGAAATACAGGAAGTTTTTTCCTATGTGATACATAAAATCTGCTTCATAGGTGAAGAATAGTATCTGCTTCATGCTTCATGCAACTTTTAGTGATGCCTTGGGCAATATTTTTAAATATCGATATCTTCTGGTCATCTTTCAAAGTCAGCTTGCTGAGACAAAAGCAATATTTAAATTAATAGAATTGGGGGGTGAATATGTAAATATGTGATCATTCTCCTTTGGAGTCTTGTGCATAGAATGGTTTTGGTGTTTAAGCTGATCGTGTAAAGCTAGTTTACCAGGAAATATCAATAAAATTACCATTTTGATTCAACTGGTTCTTTTCTTCAGCAATAATCAACTCTGTAGCAAGTCTGCCCCATGTATGCTGCTATTTGATTAAACTACTCTTGGGAGACTCCAGACTGCTAGACTAAAAAGCTAGTAAAAGCTTTTATATAAAAGTAGCTGTATGGCATTTTATTTTTATAGCTCATAAAGATATTCAGAAATATTTGCTTTCTTTGTTATTTGTTATTATTTGTTATTTTTGAAACCTTTGTTTTAAACAGAGCTGTCATAAATAGACTCAGCAGCCTGTAAATCCATTGGGCCCTCTGCACGATAGAAAAACATCTGCCTGTTCTGCCATGCTGAGAATGAGCTCCAGAGATTTCCCTGGCTCAGACAAAACGAGCAAATGCACTTCTTTGAGCTAAAATAACCCACTTAATAAATCATAATTCTCTTCCAACCAAGTTACCTCCTATTCCTGCTTTATTCCAGCCTTTCTCTGATTTTTCAACTGGATCTAAATCCTCATTTGCTTGATATAATTATGTTCAATATGGTTTTAAAGCTCTGTACCTGTATGCTGTACTGGTGCCTGCCTGGGAATCGCTTGTGAGATAGAACTGGATTTCCTGTTGTTTGTGCCGAAACTGCTAAAATTATGTTTTTCTGTTTCATAAAACTTGCTGAGTAAAAAAAAAAAAAATAATGTAGCATATAGTGACAGGATATCATCTCTCCAAAGTTACTCCAAATTAAAAAAAAAAAAGTTGTAATTAGTAACTTACTGTACAGATGAGCTTAGTAATAGTTTTTGTTTTGCTTTGGTTCTAAGCAAACAACATGGAAAGGAACTAATCCTTTTTTGTTGGGTTTTATGTATTTTTTTTCATTTATTGTGAAGGTAATTGTTTCTTCAAAGAAGTTTTATTTATGTGTTTTTTTTTAATTTGGTTTCTTGAACTTTGAGAGGTGAGAACGGGAAGTATCAGTTTTCTGGCTGTGAGGGTGGGCGGATCACTGCTGGCAGCAAAGACTTTTTTTTAAAAGCTACAGAAAAGAAAGCTTTTACTGTTCAGAACTATTTTAATGCATTCAGTGTTCTTTACAGACTGGAAGTGATGAGTACACCAAGTTACAAGTGCAGATTTCTAAGGAGGCTTGATACAAAATTATGTTGTTAACACTGGACTGCAAGAAAGTCTAAGAGAGGGTGCGTTTGGAGAATCTTGCTATAACAGCCATGAAAAACAAAAAAAAAGGAACTGAATCTTTGTTTTAAAAATAGCCCTCTTATGAGTTGATTGCTGAGATAAAAGAGAAAGGTGACAAATTGAAGAATGGACTTGAAGGTGTACTTTGGGGGGAAATTCTGTCTAGGCTCAATGAAGATTTTTGATTAGTATTTAAACATTAGATTAAATTATTTTATCTGATTAGCATTATTTCAACAATCAAGAAACTAAATATGCTTTACTGCAGTTGAGTAAACTCTGGAAGTCAATCTCTTAGGCAGCTGAAGATGTCAAATAAATGTATAATCATGCAATCTGATTGAATTCTAATGCTGGTGAGCAAACAGCTCAAGGTTTTAAGAAGTACTGCTATTCACCACAGGCTTATTTTTTATGTGACAGTCTGTGTTGCTAATCAGATGTGGTATGTTTCTGTCTTGCAGATTTACCGCTGGATTATAGATTTACACGATTTTCCTCAAATAGCTCTGCAACTGCTGGGTACTACCCAAGCCCTCCAAGAGCACTGCTGCCAAATGAGGAGTCAGTGACTATGAAATAGGTTGTTGGCTTTTTCCTTATGGCCCTTACCTAAACTGCTACCAAATGCTAATTGGTGAATATGCTGTGAGATGCTTCATAAAATAGAGTGATGGATTAAAGCAGATTCCTGTGTAGACTTGTGTTTCACTTGTTTCTCTAGTTCAGCTGGAACAGATAAGGAATGCATTCTTCGCTCTAAATCTTCGAACCACCACTACCTTTTGCAAAGTGCTATTGGCTACTGGCTTTTTCCATGCACTGCCCACAGCCTTCAAGAGAAATGTGGTAGTACTAGCTCATGCCAAGTTACATTCTACATTTTTGAGGACATTTTAGGTACTATCCCTATGATGCTGTTGCTACCATAAACCCCAGGAAAGACACAAACCAGACCCTCAGCCATATTTCATGAAGAGTTATCTTGTAAGTAATATGCAACATTTCCAAATTAGCATTAAGCATTGATTTATTGAAAGAGAAACATAAAGCAAATTGGGACAAAATGGATAAAAACTTTCTTTAAAATAAAGTGGATGAGGAATGAAAATGAAAGTGTCATTCTCCTCCTCATAAACTATAGGCTGAAAATATTTGACTTAAGATGGTAATCGTTAGTAATACTTGACTGTATTTTGAATCCTTTTAATTAGCATCAATGTCTTCAGCGGCAAATCTGGCTCATGACAGGGATATGATTTGTATTAAGCAGAGAGATACCCAGATTAAAATCTCAGATCCCTGATTACAGCATCATTGAAATTCTAACTTGAATCAAGTAATCCTCTGCAAATAATTTCTAACTAGGTTATGGTGCAAACCCATATTGTGTACTCTCACACTTCTGTTGTTCTGAATTTGGAACTGACTTTTCTAGGTTGGGGAATTTTTTCTTTTTTTTTTTAAGAAAACTAATTGAATTGTTAAAGAAAATTAGAGTGAAAATCGTCTAAGTCCTTGGGTCCTGGTGTCTCACTGGAGAAACAGTATTTTTGGTGTCTCACTGGAGAAACAGTATTTTTTTTAATGGAAAGGTTGCAGATTCTAAGGACAGACTGAACATAAAGCTCATCAGAAGAATTACATGCACCCATCTTTGACAAAGGCTGTCACCAGCCACTTACACTTACTGCCAGAAAGACATCGCAGTAGCAGAGAAAGAAAAAGATAACAGAAAGCTACTATAAGCATTACTCCATGTGCCACCATAGTCTGTGGCTGGCTGCAGGAAGACTTGGGAAAAATAACTGAAGTGGTTGCCCAAAAAATAAAGTTCCTCTTACTGAAGACTCTTCTATTGAAAAATCTCTGAAAATTACACAGGTCTTATTACAAAGCAGAGATTGGCAATGGAGGAATGAGAAGGGCAGTTGGTGCTGTGGCAATGGAAATGGAGTGATGTGAAGAGGCAGGAAGAAGAAATGCACATGGCAGAAAATTAGTAGAGTTGTCCATATTTAACATGACACTCTAAAGACACCATCTTTGCTTTTTCCTTATTTCTGATATTTTTGTTTTAACCCCTAGAAATCTCTGAAATTTCTTGGATTCTCTTATAAGAGGCCATTGACAGAAAGTTCGCTAAAGTGCCTGCAAAACTATCTTGAGCATCGGCAGGGAGACATAAAGTTGTAAAGGTCCATTAGAATCACTGTGTCTGGTTAGACAAGCCTGAAAGCTACAGTTCTGCTTAAAAACAGAGATGAATACCAAGTCTCTTTTGGTGTCTGTTTTGGTATAAAGCACATGTGTCTGAATTTTAAAATAAAGAGAATTTATTTCTAAAAAAAAATTACATGTTCTCTGAATTTACTTTATAACTGAGCAGCAAAAAGAAAAAAGGGAGACAATATTGCCTCCAAGCAGTGCAAGGAGATGTTTGTGCTACAGCCTTGAACAAAGCAAAACTTGACCCACTCAGAATAAGAATCATAAATCAACTCAAATCTTTAATAAATTAATACCTTTAATACCTATAGGGAAGTAATCTTTGATGCAAAGCAAAGTTCACTACAAATGTTTCCTGAATAGGGCTTCTTCCTGGAAACTGAACGCTTCTTCATCACCAGTGAGTAGAATTTAAATAAACAAACATGGGTAGATTATCCCAGGCACTGCTGGACATGGGGTTTTCTGAGACTGCTGCTTCCCCAGGGTGATTGGCCTCTCCAGCTCCTCTGAGTCCCAGGTCTGTGATAGTACAGTAGCACTGGAGCAATTCCTACAGGAATTCTCAGGAAAATTTGGTGACAGACACAGGGAATTAGCACTCCTCAAACTTTAAGTCTTCCTTAAGTCTTTCTTTCTGAGGCCAAGTATACATTAAATCATACCAAGGTAAACAACAGAAGAGCCTTAAGAGTATGTAACTTAACAGAGATGCCAACAGCAGGAAAGCAGCATCTGAGCTTCCATGTCAACTCTATTTTTCCACCACTGGGAACAAAAATGCCCTAAGTGTCAAACAGTTTTGTACACAACCTTGGTGTTTTACTGTACAATTACTCAGAAAGTCAGGCTTAGAAATAAAGTCACTTCTGTGCAAGAAGGTAAAAGTCTCACATGCTGCACCATGCGGTGAGGGATCTGATGGGAAGATGTTGCTTCTGACTTCCCAGGGAAGGGGCCATGGCATGGGGCAGTCTGCTGCTCCTCAGCACCACAGAAGGAACAAGACAAGTTTTCTGGTGTGTTAAAGTGACTGACTTTTAAAACAAAATATACCTCTTTCTGTACACGTGCTTGGAGGCAAATAGCATTTCAGCTGATGCATAACATCAGATTCAGGAGGGAAAGCACATTGCTAAGCTACAGGAACCTTACCTCTGCAGAGAGTGCCAGCTGTAACAGCATAATCACTACAATGGAATAGCCACAGACAACTATTGTTAACAATTGGCCACAAAGCATCCCTTCCAGCAAGCACATACCCAATCCAGATCACCCCAGGGGAAAAGCTCAATCCCGTTATAAATCCAGTTGTCTGTAATTTTGTTTTCTGCAATTCTAAGTAAGTAGAACATCAAACCCCCTTGGTGAGTCACAGGAGAGAAAAAAAAATTAAAAAGAGATTTTCTTCTGAATGTTTTTGGTGCCAGAAACAAATCCTGTTTTTCAATAAGCATTATAAATAGAAATGCTTAACTGGAAAACAGAGCCTGGATTAGGGCCAAAATAAGATGGAATCCAGGAAGTTAAACAGACTCAGAGATTTCCAGCTCTAAAAGCCTGCTAGCATCTTTGAAGGGCAAACTGGGAATTCCTATCTACAGGTCAATGAACAAGTACTGTGGCCAGCATGACCGAACATTTTCTTGAATATGGGACAAAGGTGTAAGGCAAATCTTTTCAGCATGAAGTGGGTACCCACAGCACTTCTCTGGCAAGCACAGCAAGACCACAGAGGTTTTGCAGCTGGCCAGATGTCACAGTTCACAGAAGGGTAAACATCTGAAGCACCGCGTTTAACTTCTGCTCCACTGCAGCTAAACTGATTTAATCAGAACTGTGCTAAAAATCCCTCACGCTTCCCACTCACGCCGCCACGGCACATATGTAGTTCTCTCACACATGGCCATAACGACTTTTAAATACTTGCACGGGGGTGAGAAACCAGCACAGCCACTTCAAAACCATGTATGGCTTCTGTCCCCTTCTGCAAATTAGAGGTTGCAAGACACAAAATGGCAGCAGCACAAATGGAATAGCAGTCTGCACAGCACACACCACAGCTCCAATGGCCCAGACAAAGCAGATTCTGTCAGCTAGAAAGGTATTTCTATTTTCTATTGACTACTATATGTTGAGTAAAAACACTTACACACTCCTTTTGACTCCCTCTTGCAAGGTTAAAGACCTTACATTCCTTTTAAGAGTGAAGAAAATCATAAACTATCTTACATTATATACAGGAGAAAAAAATTAGATGTTCTCATCCAAAATTTATGAGAAAAGTAGTTTCAGGCTGTATTTTAGGAAAAGAAGTCCATTAACTTTCAATAGACCTTATTCTGTCACAGCACTAAAGGAACGCTAAAAGTTGTGACTCTGTGTGCCTAGTAGCTTTACATTAAAGCATTAGATTTCTAAAGCCTCCACCATCTCTGAGGAATAAAAGTACAGGTGAATATAGCAACTCTTCTCTTGCCTTATCTCAAAGTAATACCAGAGAGCTGCAGTATTCTTGCTACATCGTCCCCTGTAACCTCAGCCCACACTGAGAAATTAAATGTGCACTCCCAGGTGCTAAGTGGTCTGCAAAGTATATTAATCCAAAGAAGATGCCCTTGTAAGCTTTGTGAAAAGCACCAGGATATTATGAAATTAAGAGAGAAAAGAATTCTTATACTGACAGAGGCCTCAAAAATATCTTCTGAAGGGCTGCTGTTGAAGCAACTGCGGCGGTGTTGGAGATGGCAGCAGTAAACTTCTATCCTTGTTTTTTCCCTCAAAGCAGCCCAGAAAAACAGGTGTGAATGCCCACATACACACATATATATGTATCTCTTCATGTATATATATATACATATATATATATGACATGGAAACCCAGAGACTAAGGGAATGATGAATTATCTGCATTTCATAGGAGGTGTGGAGTTTTAGGTCAATTAAATAAACTAAGTACTCTCAGGCAGTAAGCAGGGAAATCTCTAGATCAGTAGTAGAGAGGTGGTGGAAAATGGAGTGTAGATGAAGCTCAAGGACAAAAAGGCCAAAGGTCAGCATGAGCTGACAATAGTAGTTCAACAGGTCAATACGAGAGTATCAGGGAATGGAGTTTATCACAGAATCACAGCATACGCCAAGTTGGAAGGGACCCACAAGTATCATGAAGTCCAACTCCTAGCCCTGCACAGGACCATCCCCAAGAGTCACACCATGTACCTATATATCACAGAAAATAGTAATTTTTAAAAAATATTGTGAGGGGCTTTCCTCTTTCCTATGTTATTGTGCAGGACTTGGAGATACCTGGTACATTACTGATACTAATTCATACAAAAAAATGAGAAAAAAAAATGTAACGCAAAGACAATTACATGAATTTAAGAAAATAAACTTATTTACCATTGATATTACCATTGTTAGATAGATATTCTAAAATGTAGCTGTAAAAATATTTGTATGTACATGTGTACACATTTAGAAATCACTGCTGTGCAAAGCACACTGCCAGTGATTCAGCGAGTTACAGGAGTCCCTGAAATACTCAGCAGCAGTGCCTCAAAGGCCCCAGCACAATACACCCAACAACCAGTTATTGATGTAAACTAGTGCAACAACCTCCTGAAGACCCTAAAACTAAGCACAGTGACAGAGCTGTCTTTAGGGAGTATGTTCAACTACAACAAGATCCACCAGTTGCTGAGCACCATTGCTCTAGAATCAAGTGCAAAGAATGAATGCTACAGTACACTCTAGTGAAGCATAAGTAAGTATTATGTATAAGTGGAAATTATTTTCTGATGCCTTTGTTTATGTTTGATCTAATATCTCACCATTGAGACTTGGTTGCAACCGGGATGCAGCAAATCAGAGGGAGAAGTTTACAAAGAGAAATGGAGAGTCAGAGACAAGTTTAAATACAGTCTCTAAGACAAACCTTTTTCATTAAATGTCTCTAGTGTGAAGAAGAGGAGAGAGACATGGAACTATGAAACAAAAGAATTGGGGTGGGGATAAGTAAGCAAGCTGTAAAAATTTTCTTGAATTCCAGGATTTGCTTAGTTGTCTGCTTGGCATTTCACATATCAAGTGACTCAATAAAATAGGTGGATTCTAGCCTTAAAAATGCCTTTCATTGAAAACGGCATGTTACAAATGGGAAACATTACTGCAACGCATCTGGCATCCCAAAAGCGACATTGTGGCAGTCAGCTCTAAGAGAGCACTGATGAAGTCTGGCTTTGGAAGGTTCCTCCTGGTATGAGCATTAATGTTTTGTGCTCCACAGGGAATACTGTTTGGGTTTTACCATTGCAGAAATTTGGAAGGAAAGAAGTTGACAAAGATCATACCTGTTGAGAAAGGTCACACATTTGAAAACATAAAATAACAACCAATTCAACTGAGTGAAAAGCCACATGCTGCTGGAGAGGTTGTCCCTCTCGAGCCTGTTCTGATCATCATCAGAGAAAAGAAGGGGTACGTGCTAAAGAAAGAGCAGTTAGGCAACCTGACAGCCACTAGAAGATAAAACTACATCCAGCATATGTCTGCAGCAATGTAAAAGCAATAACATGGATTCTGATGTTAAAAGGCACAGAACAGATGATGCAAGTAATTTTATATTGGATCCAGGTATTTTTTGCTATTTCACAGTTAAGCGCCTATGTACCTGCTTTATGGCTGCTGTCTTCCTGGCATGTCTCAGGATCATGAGTCTGTCTCCACTCACCAATGTTTTACCTCATTACTAATGCTGCAGCTTCCCATTTCTTAAGAAATCTGCAGGAATTCTTTTTTTCATCTGACTTTCTGTCTGCTGGCCTCCGGCTAAACCAGGCTAAACACATGGTGAGAGCAAGAAAGAGGGAAAGAAAGGAAATGTAAAGCAGAGAAAGATGTTCCATTTACATACAAAGAAGAGCTGTTTAGGAAACACATCTAGTGCTTTCCCCTTCCAGCTACCCTGCTGATAATTTGGCTACCACAAAGTAAGAAGAGTAAAAGCCTGCATTTGTGGGAAAGAGAGAAGTATTTCCAATTTTTAGATGTAGCAGCAGATACATGATTTTTCTGTGACAGAAATTGCTTTGTGCCACACTGAATGTGCTCCAGACAGACAGGTACCCTGATGAGCTCGGACAAGATTTCTGGATTTCCAGCTGTGTCTGATTCTTAGGGCTGATTTCAGGCAATTCCTGTTCATCCTAGTTTTGGAGCTGTGACTATTTCTGCCCATTGCCTGCACGGTGAGCCAGAGCCCCAAATCCCCAAGTAGTAAAGGGTGTGAGTCATGCACCACTCTCATAAACTCAAAGGATGTAGTAGGAACAACCAAGTTAGGGCACTGTCTGATCCACACCCTAGCTGGAAAAGAGGAGATAGCCAACATTCCCCCATATGAGTCTGGAATTGGGATAAGTTTGGAAAATTAAAGCTGCCTTCATATGGCACTAAATAAAGTCCAGAGGGAAGAGTTGGACAGAGCATCCCAGATCAAAGAGGGCAGGGTGAGCATTATGCAAGTAACCAAATTTGCAGTTCTACAGTTCAGCTACAAGAAGAGACTAGCCTAACGCTCTTGTCTTACAGGTTTCATCTCACAGCATTAAGATCAGAAATCATCACAGCTGGACACAAAAGGCAAAGAAAACACAAGGGTCATAACCAAGTCATTTGTTTTGGAGAATTAGTGAAAGAATCTGGAGAATTTTGTGGGTTTCTGTCTTTTCATTTGAGGAGTTTTGTCAGGTAAAGACAAATGTAGAAGTGTTTCTCACATGGAAATTGGAGACCAAACAGATCACATAGAGAACAGGTTTTTAGTGAGAGGGAGGTACTTAGGGGAAAAAACAAAAACAAACAAACAAAGCCCCCATAAACAAACAAACAAAACCCCAAACCAAAACAAACAAAAACCCAACCAAACAAAAAAAACCAAGCACACAGAGAGGAAAAAATCAAAGAAGAAAAAAGTGTTGTTGCATAGGCTGGGCAGGAAGAAAGAAAAGGATGTGGAAGAGGCTGAATGACATACAGTTTTTCTCTTTAGGCCAGCATCTTCAGTCATGGAGAAAGAAAAAGAAAACATCCTCCCATCTTTACAAGAAAATGGGAACCAAAGACTGTTAAATGTATGAAGCATCAGCAGACACCTGGTGTCTCTTTCAGAATGGATGAGCCCTACATCACTGGCTTCATGCAGCTCTCCTGCCTTCCTTTCTCCTAGTGCCCCAGTGCAGCAACAGGGGCTTGCTCCGTCTTTATATCTTCATGACCCAGCTTGCCAATGCAACAGGAAAATGAAGTGCATTTCCCTTCCCTTCAAGCCAGATAACTACAGGGCCTATCGAAATTTTTGACTTCTCAAACATCATTTACTGTAAGGGAGAAGAAAGGATAGATATTACCAAGACCTTGTAACCAAGAGGTGTCTGCTCATAGCATCTCTGATGCCCCAGACTTTTTCAAGATGTGTGCTGTACTTAGGGGTAGAGTGACTTCTACGGGTGTGACCTAAAACACTTGCTGTTGTTGGAAAAGAGCAGCATTTCCCACATGTGTTTGGCTCAGTCACACAGGCATCAGACATTTCATGTTCCTAGTAATGTGGCTTGCCATAAAGGCCAGAGAAGAATAATGAGCCTGTGACGTAGGAGTACAACAGTGTCTGACCTGAACAGTTTTCAAACAATTTCCATGAAACATGCTCTATACAACTGGCCAAGTCAGTGGTGTTTAGCTCTAATAGGTTAATTTAGCTCCTTTCCTAAATCCATTCTGGAGCAATGCTACCCAAAAGGTCATGTTGCTGTATGTTTCAGTGCCACATGATGCTATTTAAGGAAATGACAGCTACAAAAATTATTAATCGCAGTGGGACTTTAAAAAAAAATAAATATATAAATAAATAAAGAGGACCAAATAAACTAGGGTTCTGATAGTTGGAAGCAGAGAGGCAGTGAGAGATTTGAGGGACAGAAGCCCCAGGGGAGTGGAAATTGTGTGATGGTGTGTTACTGTGTCAGTCATTTAAACCAACTTTATAGTGTGGCAAGAATAGATAGCCTGGGGACATGATTCATTACATAATAATGAAGATGCCTAAAACAGGTCAGATGAATTCTGCTGCAAAAAAATTTATTTTTCTCTGCAGTTATAAACAATGTGACTAGATCAGAGGTAGTTCAAAAACACATGACATATTCAGAGGTTAGATGGATCCCACCCAAAATTGCTGCTCCAGAGTGACATTGTTTCATTGTTTAATTGTTTTCTTCTTGCTGTCATCAGCAACGAATTCACTGGCATGCAGCAAAGCTAGCAAACCACTGAGGGAATCTCAACCTCAGCAAGAGGTGTTGTATCCATTGCTAAGGAGGTGAAGGGTACAGGGAGATCAAAGAGGGTCCATAATCTTGTCTGTGCAAGCAGCATTTTGAACATAATCACACAAAACAGGACTGGAAAGGACCTTGACAGGTCATCTAGTCCACCCCTTGCTCTAAGGCAGTATTCATCAGACCTTTCTAGAGCTGAACCACTCTTGTCAAATATATGTCCGACTAGTGCTTAAAAACCCTCCAGGGACAGAGGTGCTGTTCACACCCTTTTTGTTTACTCTATCAAATACTTTTTTAATCCTAGCTAGCCTAAACTTCTCTTACTGCAATTTTCATGCCGTTTTCAGAGGATAGGGATAACAGATTATTATCTTCTTTTTAGCAGCTTTTACATAGCTGAAGGCAACCTTCTTCAAACTTCTATTCCTTGGGTTAATTTTTTCAGTCTTTCAGTATACTTGATGCTGAAGCCAGGGTTATTTTCATTTCAAAATTATTAGTGGCAATGCTGAAATTAATCTAGCATGGACAGATCTTGCCTCTCTTAGAGATCTCTGAATCATCCTATAAATTTTAGCTTATTTATTTAACCTGACAAGCACTCTGAGTTACTGGGAAGTAAAATGAGCCCCATTTCACAAAAGACGACACAAGTCAGAGAGGATTTGTGGCTCTCCACTCTGTGGGTATCTTCACCACATTCTAACTGCACATCAGAACAAGATCTAAGCAGCACATCCAACCTCATCCTCTATGAGGCAGAAAGCCAAGAGCATGTGCTATAGGGGAGCCATGGTGTGTTTTGCCCAGGTATTCAGTCATGATAAAGCAGCACAGTACAGTTTTTCTACAATACAGAGAGACACAAACTCAGACCAAGGACAGGATTTCAAAAGATACCTTCCTCCTAATCACTGTAAGCATCCTGATTATTTTAGAAATTCCAGTGAAATCATCCTTTTAGCCACATCTGGTCTGACTGTGAGAGTCTGTAGCTCTTCACATGCTCATTTGTGTCACGACATCAATATTTTACAACTCTACTATCAATGCAGTATAGCCTAATACCATTCAAATAGGTGTCTAGAAACACATCTTCTAATAATTAATCTAGTGTTTGTATGACTGCAACTGAAGCACTTAGTGCTTTTAGGCATGTCATTACTGGTAAAAAAAGCAAGGCTTCATTCCAGGTTCTGGCATTGCTCTTAGAGTTTGCAGCAACAGCTTGTGGAACCCTATTCTTTAGGGCCGAGGCTGTCAAGAGATATTGCTGGGAAATACAACAGGAGTGCAAAGGTGAAGGGAAATTTAAAGTTTCTTGTTTTGTCTAGTTTCCACAAGTTTATTAATCTTGATAGAATGGCAAGAAAACACATTTTAAACCACAATAAAACTGTTTAAAACCACCTTCAGAAAATGTAGATTTTGCATTTTAAAACTGGGAAACTGAGCACTTATGAGCCTGCTGACTGATTCAGTAACATCAGTAAACACATTACTAAAATGAAGAATAATCTCTGTGAGATATAAATTTCAGGTAGTTTGACATCATCCTGATTTACCACATGTAAATATTTTTATTTTCATTTACGCAGTCTGAAGTCAATGAAACACACTGTTTTTGAAACACATGAACCTTTGGAATTCGTCACTTCAAACTTTGTCTTGGTTATAGCGACTGGGAAAGAAAAGAAAATGTTCCAGGATCATTGATTTTATTCTCTTTTATATTACCTTCTGAAGTATTTTCCATTGTGAGGCTGCAAAAAATGTCATGATGATTGATTTGTACAGTCACGGCATTTCACTGGTTCTTGGGGGTGGGTTTTTTGCTTTTTTGGTGTTTGTTGTTGTTCGGTTTTTGTTTTAGTTTGGGGGGAGGGGGGGTACGTTTATGTAAGTAGCCACACCATGCTTAAAAGAGCAGATTGACAAATCGGCTTTTTGTTTCTTTGCTGGCTTGAGGGAACTTTTGGATGGGAGGTCTTATTACTCCCATGGAGTATGATGACAGCACAAGGGATGGACATGGAATATGAATGGGTCACCCGGGATGCTGGTCACTTCCAGAGCCACCCTCGCCCGAACCGTGATGCCGCTGCCGTTCTCTCTAGGTGCTGGGAATCAAATTGCCGACACTCCGGTGCTGGGACAAACACATTCCCCGTAGAGAAAGGAGTCCTCCCGCTAAAAGGGAGAATTAGGGTATTTCCGCGAAGTTCGAGCCGGGGAGGAGCGGTCGGGAAAGGAAAAGCCGTGTGTGCGCCTGGAATAAACAAACACGAGGGCACACAACGAGCGAACGGAGCGCCCCGGGGCGGACGGGGCGCTGCCCGCGGCGGCGGGGCCGTGAGAGCCCGGCGGGCTCCGCAGCCTGGTGCCGCCATGGCGTGAGGGGCCGGCGGGACCGCGGAGGGAGGAGGGGGAGGACGGGGAGAGGTACGGAAGGAGGGCGGGGAAGCGGGAGGTGGAGCGGGAGGGGGGAGTCATTTTCTTCCTGCCTTGAAAAACGCACCCCGCCCCGTCCCGGCTCCGTCCCCTGAGGCTGCGGAGGAGAAACTTTCTGGCAGGCGAGAGGCGGGTCGGCGCCGCGGTGAGTGCCCGCGCCGAGCCGGGCAGCGCTCCCGGCCCCTCCATCCTGTCCCTGCGCTCCGCGGCGGGGCGGGCGCGGCGCGGGGCTGCGGGCTCCGGGTGCCTGCGGGTTTGGGAGAGGGAGGTCGGTCCCAGCGCTCCCTCCGTCCCCGGCACACGGGTCCCCAGGCCGTGGGGCGCGCTGGGGGCGCCGGCGGCGGTAGTGGGCACCGGGTGTCGGCGGGGCCGGGCGGTGGGACCGGGCGGGCCAGGTGCGGGGAGGGTGTGGGGTGGTGGCTGGAGACGTCCCGCTGGTAGCAGCCTCCAGGCATGGGTTTTTCCGGGCTGCCCCGGCGTGTCGGTGCGCGGCTGCTGTCGGGACAGCCGCACCCGGCGCGGGGTGCAGGGCAGCCCGCAGGATGGGCCCCGCGGGTCCGCGGGAGGTGGATACGTGCAGGGGGACGTGGCGCTTGCTGTATAAAGCTTTACCTGGGGGCGCCGTGTGTAACAGGCTCTGCTCCTCTGCAGCACCGTGACCGCAGGAGCCTCCGAACCTTTTGCCACTGAATTCAGCCTCCCAAACATGCGTATGTGAAAGGTAAGCTGTAGCATCCTTGTCTTGCACCTAGGCAAGCTGAGAGATGGGAACAGACGGATTAGTCCCTATGCAACTTCCTGCCACTTTTTTTTTTTTTCCTGAGAATTGTAAAAGTCTAAGTGACCTGGGACCAGAACTGTTAACTGGGAAAGCTGAGTTGTAATTCCTGTAGCTAGTATTGCATGAAAGCAGTGCATCATCACCTGGAGCATCTCTTGCCACTCTTAAAATTCAGTTTGATATGAATGATAGTAGCCACCTTCGCTGCTCTTCTGTCGTTCTCTTTTGAATAAGTATAAAGGCGTGATAATTTCCTCTGTTTTCAAGCTGGAGTGGCTTGTTTTTTGGTCATAAGCAATGGCAACATAACAAATAGAGACAACTGTGAGTGAAATACAAGAAATATTGCTCAACCACTTGGAGATTTTTGGTCACTCTAAGAAGATCAACTGCAATTTAAATAACACTAAAATTTTAATATAGTCTAAACAAAAACAAAGAAAATCTCAGCTTAAGTATTGCCACATTATGTTTATCATGCCAGCAATTATTATAACTCACTGCAGTGTTTAAAAGAAGGAACAATTCAGCTGAAGGGCAGCAGTGGAAATCAATAATTCAGATGCTCTTTATTGCTCTGAAAGACTCTTGCTGGGTAGCTTTGGGCAAGTCACTCCACCTCTCCATGACCAAGTTTCCTTCCTCATAAAACAGATAAGTGTGCTTGCTTGCTTCACAGGGGTGTTGAGAAGTTTAATTAATTAATTTGTTTCATAACTACTCGTAGATCCTTGGATGCATCTCTCTACAGAAGTGCTAAATATTATTCCAACTATGAGTTTTTCACTGTGTGTCAGGGCTAATTTAGGTTATTGATACTAACAAATATAAGCAAAGTTTTCAGGGGAAGTCAACAAAGCAGCAGGTATGGATGAACTGTCTCTACTCTCTGTAAACTGTATCTGGATGAACTATCTCGACTATCTGTAAATTTCACCAGGACATTAAACCAAAATATACTAATCACAGAGTATTTTACTGGGACAGAGCTACTGGTCCTTTAAGAAAACATTGTTTTCTTGTTATTCAATGTAAGAGCTTGCTTTTGTTTTTTGTTTGAAGCATTGTGATGTTTTCCATGATTTTGAATTGCCATGAGAAAAATCTGAGTGCTCTTAAAATAATAAGGGAGAAAGAGATGAGAATAGTTTATAAGTATATCTGTATCCTCCAAAGCATATCCTTATCCTCAGACCTCAGAAAACAGTTGGTCCTGATTTTTCAGTGCATATTTACCTACAGTCTCTTTTACAACCTGTTCTTTGGTCATAGAGAATATGATCTGAAAGAAAGAAATACATGAACTAAACTGTTAGTTGCCTGTGTTTAAAAGCTGATAGATTTTGGTTCTCTAAGCAAGCTCAGTTTTAATTACACTATGTATTAGTTATCAAGAACTAAATATTTAGTAAATATCTTCACTACGGGGGAGAGGAAAATGTGTTTAATTACCTGGCTGAATGTTAGATGTGATTTTCAGAGGTTGCATACAGTTATAAGTAAAAATGAGTAGTTGAAAGCTAGTTTTAGAGTGATGGCTCAGTGCTTTCTAAAGGCTTATAAGGTCTGTGTTTACAATTCTTTTTTTCTCAAGGACAATGGCACCAGGTACATAAGCTTTTTTTTCAAACTAAATTCAAGTAAAGCCTAGCTGAGTGATGGTAGAAAGTCATTCACATCAGCAGGCAGCTATTGGGTTGTGAATGAACATAGGGAGTTTATATATTAGTAGGGAAATGTTCACATCCATCAGTACCCAGGAGTCTGACCAGTGAAAACTAGCGTTAAATGAGGCTGTAAATGTGTTTGGAAAACTGAATTGTCCCTTCTCTCAGAAGTGATTGCATTTAATTAAAACTCAGTCATATTCTTAGGCTTGTGTGTGGAAACTTGCACATCTGGCACTCACAGCATACTATAGCAATGAGCAGAAAGAAACTTAGTTACTACTGCTATTGTTCCTGGACATGTTGCAAGAAATAAAGCCCCCTTTTTTGGTTTGTTTGTGCAGTTTTTGCCGTGTTTTTTATTTTTATTTTATTCTGTTTTTTCTTCCTGAAGGAATTAAAAGAATAAAGAAAAAAAAAACTTTCAGTAACCATTGTTTCCTCATTTAGACTCAGTAATCCAAGTGCCTGGTGAGTGAAAGAGAATATGACTCTTGCTTAGCAAGTTGTATTTAATTGGTAAATATGATACCTCAGCAGCAAGTTTGTCCTGGCTGTTTATACCTTTCTTGCTGTCTCCCTTCAGCTAAGGTAGAATAAAGAGCTTAGTTACAGTAGTGTAGTCCCTAAAGCTGTTAAACTATGGTGCCAGTTTGCGTTTGAGACTGCAGCCACATACTTACTGTAAATAATTTAATAGATTCTACATTTTGCTTCCTTTGAGCTAGTTCTCTGTTTAGATGGGTAATCTTTATACTGATGTCTGCCAGCCCCCTTAAGCTCAGCTGGGATATGGGGAGATGTGACAGTGCTGCATTAGTAAAACCCCAAACTCTTGTGCACTGCACTTTGAGCGGACTTGGTTACCTGCTCAGGATGGAGATAGGGCAGAGGAGGGGAATAAAGCCTTCTAGGAAAAAGGAAATTTAGCTGGTGCCACCAGGGATCTCTCTCATGAATGCTTTGGCAGTAGAAATTTAGCAGAAGTGAAGTGCTGGTAATGAAGAACTGACTGAAGAAGTCTGGTCAGTTTGGGGATCACATGAAGGACAGAGCACTGGAAATAGTTTCTCACATCAGGTGCTGGCATCACACTTTCATCTTCACACTGTAAGGTGTGAAAGCACAGGCACAATGCAACCATTATGTACACAGTCTGAAATTATTTGGTCTTTCTGTTTTTCTTAGACTCGCGGAGTATACAGTAGGAATTGGCAATAGCATTGTTTAGAGCAGGCAAAGGATTGTAGGGACCCTGGTCATTTGACTGAGGCAGGTGTTGTAAATCACTACAAGAGAAAGATAATTTTAAGATATAAATTCTTTCACCTTGGTTGTCCTGGTTTGTTTTTATCGAAATAAAAATGGAGGGGTTTATCGGAAATAATAAAAATTCGGAACGTTTTGTATAAACCTGGTATACCTTCTTAGGCCTTCTAATCAAGTGGCTACCTAAAGTTGTTAAAATATTTTGAAAAGTTGTTTACAGGGATTTCTCGGAATATCATGTCCCTTTAAAACCTTTTAATCATATCACTGTCTCTATGGTACATTAAACTTTTTGCCCAAATTATCTGTCTGGTTTCAGTTCTGCTATGAGAGCCATGCCTGCACAACTTACAGTCAGAAATGAGATCATAAGATTCTAAATTTCAAAATTAAGCCGTAATTTAATGGTTGTCTTGACACCTGCTTACAAGTTGTTTATGCACACTGTGAGCAGCTACATTTTGCAGGAATAATGTAGCCTTTTAACTCCATCTGCAGTTGAGGCTTCTCGTCTTGAAAATGCAGTTGTCACTTTTACCAAAGGTTTTCTGCTTTTGTTAAGGGTATTCTAGGGAGCAGTGAGGACAGTAATAGCCCTGAAGGAACTACAGGACAATACATTTTGTTGTCTCTCCAAATTTGTACCTTGAAAAAATCACTTGTGTCTGGGTACATGTATATTATATCTATGGGGAGAGAGAGGAACTACGTGCTATATCTGTCTCTAGAGAAACCCTAGGTAATGAGATAACACCTGAAAGCAGCAGTGATTTGTACCGATAGTAACGAACATAATGATCTACAGAGAGATTTAACTACCAGGTAGGGTGGTGCAATTTAGTCTACAAACACAGTGAAATTTATCCTGTAACAAATGAACCAGAAGTTCTTCTATTTGAGTACACATCTGGGGTCTGCATACTCACATTATAAAATGATATGTAGGTAATATAAAAGTGAGTGTTAATATAAATTGCTTAGATTACAAACTCCTTAGGTTCATAAATTGACTAGCATCAGCACCTTTGGACTTTTCTGGTGCTCCTGTATGCTGTCACAATAATTTACATATATAGTTGTTGTGGTTTAATCCCAGCTGGCAACTCAGCCCCATGCAGCCACTTGCTTACTACCTGCAATGGGATGGGGAAACAAATTGGAAAAGTACGAACGCTTTGTGGGTTGAGATCAATTTAACAGGTAAAGCAAAAGCTACTCACACAAGCGAGGCAAAACAAGGAATTCATTCGCCACTTCCTATGGGCAGGCAGGTGTTCAGCCATCCTCAGGAAAGCAGGGTGCAGTCGCACATAATGGTTACTTGGGAAGACAAATGCTATAACTCTGAAGGTGCTTCTCTTCTTCTCCAATATTATACGCTGAGCATGACACCCTGTGGTATGCAGTATCCCTTTGGTCAGTTGGGATCAGCTGTTCCTGCCAATTCCTTGTGCACCCCCAGCCCCTTTGCTGGAGGAGTAGGGGGAGATGCAAAAAATTCCTTGACTGTATTAATGTTGCTCAGCAGTAACTAAAACATCTCTAAATTATCAGCACTGTTTCCAGCACAAATCTAAAACATAACCTATGAAGATTAACTCTATCCCAGCCAAAACCATCACAGTAAAAATAAAATTTTAATATAGTTTTATGTGCAACACTGAGTTGTAAACAGGATATGAAAGCATAGTTTTGATCCCATAGTAACTGAAGGATGTGATGCATTTTAGTATTCCTCTCTGTTAGAATGATGACCTGTGGAAATGCTTACTAAATAAAAATGTTTATTTGATATCTCCAGCTACTGGAGTCTGTAGATATAGATATATAGAGAGTGAGAACTAGTTTTATAAAACTCCATCAGAAGCGCATAATTCAGTTATAACATCTTGAAGTCAATTGAATGAAGGACAATTAAAACAATAAGCAGGGAAGATTAAAACTGTTAATTACACATAGTAGAGGAGAACAACAAACAACAACAAACTTAAAACGTCTACAAATATTTGGAAGAGTAAAGGCTAACAAAGAAGAGTTAGTTGGAAAGAGGATAGAAGTTAAAGTCTGAAGTGGAAACGTGTTTTGGTATCAGAAGTTTCTGGTGTTGTAATCAGCTTCCTCGGAAGTGAGGGAAGCTGGATGGCATGCAACCATCTGAGATGACTGGGTTAGGCACAAGAAAGAGTTCTGACAGCAGTAAAACTGGTTTTCCCCTTTTGGACATATGATTTTTTTTTTTCCCCATCCTTTATTTGTGCCTCCTGGGCATTGCAATCACCCTCTGAAATTTTTCCAGTTTTACTGTGCTCCATGATTGTACCACTGGATCCACACAAAGGCCACATTCCTGTCTGCCCCTGGCATTCCGTTCCGCTTTTCCCTTCTTGTGAGGGCACGTTGTACTTCAGGACCATGGGTTGCTGTCAGAGGAAACCCTAAGTGATGTTCCCAATACCATGTGAGGGCCAGGCAGATGAGTTACTTTTTGACAGCTGCCAAAGGTGTACTTTTTTTCTCCACCTAGATTGTAGAGGCACTTTTGCATTTCTTCAGTGCTGCAGAAGCGTCCTATGTACTGTAACAGTGTAAAACATGGTTGAGTGGCTTAACTGACTTCTGGATCATTTATGGAGCAGACAGACGCAGTTAATATATCCTTTTACCCTTCTGTTAGTGTTAGCATTCATAAAAACATTTCTGCAAGACAAAAAAAAATCCTATTTTTAATAATTAAAATGGCCTTTTCAAAGTATGTCAGCACAGGATAAAGTGCTGTTGCTCTAACGGAAGTCTTTCTGTGGTAGCCTATAGCTTTATGCCTTTGAAGGTAAAAGTGATTGGGCTTCGTTCACTGAATGTGGACGCCTTAACAGTCATGTCTGTACTGGTTGGGAAGGATCATCTGCAGGATTCTGGATATCAACATTACTTCCTTACTCATTCTATAGAGTGAAGTATGGAATAAAAGATCGCAATAAGGATTAAGAATAGTCATGTTACTGCAACCAAAAATTATCAAGAAAGCATTTATATAGTAGGATATATGATGAAATAGAAGAAATTTCCAAATTCACAGATATTGTTTGGGCATGCAGACAGTTTAAATCCTGGTTTTGCTCGAGGCAGAGAGAAAGTTGTGCCTTCGTTGTGCATACGCCCTGTTACATTGTATGTATAGTGATAAAGTAAACTTATAAAAATACTTTGCCCTTGCTGTTTTATCTGTAGCATGGTGGTGAATGAATGCAACTCTCCATTCTCCTGGAGTTGTTGTCTCACATGGCTGTGTGCTGCTCAGCATAAATCTGTTGTGTTTCTTGTGTAGACCAAAGGGCAGACACAAGTTTCAATCTTGACTGCTGACATGATGTCATATACTGATAATCCCTGGTTGTTTCTGGTTGCTGTTGGGATTTTCATAGCACAGCTGTTATTCAGACATATAGGTTGATACAAAGCTTCTTTCAAGGTCTTTCAGATCACTTCATAACAAGTGCAATACTAACACCTGGGTACCTGAGCTAGTCTTTATTTATTGCAGATGTAATTCTGAATTATATTTGGGGGTTCAGTATTTAGGCTTTGAAATACCTTGAACATTGTATAATTATGATGTAGCCTATTTTTCATAGTGAAAAAATCAGGGGAAGAAATGAAGTAATGTCCCCTGGTGGTTAAGGTCGTAATAGGTATTTTTCAAGTTGTAAGCAGTGATTTTTACACCTTTCCAGCATTTTTATTGGAGAGACAGATGGTCACTAGCTATAGCTCACTGACCAAAAGATGGCTGAATTACTTCTGACTGGTTTTACCTTGGGACATAGGAGTTTCCTGCCCTGGTGTCCAGCCCCATAGCTTTGAAAGGGGCTCAGCAGTACTACTGGCTGATGTGGGAGCTGTACAGCTTGGGAATTTGGTCAGTAGATTTACTGTGATTGTTACAGCACAAAGATAAGCTTATAGTTTTCTTGGTTCTGCTCTATCTACCACCTAATTTTGCTGTATTTGGATATGTTTCTCTGTAACCAAATGGCAACATATATATGAGAATTAGTTTCTATTGACCCTGTCACCTCTCTGTTCTCATGGACTTACCCTGCATTTTTTAGTACTGAAATGTCATTAAATTAAGTTAGAAGACTTAGTTGTTCTCCCATTTTTAAATATGTTTGCAAAATATTTAGGTTAGTGGTAAAACTGACATTGTTGAACAAAATAGCTCTTCAGTTGCCATAACTGTCATGATTTTAGCATGTTACTATTTCCAGCTGGTTAATTCCATTTTATAGATGCTGTTCTTCTCATCAGCAACAAAGTCTATTGCAACGTGTGTGAAAACATATGATAATTATTTGAGGTATTCGGACAAAATGCAAAAGAGGAGTTCCTACAGAAGTTTGCTTTTTTCCACCATGATCTAACCTACCACTCCTCATGGCAAGCAGTTATATTTTGGCAGCTGTCAGCATTAGGACAAAAAGTTGAACACCCATCTCCATTTAATGGGACGAGATTCCACACACATCTCAGTGCAATGTTACCTATTAGTTTTGCAGTTTTGGTAGGTCTGTATCTGTTTCTGGTGAATGATCATTTCTTTTTAAAATGTCTATGACTCTCTTACCTGTTTTGGCATTGGTTGCTAAAATTGCTTATTCTATTTTAGTACCAGTACTTTTGAATGGCTTAATAATGTGATCTTCTAATGTAATTAGTGACAAAATTATAACGTTGTTCAAAATTAAAATGCACATTACAATTACAAGCATTGCAAAAAAAATGTAGAAAAGTTTGCTTTTGCTGTCAATAATTTATGAAGAAGTGATGCAAAAAAATTATGAAATTTAAGTCCACGCTGACTCAGAGATCATTGTCTAAGGCAAAAGTTTGCACACTGAACCTGAAGGTTTGCTTTTTGTCAGTATGGTGGAATAGATTTTCCTTTAAATATTTGAACACATTTCTTACACAAACATTTATTTCTCAGGTAGTGATAATGAGAAACTGTAGCCTTTGTGGAAAACAGTATCTTCCCAAAAGAAGACAAAAAGCTGTAAAAAATGTGGAGAGAAGTCTTTAAATGGTACTTTTGAGTTTTATATTATGTAAACATATTTATGTTAGTATCTATATATATATATATGTTTTTCTTTTCTAACAGGCATAGAAGTTGGATGGTCAAGTAGAGTGTCAGGACTTCACTTACCTTCCCTTATGGCAGTGAGGCATGTTACAGGGAGATTCAGAGGAAAGCCATTGCATCCAGAGTAGAGCTAGCAGGGGTTTTGCCTGTAGCATCTCCTGAGTAATCTGCAAGGAGAAGTCAGCATGGGAATGGGAAATCCAGTTCTCACTGAGCATGTAATTCCATCTGGCTGGAGTCTCCTGTACCTGTTTGAGCATTAGCCTTTCCCAGGTAGCTCCTAGGGAGGCAGAGGAAGGCTATGACTTCAGTGTGGGTAATACAGTGAAGTGGAGGAGATGACCTTGGGGGGGTCACACAGTGACAGGGAGAAGGGCTCCTGACCTGAGCAAGTGAAGTGGAGGAGATGACCTTGGGGGGGTCACACAGTGCTCTGGGAAGATCTTTCATTCAGAAACCTGAGTAATTTGTGATGTTGCAATGCCTCCAGTTCGTGGAAGTTTAGGTCACCAGAAATTCCACCTTTTTTGTTCCCAACTGTAAATGTTAACAAGATATCCATGTCAGAGGTGAGTCAAGGACTAGTGTTGCAGATGCTACTAGAGACACCTGTAATTTCTGCTTTTTAAGAAGTGGTAGAAGTGTCCTAGGAAAAACCACCCACAAAACAGAGTGGCTCTTCAGAACTGATGCTACATAAAGACACAATTCTTTGCCTGTTTTTAATTTTTAATGATCCACAAGAAGGTCAGATGGTTTCAAGGACAGCAGTGCCATTCTTTCCTAACCCACCTCCTCTGCTCCTCACCCACTCCTCTGCTCTCACTGCTGGAGTGATCTTTCTGTGGCAGGAATGTGGCAGGAGTAAATGGACCTCTCTTCTCTTTTAAGTTTGGTGAAGTTATTGGTATAAACCAATGTAGTGGCTTCAGTTTCACAATAATTTTTTTTGCTGCAGTTGAACATCCAGTGATTGATGCAGATGGGAAGAACTGAAATAGTCAGGATTTAATCGATTTGGTTTGTTTCTTTTTTTTTTTTTCCCTGGAATAATTAGTGTTCTTTACTGTTCAATTCTGCTGGCATTGGAAATCATGAGAAATGCTCTTTCAATCTAGGACTAAGTGACAAGCTTTTCAAAACAAATTATATATTAGCATTTTCTTCCATGGGTAAGCATCCTTCACTCTCCTTTTAATTTTTAATACTTTATCAGGTCACAGTTTCCCACCTGAATAAAACCCCGTCATTTTCAGAAAAGGTTGAGTTACTTGGTAAAGTTTTTCTTGGGAGATGTGGCTGGTAATGATGTAGTGTAATATGAGAGTAAGAAATTCTTTTAACTTTAAAAAATGGTATTTTGAGTGCAAATGAAATGATCAGAAGGCCTAAACCTGTATCCCTTCAAGCCCTGTGTATCAAGCAAACTTGTAGCAGGTTCTCGCAACTGCTAAGCTGGAGATTTTGCAGACAGCTACACAGCTGTGCAGACAATCACGGTTCATATGTGTATCCTTGAACAGTTCTTTAGCTTTCAGTGCAAGTAAGTTAACTAAGGAAACTTCAAGGTATAGATTTCAATACAGTTGAATTTGAAATCTGCTTCAGTGTTTTTTTGGGTTGGTGGTAACCCCCTCCCCCCACCCAACCAGACACATTTATACTATTCTAACAAATTCTAAATAGTACCTAAATGTTACTAGGTTTGGCCAAATTCTTCTGCTGAACCACCTGATGATTTTTTTAAGTGGTTTTATATATATCTTAACTGTCAGTGTAGTTTCTAAAGATCTGCTGAACTGAGGAGTCGTGATCATCCCTGTTAGCCCTGTGAAGTTACCTGGGAGAGTCAATAAAGCAATAATGTGTGCAGTCAGGTTTGGTCCTAGACAGCAAAGTGCTAGATGGTGTATGTGGTTGAATTCTGCCACTGGAAATTGTCATGGCTTTATCCAGAGCTATGCAGTTTGTATTTCCTCACTATCTGGGTGATAGTTTTTATTGCAAATCCACATTTATTCTATTTGGAGCTTTGTGATTTTCTTCATTACTTCTTCTGCTCGTCCTGCTATTAAGGACATCAGAGATCTGAGAAAACGCGGAACATCTGTCTCTCTCCTCACTCTCTGTAGCATGGTTTGAGCCATAGTCATGCCATCCTGGGCCTCTCATGGGCAGTTGTCTCCATGTGGTTGTGGCTGGTGCCTCCATGGAGGTTTGCATGGAAGGGAAGGTTTACTCCTTTCTAGCTGCCTCCTCCCATCCATCAGTCACAACAGACTGAGCCCTGCAAAGTTATGGGACAGGGCTTGCTGTCCTTACCAAGTTGTGGTATTGTCTTCGTATCATAGAAAATCGGGATGATTTAAGCAAGAATAAATGACTTTGTACTCCTCATTTAGGCAATGCCTATTGAGTTTCTTCCAGATCTTGACTGAATACGCTGCTTATGAATATACTGTAGATTAGTTTTCCAGCTGTGCTATTCTTAGCCTAGACAATGTGGTGTGGTGGTTCCTTCTCATGTAAAGGCAGAAAAGAGGGTTTACTTTTTCTTTGAAATGCACACGTGACTGAAGGGTAAAAATGAGGAGGTTATTGAATACTTACAGTATGGACTAGAACTGTTTTGGCAACACTAGACTGTGCTTGATGATGGTGTAATGCTGGGAAATGTGTGTTCAGATTTACAGAGAAGGAGTTCTGGGAAACCTTACTGTATATTCCTTAATCTTTGGTGAGAGATACCCTAATTTAGGGAACTCTTAAAACCATCCCTAAATTTATGCATGTTCTTAATTCTCACTGATGTGCAGAAGTACTTACAGAAATCAAACCAATATAAAAAATGCATGAAGTCCTTACTGCTAGCTGGAATTTTTTCTGATTGTGTAAGCCAGGAAACTTTTTCAATGTATGATTAACACATAAAAACTTACAAGCGTTTTTAACTTTTTTTTCAAATATTTTTTAGGTTCTTTCCTCTGCCCACAGTTCTAAAGGATCATAGAGGCTTTAAAAAAACCTGTAGCATTTTGTATCAATTATTATTATTATGAAAAAGCAGGGGTTTTATCAATTTAAAAAATGACATCATGTTTCAGAATTAATATACTGATTTGGCTGGTTTTTATCTCCTTCCTCTCAAAATATACTGTTGTATAGTTTCCTTGTTTGTAGGTGAGAATACCAGTAGAGTTGAGTATGTTTGGATAAATTATGGTGCATGTTTCTTTTTGTATTTGTGTATGTGGTGAGAAACTATGTAGATACAGTAAAGGTATTACCAAATAAACCAGCCTGTGATCTGCATAATGTGTCCTGTAATGATTGGTTTCCATCCAAAAAAGGGCAAAACATACTTGAAAAATGCATTAAAATACTATGAAAATGTCATCCTCAATTACGCTCTGTTAAAACAATTATGCTGCACACTCTAGTATAGAAATTCAAGGAGTTACAGGGTGCAATATTATTTTTGTCCAAGGCAGGAATGCAGAAGAAAATATGTATTTCTTGGCCAAAGATGCTTGCCTCCAAATTAATTTTAAGGAGCTGAGCACAAGTACCTAAAGGGTCTGGATACCCAGTAGTCATGAAGAGTCTTGATCTGTAAAGGTTGTCTCATATTAATGGCTTTGTTGAATCAGGATGTGGGTCTCTAAATAAGGTTTTAGCAGCCTAAGTTTCTGTTAGAAAATTTTGGCTGTGGAATAGGGACCTGTGGGGAGAAGTAAAAGGTTGCTTTGTACTTCAACTTCCTATGAGTTTTATGACTGAATCCTATGAAACAGGTTTTCCATGGGAAAAAAAAAATTGTGTCTCTTTTCAGGTTTTCTTTCTTTCTATTTCTCCTTTTAATAATTGAAAACTACTGTTCATTATTTACATAAAACTGTCTCACTTGGGCCTGCTTTCCATAACCTTTCCCCTCAGAAGAATTCTAGGAATTTGCTGGCTTTCCTCAGGGGGATCCTGGCCATGTTTTATCTGAGACTTTAGGCCAGATAGTTGGTAATTTCTAAAAGTAATTTACTATGTTTAAGTAGTTAAATGTAACCTCTGCATAGATTTGCCATCTGAGCCCGCTTCAAGAAGTCATGTCCTTAGGAGAATATGCACTTTAATTCAATGTTGAGCCTTCTTGGTAGCTGGCAGTAAATCTCCACATGTAAAATGGAGAGCCCCTTGGAAAAAAGTACTAGTAATGCAAAATCCTAAATGCCTGGAAGGTAAGGTGTTTCAGCTGTTTTTCTAAGACTGCCGCTTTGTCTTTCCCTATTTTCTTTCTGACTTGTTCTTTTTTTTCTTTTTTAAAATGAGGACGTGTCATAACCAGAGGCCTTTAAGCACGGTATAAAATGACCCCGGCGCAAATCTCCAGCGTTCCTCATCCTTCCCTCTCCAGCTGCTAACATCAGCCAAGGCAGCACGCAGGCTTGGCTGCCGCCAGCACAAGCTCCTTGGCTCTCCCCCTTCCTTCTCCCCTCCCACCCTTCTCTGCTTGCCAGTACAGTCAGAGCTGCTTCGTATTAGGCACCGTTGCAATTATTTGAAATCTCAAGTACAAGAGCTGTTGTTGTGTTCCTTCACCTTGTATCAGCTACTACGTGGGAGGAAGGGGCTTTCTTCAAAGTGTACAGTTTTTTTCTCTTGGATGAATTGCTCAGTAGGTGTTTTGTCTGAAGTATTTGTATAGAAATGATTTGAAAGTTACATGGACGATACATGGGGTTTATTAAGTCTAGTTGGAATTGTATATTCCAGAGGGACTTCTGAATTGTAGTGTCTTACAGATTCATTTTTCTAACTCTTTCTTTCACGTCCATCTGCCATAGGACATTTCAAAGATGGTTTGGCTGCCATTGAGACCTGGAGATCTGATGCCACAATGAGGACTCACACACGGGGAGCCCCAAGTGTGTTTTTCATACACGCGGTTTGCTTTGCCTTTGCCTACGGCGCCAGGGAGGACCGAGACGCAATGGTTCCTTTTGTCAACGCCAACTATGACAGCTACCCCATGCTCTACTTCTCCAAAGGGGACGTGGAGACTCTGCGTCTCCAGGCCGCCACCACACACCAGCACATTGCGGCTCGTCTGATTGAGGCAGTACAAACAATGCTGTCGAATCCCCTGGAGTACCTTCCTCCCTGGGACCCAAAGGAGTTCAGCGCTCGGTGGAATGAAATTTATGGCAACAACCTTGGGGCCCTGGCGATGTTCTGTGTACTCTACCCTGAAAACATCGAGGCCATCAATATGGCGAAGGATTACATGGAGAGGATGGCGGCTCAGCCTAGTTGGTAGATTTTTGTCTTTTTTTTTTTTTTAAGTTGTTCTTTCTGTATAAACTGCTTACAGTTGGAGGAGTGAGTGGATGAATGCATTGCTTAAATTATTTCAGTTGTTCTAACATTCACTATGACGGTGACTAACTTGCTGAATGCATTTACCCTCATCTGGACCAGGAGTGAGACACAGCTTTTCACCTTCACTGAACTTACCCTCCTCAAGTTAATGCTGAAAGAAGGTGCACCACCCTCTGTGCACCACCCTAATTGTTGTAAAAAAAAAAAAAATTCCAAACCCACTCTCAGTCAGAAGGCAGACATTCACATTGGTTTGTGGCAAGAAGTGCTAAAAGTGTTATTTTTTTAATATTTTTTTTTTTCCAGACTCATACGTATCTTTTGTGTAGTTCTTCCTTAGGAAGAATTCAGTAGAGAGTGACCTATGACAAAGGTATAGGTAAAATTGATACTCTTGGGCTTCTGCAGTCTGCTTTAAAATATCTCTGAGCTTTACTTCAGACTTTCAGCTCCACTTTGTTGACTGCACACTTCTTGGGCCTCTCCTTAAGACATACTAGGACATAGGATATGAGAGTTCTCCATCTGATTTTTGGAACTGCCTGAGTAACTGGCATTTTGATGACCACCTCCTGGATTAGGTTACCCTGGATGTGAGTTGTCATCCACAAGTTGCTCTGTTCTTGCTGCACCAAACTCTTTCTATGGGGACAGGTGATAATTTTCTTGCCGGATGAGTGAGTCTAGCAATTGAGACCCCGAGGTCTCCTTCTCATCATCCTTTTCCATACTCATCAGCAATTTATCTCCCTTTTTTCTCAGGCAGACGCATTTCTCCTACCCCCTGCAGCAGTTGCCACTTGGTGCACTTTGCATAGTGTGGCCCAGGATTGCAGTCACTGTGAGTAGGTTAGAGGATGAGAACATGGGCTTTGCCAGGACAGTGGCTTCTGCTCAGGGAATCAAGCTGGAGCTGGATGGGGCACTGCTCCCTTCTCTTGCAGCTGCTATTCTACAACTCTGTGGCGACAGCAGCTCAGCAGAAGTCTGAGTCAAATTTCAAGTCAGCACAGGAAGAAACATTAACTGTTCAAACAGTATTCATTGTTCAAACTACTCTTCCTTACCTTCTTTGGGTTAATAAGAAGTAGTAGTGTTCCTATAAATGGCATCCATCCATGGATCGTCATTGGAATTGTGCTGGATTTAAGCTAGCATGACTTGGGATCTGTATTCTCTTGATGGCCATCATTGCAAAGGCATTACATTGTTCAGCTTCCCATACATTTTTAAATATTAAAGTGGTGAATGCCACAGAAATACATAGGCTAGAACAAAAGAAGTGATGGGAGAGAGAAGGGACACTATAGCCATATGTTGTCTGCGTGTCACAGAAGAGAGGACACGTGGGAGCTGGGAAGAAAAATGTTGTCACAACAGAGGATGGTGGTTGTTTCCAAAATCTTCCACTGAAGCATAGCAATTCAAAGCTTCAGTCTTTCTTAGCTCCAGAAACAGTGTGTGTTTCTCCTGGCACACTGACAGAGGGATATAGCTTACAGAGGTGAATCCAAGGATGTGTGACCATCTCCAGTAGGACCTACAAACTGCTCCAAAGTCAACACTTTCCTCCCTAGTTTTGTTGTTCACACTCTTTTCACTGTAAGCACATAGTTACATGGCCATCTGTTTTAATGAAATAAGAAAGAAGAGCAAGTATTATCTTGAGTAGGAGAACTTATTTGTGTCTGTCTTTCTCTGTTTCCTACATCTCACTCTGTTTCAACCTTATTTAAGTTTCTTTGTGTTCTCTGATTCCTGTCTTGGAATAATTTGAGTTCTTCTGTCTCTTGCTATAATACTCTTCTTTGACCCAGCTGACCAGATACCAATCAAAAGCAAGCAGATATCCTATTTCCACTTGGCTTTGATGTTATTTACCTCCCTCAAAGTACTGTTTTTCTCAAGCAAATATCTAGTATTACCTTGGTGAAAAAGAAGCCATCTTTTCCCATCTTTCCCTTCTGATGTAGACAAACCATCCAGCAATCAATAAAGGTTTAATCAAGCTTCTCTGCTTTGCAAAAGAAGTAGGTGTAAAGTGTTTAGTAGTGGAACTGCAGAAGGAGGAAATCGGAAACATAGGCGATAGGGCTGGAGTAAGCTGACCTTTGTATAACCTCCATCTTGCCAGCTGTTCAAATGCTGTGACAGAAACATTGGTCTGGTTTCCATTTTTGTTTTCTCTCTGAGACCTTATGGCTGAATGCTGTCAACATGGAGTTTACACTACAGCTCAATTAGGGATGGCAATAATATAAACCTCTCTCACTTGTCCAACAGTGGTTTTCAGGAAAGTAGGAATGTGACATCTCTGAAGCAGGTACTGCACTGTCTGGCTTTGCTTAAATAGGTTAGCACACTCAGAAGCTGAAGAAGCTGGTGTTAGCAGCTTGATTCTTTCAGCAGTATAATCTGGATTTTTTTTTACTTCTGCTATCATTATATTGACTCTAAAAATAGGTCTAGAATTAAAAAAAAAAAAAATCAATCTTAATGAGTTTCCTCTAATTTTTGTGGCAATATTAAGTAAAATTTAAGCCTTACCAGAAAAAAAAAGTGTACTTTGGCAGCATGTGCAGTAGTTGGATAAAAGAAATACAATTTAAAATGTCACTGATTATTTGTTCGAGAATTATAGGAGATTAAGGAGACTAATATTTTAAATTTCATCTTTATATTACTGGAATCTTCAATAGCCCTTATATGGTTCAATATCTCAGGATACAATTACGAGAAACTCTACTGGTAGTTGATACCATGTACACATGGTACATGGAAGGGGCATGTAATTAAGCATATTTATCCTTTCTCATCTATTAAAATAGTCACTTTATATCACATAATAAAGTACACCCTTAATTGAGTTCCCATTCATGTCAGCTAACAGAGCTTGAGCTGTTTGTCATAACAACCCATGTTGATAGGCATGCTGCTCGTTAGCAGAGCATCCCTAATGGCTACATCCTGGAGTAGGTTTACATTTTAAAATAAACAGAGGGGCAATGGCTAATAGCTAACTATAACAATCACCCAAAATATTATGGGAACGACAATCTTTTGGAGACTAACAACAGCAATGTAGTACATTAATATTTCAGTTAAATAGATGAACTTTAATGGTTTTGCTGGTAAAAAATAAAAGTTGTTATTAAGTAGCCCCCTTGATTTTCTATTGATTTGATATCTAGGTGCTGTTTAAAATTTTAGGGAATTTGTCGTTATGTTCAAACTGTGTCATCTTCTTTTAGAGACAACAGAGGATATTGATGCATTTTCTGGCATTTTATCTCTGACTGGTCCCTAGAGCCCTCCCAACCAGAAGGGCGTTTTGGCCGAGGGGATCTGTACTCATGATTCTTTCCATATGCCGCCTTGTCCCATTCCCGTACTGAGCGGGATGATGTAATCAGAGTCACACATTGTGCAGAAATAAGAGTCCACTCAGATTCTGTGTTTTGTACAAAGTTGTGAAAAACTCTTGTTTACTAAGCCAGCCTTACAAACAAATGCCTTAGACATTCACAAATTCTGCACCCTTTTTGGAGCAGGAGAGACATTTGTGGATTGTTGGGCTTTATAAAATTTTTTGCCTTTTTTTTTTTTGTTCACATAGTTCATGCCCCATTTTTAAAGACAAGTATGTTACCAATGTGCAGGAAGGTGTGGGATTTGACAGTCAGCCGGCTCTGTGGGTTTCATAGGGGAGATAATTACTGTCAAGCACATGCAGACATTCCAAGGAAATAACAGCAACTAAAGAGAAGCTAACAGAAGGCTTCTCCTGTTAGCTATTTTCTGCTATTTTCTTATAAACTAGAAGTCCTGTAGCCTTTTGCTAGTCCCTATTTATTAAAAAGTATAGGAGCTTCCTATTGCTGTTAGTATCCAGATAGTGCTAAATGTTGAACAGTACAGATTACAAAGTAAAAATACATACATATAAATAATTAAATGTGTAGATAATCTTTTAACTAAAATTAATTCACACGTGCCAAGTTGAAATAAAGAGAGTCTCTGTGCTGACACCAGAAATTTATAACATCTGTTTGATTCCCAATAATCAACCAGCAGTCACATTCAAAGAAATAAGTTTGGGGGATGCTGATATGCTGTCTCCTACGTGGAGAAAGAAAAGGAAGGGTAGGAGGATGAATTTGGTGTCTGGAATACATATTATGTTAGTAAGTGAAATATCAAACCCCTGTGCTGTTTTTATCTTTTACATATGTAGTGTTTAAAAATAAAAATTGTGTATACCCATGCAATTAAACAGGTAGCTGGATTTTGAAGAGCTTCTTTTATATTTTGGAGGTTTTTTTAATTGATATAACAGATAAATTGGTGCTGAAGTTCTGTGGTAGCTATGGGGAGCTCGCTTTGTGGCATGCGAGGTATAAAACTTCGCTAAAACAAGAGTTAGAGGTCATCTGTTATAATAATAATATAAGATTTCTGTGTCTGCTTAATATGTCACTGAGAACAACTAAAACAGACTCAGTCCTAGTTTATTAATATATCAACACAGAAGCATCATGAGAGATATTAAAAGGGAGCCCTGTGTGAAAAGGACTCTTGTAATCAAAGCCAAAAATGAGAAGAGGATCTAAAAGAAGCTTTAGAAGTATCAGAATGGTGATTATAGACCTATGGAGCTAAAAGGTAGATGGAGGTTTTTAAGGGACTAAAGTTATAGTTGCCTCCTCAACACCTAAATTTAGGTGTAAAGTATTAAAACCCTACTTTTGCAGTAAGCTCTTAAAACTTCTGTCTATATGTTGCCTTTTTTTTCAATGCTGATATGAATGTAGCCCTTTACACTTAACCACTCCTTTGCCTGTCTTCCTGTCAACTGAACTGCAATAAACATGAGCATGTCAGAGTGGTTGCTGCTGAAAAATGGCTGGTAAAGAGATAGGATAAAACTTGTCATGTTTTACCTTAGACACTGGAAATATAAATCATCAATTTTTCAAGGATTTCTTTATTTTTAAGATTTTTGTTGTTGCAAATGACAGAGCAGTAAGGTTGTGCAGATGATGGCCTTTTGTTTTGGCAGCCAATCTGAAAAATGTGGAAAGGGTGAAAGCTGAGAGGTTGTTTTGAATGAAACAGATTTTTTCAAAGATTTTTCTTTTTAGTTCCCAAAACAACAATTGTAAAAAATAGTGAAGAAAATATTCCATTTGAGCACATTAAAATACTTTGTTTTGAAGCCTTTGTAAGAAAAATACCTAAAATCTGGCCTAGTTTATAAAATAAATGTTGGTGGTCTCATTCCCCTTGGCAGGTATGCGCCCTCTTGGTTTGTATACTTTGTCTAGCCATGGAAGAATAGTCCTCCTTTGCCTGATGGGAAGTTCCCCCAGAAGTGGGTCAGAAAAACAGTAAGAGTGCCAAGGCATTCCCCTTGGTATTAGGAAGACTGTACAATTAGGCGATTTCAGGATCAAGAGGTCAGTTTGCATCCACACTGGATATTTAATGTGCACTAAACTTAACCAGGCTGTTCGCTGGCTACCATGTCTGAGATAGATGGCATCAAAATGCACTAGAGGGCTGTCTTTCAACTAATTTTCACCTCTAAGCCATTAGAAAAGAGCCCTGACTCATTTCCCTTGCATCCACATAAGTGAGATTGAGAATTTCAGTCCTCCACTCTCCACCTCCTAGAGTTATTGTGCAGTAATTTGTCGTGGGAAAGTTTGGAGCATTAAAATTCAGGATGTGGATTACTTGTATAATGCAAGTGTCAGGATGTGCTTAATTCTTCATTTTGCATGCCGTGATGCCATGATAATTGTTGACCTAGAGGCCAAAAATCGGATCTCACGCTGATTGGAAGGGTATTCTGTGTCTCAGGTTAAAGAGTGTTATTTTTCTATTTCCTTCAATTGTTTATAAGAACTGGATACAAACTGAGGTGAGGGCAATTCTAGACATCCAAGAGGCCATGATCAGGGAACTCACTTAAGCAGTAAATTTTGATTTAAGTCCTGCCTTGAGCTGGGAAGACAGTGTTTTTTCCCTCTTGGCTTATGTTTCTGAGAGAAATGCTAATAGAATTGCAGAAATGTCAAATGGTTTGGGTTGGAAGGGACCTTAAAGGTCATTTCCACCCCTCCTGCACTGGACGTGGATACCTTACACTAGACAAGGTTACTGAAAGCCCCAGCCTAGCCTTGAACACTTCCAGGGATGGGGCATCCACAACTTCTTGAGCAACCTATACCAGTGCCTCACCACCCTCACAGTCAAGAGTTTCTTCCTAGCACCAAATCTAAATCTCTCCTCTTTTAGTTTAAAGCCATTCCCCTTTGTCTTACCATTATCTGCCCATGCAAACCCCATCTTTCTTATAAGCCCTCCTTTAGGTACTAGAAGGCTTCTATAGGGTCCCCCTCGACTCTTCTCTTCTCCAGCCTGAACAACCCCAGCTTTCTCACCCTGTGTTCAGAGGAGAGATACTTAAGCCCTCTGAGTTTTTTTGTGGCCCTCCTCTGGACTTGCTCAAACAGGTCCATGTCCTTTTTATGTTGGGGGCTGCAGAGCTGGATACAGTCCAGGTGGCATCTTATCAGAGTGGAGTAGGGGGGAGAATCACCTCCTCAACCTGCTGGCCCCACTGCTTTTGATGCAGCCCAGGACACACTTGGATTTCTGGGCTGTGACGGCACATCACTGGGCTGTGTCCAGCTTTTCATCCACGTGAACCCCAAATTCCATCTCTGGAGGACTACTGTCAGTGAATTCTTCTCCCAGTCTGTACTCGTGTCTGGGGTTGCCCTGACCCAGGTGACCCTGGTTTCAGTAAGGACTTAGTAGTAAGTAATGAGGGGGGAAATTCAGAAAACTGTTTCTACTGAGAGAAGAGGTATAAGTAGCATTAGTAATGTTGTCAAGAAATTGAGCGGTTTTGGTAATCTTGGTTTTGTTGTTGATAGTGATTTTTACTTCCCATCCAAAATTTTATACAAATGGTATACATATTTGGAGCATGGAATTGCATTTAACAAAGGTGGTCTGTGTACACAGAACAAATGCAATGCATGCAGGATGGTTCCTGACACCATAAATTGATCACTGGAGAACTGGGTCTTAGCTCCCCCTTTGGATTTGTTGTTCATTGTATAAGGTGGCAAATCTAAAACAGATAAACCACATTGCATCATGCTAAAATTCTCAACGCATATAGGAAGACCATATACTTACCCATAATTCCATCTTTGTCCATAATCTCTTTATTTCTCCAGTTTCTTCATGGAGGACTTAGGTCAGACTCTAAGTGTTTAAAATAAAGTAACAAAACTATTTTATATGACAAAGACGAGCAGAACTTAAAGAACAGCCCAGGCATGTATTTATCCTGTGCCATTCACAGAATTCATCCAAACAGCAGGTTTTTATGCAGAACAATACCTACGGCTTTGGATGTTGGCAGTTTGATCATTATGTAGCAAACCCATTCAGCACTTTTTGTTCTTTTATAAACCTTCTCAAATTTCCATATAGGCACCTCTTCCAAATACAGGTGTAGGTATATAACTGTAAAAAGGTATCATATGGATGCCTTTAGATTTTAGCTGTTATTTTAAAATATGTTTTAGAATTTTTGGAACTGGTGCATTTGCTCAAATGGTTTGTTCTTGCAACTAAGCAGTTGCTCTATATTAAGGAATCCGTTGTAGACGTTTTTATTTACTGTGCATTCTTTTTAACATCTGATTGCTTTAAAAGACTGAAGAGGCTAATGCAACTTTGCAGTAAAGGTTACTCTTCTGACAAAATTGCTAAGCTGATATTTATACTATCTGATGTTAAATTTTACTCCTGAGAGGCTTAGAAAATAGCCATTTTACAGTGCAAAGTGTTGGCATGTTTTTACCTATCTTTATCTGTACAAATACACATAGATTTTCTTAGTAGTTGGCCCTGAGACCTCTTTTTTCCACCTATGTTCAGTGCACGTCTGTGGCTCCATGCTTTCCCACAGTTTATCAGCCAGACTGTTTACCAAATCTGACACTGAGAAATGCATTCGAAAAATGAGGGCATAATTTAGATATTAAAACCACTTAATGCTTGCTATTTGACCATGCTTCTTGTGAATCATATTCCTCATATTTGGTGTACATTGCCTGGTTCCCTTGAAATTAGGTTGGGGGGGTGGGGGTGGTGCATCGATTTATAGCAGCTAAAGAGTTGTTACTTCAAAAGGGCTTCATTATAAGAGCAGATGTTGGCTGTGGGTTTGCATGTTTAGAAATGAGGATCTTTAAATCGTCATCTTTGATTTTCTCTGTTACTTGTGTGCATCTCCTCTGTGAAATTTTATGCGAGACTTAACTGTACAGAATTGCAATTTGAGGGAAGTTACAAAAAAATTACTTGTCTAGCCCAAAGTGGATAACTATGCCAGTAGGTGCGATTAGGATGCCTAACAGAAGGGTCTTCACACTGAAAGGCTGTGGGGTTCTTTGTTTTTTTTTTCTTCCCTGAAGAAATCAAGAACCTAAATGCAGTTATAAGCTATCAATTTAGCACTTCCCCTGTAGAAGACTGCTTTCTATTTTGTCAGAAGCAGTGCCACGGAGACTAACATATGCTCTTATACTGTAGAATTTGATGCAGTATTGTGTTAGAAACTAAACATAAAGTTAGCATACATTGTAACAGTGAAAGTTACAATAAATCAGTTCCACTGTCAAATTCCATTTTAAATTAAGTCAGGGGAAGATCAAATGGGTTTAAGCAGATTCTAATTAGCAACTTGTATGTTGTTAAAAGAATACTGAGCTTTGAATTAAATATTTTAAATTAGCTCTAATTCTTTCATTGTGCTTTTCTTCCACCCTGATGTATAGCTTAGCCTCAAACTCTTTGTAATTGTTCCAAGCAGAGGCCTTGAAAGTGAAATTTCCTGTACCCATTTGAACTCTGATTTCTGAATACGCAAAGGTTTAGTGAAAAGGAAAACTGAAAATACTTTGGAAGTTAGGATTCATTATACATATGATAAAAGGAATGTTCCTGTGTCAAAAGATTACTGACAGGAATCATGGTACCAGTGTTGCATATAATTGGCATAGAATGCAACTTTTATGTACAAGACCAACAACATTTTAAGAGCTTTTTCAATTATAAGGAAAGATGAAAAATCAGAAATAGAGATGCGGAGAATTAACTGAGATTGACAAATAACCAGTTAACTCAGATTTTCAACTTTTGTGCCTTAGTGACAGGGGGCACTTCCTGCCATGGTCTAGTTTACAAGACGGTGTTAGGTCAAAGGTTGGACTCAATTATCTCAGAGGTCTTTTCCAACCTAGTTCATTCTGTGATAAAAAAATCTGAAGAGTCAGAAGAGTTGCTTGCCAGTTCAGCAACACTTTTTTCAGGTGTATCTGGAAATACAGAAAGAATGAGCATCTAGAAAAAGCATGTAAATATTTTGCTTTACAGGTTTGCAATTTTTTGCACAACAATGGAGAGAAAGCATAAATAGGAAATTTTACTGATGCTTTGACAGTTGTTACCACACTTATCTCTGTCTGTCTTAATACTGTTCATAACCGTTTTCTGTCAGTGCCTGTTAACAAAGAAAATTGTGCAAAAAAATAATCTAGTCCAATAAAACCATAGTTGAAAAACCAGAAAGTCAAATCCTTCTGCTGGATGCTGAATGCATTCATGTGTTTAATTTACAATCTATGAGACAAATATTTCATTTACAAAAAGGAAAAAAGAATGTTTGACTTCACTTACGAGAAGATGGGATCAAAGCTGAGAGAAGGTGAACAGTTAAAACTGCTGGAAATTCAGTGAATCAAAAAGTGTACGGAGACTTTCCTTACATTCAAGTATAAATGTGCCAAGTTTATTTGAGTTCTTCTATAGATGTTAAATATACTGAAATAAAAATTAAAGGTAACTTTTTCCCAATTTCATGGGTGTTTTTTACCATTGTTGCAGCGCCTTAGGCTGATGGTCATAATTTCTACATGGTTTATTAATGCATTTTGAATGCAAATAAATGCTTCTGTAGCAGAATGACAATATGATGGGGTTTTTTTGGATCTTTTGATGTTTCTTCTCATCTGCTTGCACAAACTAAGATGAAATCATATTTACAGCGTCATAGAATAGTCAAAGCTGGAATGTGCGTGCCTTCAGGAGCACAGCACAATATCCACTGGTTGCAGGAGGACGCTGTCTCATCTCAACAATTTAAAATTAATTTCTGTAATAAAAAGTATATTGCAAAGGAAGTGAAAGAGGAGAACAAGCATAAAAGCAACTGATGATTATTTAGTTTATCAAAGTTTATTTTTACTATGCATTCCTTCATGTTTCCTTTTCTGTAGAACCATGGCCTGGAAGTACTGTAAGTACTGCAAAAGTAAAGTGCTTGATACACAATATATGCTTGATTTAAGAGAAATATTTGTTCTACACTGCCTCCATTATGAATTTTCTGTTTCGTGAAGTTCAGTGTAATCATTGGATACAAGCCAGTAGTTCCTAGAAAACAATTTTGAGTAGTCACATCATTTTATCTCTGTTTAAGCATTTAAAAAACCCCCAGTGTTTATTAAGTATACTAATTGGAACTGTAGTTATGAAAGTAAATTTCATCTTCTCTGCTTTCACCTTGAATACATTTGGGAAATGAGGAAACAGTATAGTCAGTTATTTTCTTATACTTCCTTTAAAGACAGCTTTAATCCCTTAGGCACTGTTTATCAACAATTGGCACCTTCGGAAAAGAAAACAGGTTTGTTACAGGAGGTTAGAGGAGTATCAACTATGGGATATTACTTTATCATAAAAATTATGTGAATCTTGCTCCAGATGAAGAAATTCCATTTCTGTACAATCAGTATTCTACATATCTTTCTCCTAGCAAAACCCAGAAAATTTTTTAAAATCTTTAATTTTTAAAAAAAAATTCAATCTTTAGCAACGTAATCTTTCTAATAAAATTAAGGACTGTTGAAGGTTAATGTTGTCTACACTTAGGATAGAAAGAAATGGTCTTAGAAACTTGGTAAGTAGTTTACTACTGTGCTAAATTCAACATGAATGGTCTAACTTCAGAGACATTAGGTCGTATACATATCACAGTACAGGAAGGGAGAAAACTAAGTAGGTGAATCTCAATTAATTGGTATCTTTCTTGACAGGCTAGTGAAGGATGCCCCGTGGGATGAGGTCCCTCTTGCTCACTCCTTGGTTGGTTTTGCCACTGCATATGACTTCTTGTACAGCTATCTTAGCAAGATTCAACAGGAGAGATTTCTTGAAGTAATTGCCAATGCCTCAGGATACATGTATGAAACATCATATAGACGTGGATGGGGCTTCCAGTACCTTCATAACCACCAGCCTACCAACTGTGTGGCCCTGCTGGCTGGAAGCCTGGTTCTGATGAATCAAGGTATGTGCTAAACCATAGAAATGTTTTTTTCTGAAGTGTATCAACTCAAATCAGTCATTTATGCAGCAAAGTTCAGGATTTGATAAAAGTATTTCTGACTGTACAGCGGTATTGGGTTTACTCTTTTGCTGCTTAGTAAAATTTAATTTACTGAATAAATCAAAAGTTTGTGGGCAGATGTACAAGGCCTAATATGTGTGTATGTAAATTCAGTTATCTGAGTGATTTTGAAATTCTTATCTCACATTTTCTAAGAATTAAAAATCCCCTTGTGTACAGTCTGTCCAGTCCAGATTTATAGACAGCATCTTGCAGGGTAGATTATCAGTAAAGAGGGATGCACTTGGTCTCCTTGCACAACGCATTGAAAGGTCAGCAGTCAGAAACACCCCACACTTTGAGCTGGGAGCTAGACAATAGGATAACCTGGAATTTTGTCCAATACTTGTGTCTCCTGAGAGAGCTGCAAAAGTGTAACTTTATCCACCCAAAGGCCACAGCTTAGGACCTTTCTTTGCATCAGTCTTTTCTATGGAGATAAGCAAGGGTTTACTATTTCCCCTCTGAATTCTGCCCTTGCATTCCACAACCATCATCGAAGAAGTGTTTGTGCCTGGTGTCCTGTTCTTTGCTTTGGGGACTTAAAACCATACTTCCTGCTTCCAACTTGAAGACCCTGACCCGTTGATTTGACTGTTCTGCATAGGGGCTATCCCTCTCTTCCTGTCTAAGTGATACACAGTGTAAACGAGAATGCAAGTCACAGAGTCAGTGAGAGAGAGCAGGTCTCTCTCAGGAGAAATCCTGACTTTAAACCCCATAGGTATTTTGGCTGAGAGGTGGAAGTCAGCTTCTGCTTTTATGAGAATGAATCAGTATGTTATCAGGTGATTACTTAAAATGTGCTACAAGTATTTTGAAAACATGATTCCCAGTGAAACTACTTACGTGCAGCAAATGAAGGAAAACATAGTTTCTGGATGCTGGTGATGTTGCCAGGCTGTTCAGCTCTGCCAAGTAAAGGCATACATTGGAGCTTTCAAATGCCCAAAGAGGTGTGACAAAAAATTATGGCACCAACTGTGTTTGCAGGGTCATCTTGTCAAGTGCTTGTGGGAACAAGCACATTGACTGATATGTATATGCTGAGAAGCATCGAGAGCATGTGTGGAAGGTATTCCTTGTCCTCCACAATGTCTTGCCGTCCACAAGTTGAAGACTCAGGCCATGTTGATTCATTGGGTTTTGCTAAATTTCATAAAATTCCATCCTTCCCCAAGGCTTCGTTAGTGCAGAAAGCTGGCAGTTTGCTTCTCATTAGAATATAGACCATAAGTATGCTTTGTGCCAAACAATGGTAACATCACAAAGTTGACAATATTTCTTTCACTAAAGATTGGTGAGGGTTGTTTGGTGGGAAAATTAAAAGGGAAAAAGCAGCAAATTCATGAATTCTTGAGCAATTTCAAAATAGTCGTAATATTTCAAATGAAAATAGGTCAAAACAGACTGTATATTTCTAAACTAAAGTGCTATTGTTTTCAATATAGAGCAACTTAGTTTTTTAAAAAATCTTTTCGTTTTGTTTTAGACCAACAGAAAAACTTCATGTAAGTTTCCATTTTTTAAAAAATAGTCATTCCAATATGAAAGAACTTTATCTGAAGGAATTAAAATAAAAAGAGATGGGAGAAAGAGAATGAACATGCTATACTTCCTGTGTCAGGTACATAGCAATTGCAAATAATGTATCCCAGCGTTGACCTTTCTTACAAAAGGTTTAAATTCCAATTAGTAACTTTAAACACAATTAAGCTATTGAAGCTTCCAGTTTAAAAGCCTTTCCAATTTAAAAGCCTGTAAACATTTCCATAGGACTGAAAAATGAAACTAATTTGAATGACTCCTAGGCACATGCGTATATTGAAGACTTTACGCTCTGACACTCAAATATTCAAAATAGAAACATGAGTTTATATTGATATATAAAGTAGATACGTAATTTATATCCTGCTAATTTTTGGTGAGATTTGTTGTGGTTTCTTGTGTAGCCTGACATAGCATTGAGTCTTTTATTTTTTTCATTTCAGGGTGTTGTTTTAGTATACTACAAGTATGGCATAGATGTACACTAAGTAAACAGAACATTAATGCATTACAGTGGTAAATGCACTGTGCTGAACCATGGCAAATAACATGCTTGCAGCAGTCAAAAACTAGCTTTTGTGGCTGTTATGTCATAAGGGAAGACAAGAGCGGGAGCGTTCGGGATTTTATTCCAACAGACTGCTGTGCTGCCAACTCCATCACAGTAATGAAGTAGTGTCATGATAGCTGTGAGTGAAGTAAGTGGAAATAAGTAGTACCACCTGCCCCCGTTACTCAGGCCTGCCTCACCATAGTTTTCTTTTTAGCCAGACAATAAAAATAAAATGTTAGACTCAGGTTGTCTGTTTTGTTTAGATACTGCTATTTTTTTCCTTTCTGTTAACTGAGCAGGATTTGGCAGACTTTTCTAGTAGGATGTCAGAATTGCTCATCATTCTGCTGAGCATAAATACAGTATTTGTGGTAGGGGGAGGAAACACTTTGTAACAGGATTGAATGTAGGTCCTGCTCCTGTAGCCTGGCGCATGTGCTTCATTCAGCAGGCACCACTTTATCACGCCCTGGGGTAGAATGTTTTCCAGCTGGGCTTTGCTATAGGGTGGAATTAAGTCTGGTTAAATCTGTGCTCAGGCACTTTGAGTTGGGAGAACTCTAAGTTGCCACGTAGAAGCACAAGGCAATTGATCTCTGTTTAGTCCTACTTCTCTTGCTACTCAGTCCAAAAGAAAATAAGAGAAGGCACGTAGCCTTTCCTCTGCTGGGTTCCATGTGCTGACTTCTGCAATACATAAATGCAGTACTGAGGCCATTGTGTTTGTGCTTAGTGAAGGCAGACAGGGCCTGAGAAGGTTTCTTGTAACCTCTTCTCAGCTTTTCATTTGTGTAGAGCAGACCAAAGTAGTAAAATTTATGAAATACTTGTCTTTAGAGAAGCTATAACTGCTCAGGACTTATATATTTGAAGGCTAAGAATTTACCTAGTTGGAAGATTAATTTTATTCTGGAATTGAGGAATCTGCTTTTGGAAGTAACCATGTAAAACTCTTCCAAAATAAATTATATTTGGATAACCCTTTAGATTGTACAACAAACTGAAAATGTAACTAGAACAGAGCAGGTCTTAAAATAGAGCATGAGTTAGTAGAATATCAGTTAACTGCAGCTCAATTGTGAACTTTTTTGCATTTTTAAACTCTGGGGATCTCCTTACCACACTTGAAATCCTGCCAGTAAAAATGACTGATTAGAGTTGTTGCATTACTGGAGCCCTCTAGTGGGGCCATCGGTTTGTTTTCATAGGGCTTTCATTTGAAATGCAATAAACAGTCTTGGCTTGGCTCTTCACTTTTTGCATGTCCTGAATTCATTTAGGAAATTTTCCTTTTAAGCTGTAAATCATAATCCTACACTATTAGCAAAAGATGTGTGGTAGATTTTCCCCTGCTCATATGACCTTGCTTTGCTGTGCTTAAATACTGTGTTCTACATTTCTCCCTAGAACTCCAGGGATGCTGCAGCAGTGGGTTGTATTATAGAGCTCTGGATTGCAGATTCCTTGCTGTAAAGGATTCCACTGTGGGAGTAAAAATGGCACCATCTATGGAACCCGTTGCGTTCTAATTAGTTTTGCCAATGTCTTTTTCTTTCAGGCTACCTTCAGGAAGCTTACTTGTGGACCAAGCAAGTGTTGGCAATCATGGAGAAGTCAGTAGTTCTGCTGCAGGAGGTCACAGATGGCTCCCTCTATGAAGGGGTGGCTTATGGCAGCTACACAACCAGATCACTCTTTCAGTACATGTTTCTCGTCCAAAGGCATTTTGACATCAATCACTTCAGCCACCCTTGGCTCAAGCAGCACTTTGCATTTATGTACAGGACTGTCCTGCCGGGTAGGTCGTAAATGAAGATAAATCTTCTAAGTTTTGAAGCAGCAATAAATTTCATAGTTGAAATAGGCCATTTTAAAACAACCTCTGTACTTGGATTTTTTAAAGTAACCATTTCCTTGGATTTTACCTTCATCATTCATCAAAACGGTGACATCCTTGTTTATCACTGCTTATTAAAGATCAATTCTGGCTTCTAAAACTAGTGGAAATATCAAAATATCAGTTGGGAGGAAAAGCAATCCTTCAGAATTGGATTTCTGGTTTTAAAATTTTGCTGGGGTTTTCTGTTTGACAAATAATATTCTTTGAGATTGTTCTTGATTTTTTTGTTTGCCAAAAATCATTACACTGAAAGATTAGGTGAAAGAAATAGCAAATTATGAAGCCAAGGTAAAAGTACTAATAAAGTATAAGAAAGTTTTACATGATCACCAGTTTTTCGCTAAACATTAAAATATATTTTTATTCCTCATTTATTAAAATATTTTTATTATATTTTGAAAAAGTTATTTACTCAAATGATAAATTTCTGTGCTCAGTCAAGGGGTATATGAACCATTTTCTTTTGTCAATGTGACAGTTTAACATAGATATGTGACATCACTGATGGGTAAATTTTGAAGACTTTTTAGTATTTCTCTTGATGTATCTCTCCAGTGTCTTGCAGTGTGTTTTAGCATCTCTGATTTGAAGTCCAAGTTATGACTGAAAGATGGAGATATGCAAATACAAACCCAGTTATATTGCTGGTCTCTTCTTTCAGAAGAGATTTCATTTCAGGAAGTCTTGCAAGTTTTTGGTTTTATCATAGAATCATAGAATGGTTTGAGTTGGAGGGGACCTTAGAGATCATCTAATTCCAACTCTCCTGCTGTAGGCAGGGACACCTTCCACTAGCCCAAATTGCTCAAAACGCGGTCCAACCTGACCTGAACACTTCCAGGGACAGGGCATCCACAACTTCTTTGGGCAGCCTCTTCCAGCTCCTCACCATCCTCACAGGAAAGAGCTTTCCATTTAAAGCTGTTACCCCTTGTGTTGCTTATTTTCAGGACAATCCATTAGAAACTTATATTGCTCAAATTCCTGGTTAAAAAAACACGTGATAACTTTCTTGGAACCCCAGATCTATCCATGTGTGGGGGCTGAGTGCAGCTTTGGCATGCCAGTACAGGCACATAAGGAATTGTGCCGACTCCTTGTGAGACCTCAGGCATCCACCGGGGAGAGGTTCCAAAGAGCGAAATGAGCTCATACTGACTGTTTCAAAGTGAAGCTGATTTTTTTCCCTTGAGGGCACCTCTGGTTTTTTTTGCTATGGAGATTATAGACTCACATAAGAAAAGTGAAAGCTGTAAAGAGAAAATTACCTCTGCCAGATTTGAGTGAGGAGAGGAAGTATATGGGACATTGCGTCTTACATTTAGTGTAGTACATTTTGTATAGTGACTGTAGCTCAAAGCCAAAGAAGAAAGGTGAATATTCAAAGGAGAAGGAAACAGCTCCTGTGTAACCTATTTAAGGTTCATTTACAAGCAGAGCTATAAACATCTGAAAAGGCTGCTTCTGTTTGTACCACTTGGCTTCACTGTCATGCTCTGCAGTCGCATCTTTTTTGTTTATTTGTTCCTTATTACATTCCTTTTCACTTTTTCCCAAGGGTTTCAGAGAACTGTGGCCATCGCGGATTCCAACTATAACTGGTTCTACGGGCCAGAGAGCCAGCTGGTATTTCTGGACAAATTTGTCATGCGCAATGGCAGTGGAAACTGGTTGGCAGAGCAGATCAGAAGGAACCGAGTGGTGGAGGGCCCAGGGACACCATCCAAAGGGCAGAGGTGGTGCACTCTCCACACTGAATTTCTCTGGTATGAAAGGGAATGCGTGGGCTCAAAAGGAACCTGACAGCTGTTTGCTCTTAGTGATAATTCATTATCTTTAGATTGGTACTGTAGAAGACGAGATCAGGCTGTCCATGTGCCACCCAGAGTCATTAGGCACAGTGGAACTTCTTCACTTAGCACAGATGCACAGTATGGGTTGCTACAGGGAACACCTTGGTCTTGTCCTACATCTGCTTTTACGGTTTCTTTCCATTTTCTATTGCTTTTATAGAATCGATTGTATAGAATACAGGCAGTTCCAAAGGAATTGAAAATTTGCCTGTATGTAGTCTTTGTTTTATTTGGTCTGTTCTAATGGTTTTTAATCCTGCCATGTTCTTTTACAATTAATTAGGTGAATATTTAAAGCATAGTTTTCTTTCAAAAGCTTTAAGAAGTAATACAAACTTTCTCTTAAAAACTAAAGTACTGTAAACAGTAAGACTACTGTTAGCTGGTTTTGCACACTAATTTGCAAGTTATACTTGGAAAAAATGCCATGCTAGATGCCTAGATCCACGTTTTTCCGTGTAATTTACAGCTTTGCTAACTGCTATGTCAGTCTTCTAAAGGTAAGAAATTAAAAGATGCAAGAGGCTTTAGATACACATATGAATTCTCACACTTTGTGGAGATAAGTACATTTTTGAGACCTATTTCTCTCCCTCGCAAGAAAAAATATTGTTGAATATCCATTGTTCTACATTTATGATATGCACATTAGAATGCATGTTTGTTAGGCTTCAAGCAGCCTTCATCTTGTCAATTGCAAAATACAGAATCTCTTCTCTACAACCTCATTTCATAATTGCTTTCTCCTGTGTCTTCGTGGAAATGCTGGGAATTTATGCTTTAAAAATTCATTTTGATGTAAAAAGGAAAACAATTTTTAAGAGTACCTGAGTAAAAAAAAAAAATTGTCTGAATATTCCCACAGTTGCCTTTGCCTTGTGTTGCAGTGTTTGCTCTTGTGATGAGCGTGTCCATTTGCATTAGAGTTTCTGCGAAGAGATCTGGTTTTAGGGGAATCTCCATCAAGGACCAGTAGATACGGAGCAGGCTCGCAGTGCTGGTTGGAATTACCCCAAGCCATATGCAGGACATGAGCTGTGACTGTCTAGGGCCTGACAGAAGCTCCTGGTCAGCTGTAGAGAATAAATCTGATGAGCAACAGTGTAATGGAAATATTACTGGGCTTAATGATGGGTTTGTTTATTTTGGTTGCTAAAAAGCAATGCCAGAAGGTTAGGTTTTCTTTCCCATGGTTGTTCTGTTTTGGTTTTGTTTGGTTTTTTGCTGTTTTAAATCCCATAGATGAAATAAAGCAAAAATTGTAAGCATTGTAGCCTTTTCTGGAGTTAAGACCTCTTTTTAAACCAAACGTCTTACATGTTCTAACTTATACAAGAAAACCATGTAAATTTTGCTTCAGCCTAGCTTAGAGAAAGAAACTAACGTACATTAACTGATATAAATAACAAGCATGTATCCTTTAATATGCATTTTCATTAATTTTTAATTTACTGCTAATTCTGCTTGAAGACTACAGACTTCTGCAATCATCATTTTGGGGAAACAGATACTGTGCTTCTCTTCGTTAAGTAGTCAGTAAATAGATGGAACTGTTGATGTCTAGTAGAGAATAGACAGTGTCTACAGCCTCCTTCTAATTTGCCTTTTAAAAAGATCTGTATTGCAGTCGATATTTTTATGAATATATAAGACAAAACATGGCTATTTTGAAATTAGTGGTACTCTTAGTTTTGAACTGTAGAAAGACTGCTTGCTTTAAATGCAGAGCAGATGCTTTCAGCTGTTATTCTGTAAAAAGTGCACAACAAATTTTTGCAGGGATTAGTATGATAAGTATCATTACAATTACATGATTAGGAAGCATAATGTGGGCTTTATATTGTTGGCTTGCTCCTTGATGTAACTGTTGAATCCTTCTTTGAGTTTTCTACAGGGTGTGATAATGGAAACGGTCAAGTGGTTTTTAAACCCATTTTTCTCATCTTTTTGGCAGGTATGATGCAAGTTTGCGCTCCATACCTCCACCAGACTACGGGGTTCCTAAGCTGCATTATTTTGAGGACTGGGGAGTAGTAACCTATGGAAGTGCTTTGCCAGCTGAAATCAACAGGCCTTTCCTTTCCTTCAAGTCAGGAAAGCTGGGAGGACGTGCAATATATGATATTGTTCATAAGAACAAGTACAAAGAGTGGATCAAGGGGTGGAGGAACTTTAACGCTGGCCATGAGCACCCAGACCAGAACTCCTTTACTTTCGCTCCCAATGGTGTACCTTTCATAACTGAAGCTCTGTATGGGCCAAAATATACTTTCTTTAATAATGTGTTGATGTTTTCCCCTGCTGTGTCTAAGAGCTGCTTCTCCCCATGGGAAGGGCAGATTACAGAAGACTGTTCCTCAAAGTGGCTTAAATATAAACATGACTTGGCTGGCGACTGTCAGGGACGAGTGGTTGCTGCCATGGAGAGAAGCGGGGTGGTTTTTATCAGGGGAGAAGGAGTGGGTGCATACAATCCAAAATTGAAGCTGAGAAAATTGCAACGAAACCTCATCCTTCTCCATCCCCAGCTCCTCTTGCTAGTGGACCAAATCCACCTAGAAGATGACAGCCCTCTGGAGGCAGCGACCAGTTTCTTCCACAACGTGGATGTGCCTTTTGAAGAAACGGTTGTCGACGATGTCCATGGGGCCTTTATTAGGCACCGTGATGGGATATATAAGATGTACTGGATGGATGACACTGGCCACAGTGAGAAAGCCACCATTGCCTCAAGGATGTATCCCCGGGGCTACCCCTACAATGGAACCAACTACGTGAATGTAACGACCCTCTTGCGGCACCCCCTCACGAGGGCCATTTACCTTTTCATTGGGCCCTCTGTGGACGTGCAGAGCTTCACCGTCCGTGGGGATTCTCCACAGCTGGATGTTTTTGTTAACACTGATGAGCACGCCTATGCAGTGTACTTGTGGCCTGCCGAGGATGGGTCCCGCTCTGCCTTTGCACAGGTTATTGCAGACCGGCAGAAAATTGTCTTTGACCGATCCTCTGCCATTAGGAGCTCCGCGGTGCCGGAAGTGAAGGACTACGTCGGGATTGTGGAGAGGAACCTGCAACATTTTAAGCCTGTGTTCCAGCAGCTTGAGAAGCAGATCCTGTCTCGTGTGCGCAACACAGCTAGCTTTAGGAAGACTGCTGAGCGCCTGCTGAGGTTTTCGGATAAGAGACAGACAGAAGAGGCCATTGACAGGATATTTGCAATCTCACAGAGGCAGCAGCAGCAGCAGCGTGGCAAAGCAAAGAAAAACAGAAAGGTAGCCAAAGGCTACAAATTTGTTGATGCCGTTCCTGATATTTTTGCACAAATTGAGGTAAACGAAAGAAAAGTGCGACAAAAGGCACAGACTCAAGCACAAAAAGAGTTGCCTGTAGATGAAGACGAGGAAATGAAAGATCTTCTGGATTTTGCAGATATCACTTATGTGAAGCACAAAACTGGGTTGTCAATCAAAGACCGATCAGGGCTGGCACAGATGGTGACGACTGCTCGAAGTAGTGCCCCATCAATATCAGCTTCTTATACCCGCCTCTTTCTAATTCTCAACATTGCTATTTTTTTTGTCATGTTAGCAATGCAGCTCACATATTTTCAGAAGGCCAAGAGACTGCATGGCCAAAGATGTCTGTACGCAATACTTTTAGTAGACAGCTGTATATTATTGTGGCTGTATTCTTCCTGTTCTCAGTCACAATGTTAGCAGAAGACCTCTACTAGTTGACCAGTTTATGGTCATATATGTCTATGCAAAAGCATTAACCCTAATAGGGCCAAAGTTTATCTTCTTTTTTTTTTTCTGAAACATTCCAAAAACAGCTGGGCAGAGATTGCTTTTAGAGCAGAAGGGATGAAAGAATAGGGCAAGCAATTAATATCTCAGAAAACTGAGTACTTAATAAGTACTCCTCCTCTGGGTTTTCAGTTGGGCCTCACTTCTGAAGGAATGTTGTGCTTTGTTCATCAGAGTTCAGTAATGTAAGTTGTAATTAATTTTTTGGTGAGAAGAGCCCTCTTAATAGATTTGTTTCTAAGGACTTTCTTTTTTATGCAGAATTTGGTTTGCATGTAGTGAGTTTTCACTCAGGCTGCTAGGGATGTCTCTGGACATTCTCTTAAGATAAGGACATTCAAACATAAGTATAAAAGTTGGATCTTAGCAGTAGACTTCATTTCTCTCTGCCAAACCAAAGAATGGTTCAATATGGTATAATTGTGCACTCCTGTATAGTTATTGCAGGCCCTTATGTCATATCATCACTTCCATGCTTTCTTCTCCAACACAGTGGGAAATGACAATCATGTCTCACTTGCCAAGTGAGAGGCACAGCACCTAGCAGGCAGTACCAGAAGGTAAATACAGAGTTGACTCAAAGCAGAAAGGAACACAATTCTCAGGAAAAAAACCCTTTATGTTTTAGCCAAGTGTAGACTGCAGAAGGCTGAACCCTGTAGGGTCTGTTCTCCATTTTACAAGGTAGGGTTTCATAAAAGTTTTCTCTAGTGTGAAGCATGTCTTAGCAGGGAAATGTCCTAGATCACTGCCCTTCCATATGCAATTGTAAAATACAAACAAAGAACCAAAGCAATCCTGTGGTAACCTCAGCAACTGTCAGTATGGGGGAAAAAAAAGTGTATTATGGAAGTATTTAATGTCTTTTTTCTCTTCACATGGCTAGAAAGAGGACAGTTAAAATTTTGTGTACAGCCTGTTCTCTATAAAACACCAGCAAGGGTTCTGCAAGCTCTTGGTGGGTCCAGGTCAATTATTTGGGGATTAGTGGTAAATGGAATCATGTGGTTTATGACAAAAATAAGTTTGACATCTCCACATATATTCCCTTCTGTTCATTAAACTGATTTCAAGAATTCATAGCTATTTGAGAGAATGGAAGCTCTATGGACTTGGGGCATACCTGTATGTCTTTACAGAAAAACAGTTCTTCCAGTACATTTGCTAAATAAAAGCATTATGATTACATCTATGGAAAAGTTGTTTGATTAAACTATTTTTCCTGGTAGTTACAGTAATGATGTTCATCAGCACTTGGTTCAAAACACAAACCTTTGTTTCCTCTTCTTTACACCATTTAGATGTATATTATCTACATTATTCCTGTTAAGCCTTCTGCAAGTCTGTTTTGAAATGTGATAAGCTTTCCTTGTCTAAACGTTTTCATTAAGTTCCAACTACTGAGCCAGTTCTGAGCAATGTATTCACATACATGTGCACATACTGCAGTCTCCAATGCCTGGATTTATTCAATGAAATTTGGTACCTTTGGTCTGACCCCAGTTAATTTCTGATCCATTGCATGATCATTGGAGTATGAAAGCCTCCAGATAGTAACTTGGTCCACCTAAGACCTTGAAACACCTTCAAGACTTACCTTCCCCTTTTCCCTAAGTGCAAAAAGCATATAAGGTGGTTAATATTCTATTCCGACTCAGCCACTTAATTGCTTAAGGCAAAGGGAGCTCAGCCTGGGAGCATTACCCAGTATAGCTCCATGTCTGTAGTGGTGCCTGCTGAAGCAACTAAACTATGGCAGGGTGTGGATTGCTGGAAATGTTATTTCTGCCTTTGCACTGTGATGACATGAAGACATGCCAAAATAGTTGTTCTTATATTCAGTTCTAAAGACACTGTTTCTCAATATGAGGTGATACTATTATTGACCATGAAACACTGAAAAGTCAAGATTATATTTCATGCACATTTATGCTCTGTCAATTTGCTATTGCTTTGAACAATCAGCTATAGAAAGCCAACCTGTAGTCTAGAAGACTTTTGAGAAATACCTGCATTTCTTTGCTTTGTAGTGTGGCGTGTGGCATGTGGCATCTGAATTCTGGTATGGGATTTGTGTAGCTGTCAAATGAAACTGCAGAGACTATAGAGTAAGGTATAGTCATACACATTAGCTCGCGTTTACATCACACTTCTCTGCACTGTTCCAGCAATGCAAAGGGGAAGAGCTGCTTGCAAGAGCTGCCAATGCTCACAGCCAAGTCTTAAAGCGGCTTTTAAAGTGGACCAGCATTCAAATGAGTGGTGTAAGTGCAATGATACAGGGAAGGGAAATCAAGTGCACCTGTCTGTCCTCCTGAATGAGAGACCAGACCCATTTCAGCATAAAGTGTGCATCCAGGGGTTTTCCAGTCTCTGCTTTATTTGCATCCAATATCTTTCTGTTAAGGATTTAGGAGTTACACGCATATAACTGTCATTACTTACAACTCTGAACTCCACTTGCACAGATGTAACTTCGATTTAGCTAGGGCAACTAAAGAAGCAAATTAAGCCTTAATTGTGCTGAGTGTATTTTGGATATGAAAAGAATCCTGTGTACTTATTCATTTATCTGAATTCTGCTTTAAAAAGTCCTTCTCCAGCGGTTATGTAAGTTTTGTTTCCATTCATTGCTTCCATTCTTGTCCCTCTCATTCATTACCAAAGATTGTAGCCTTTTAATAAAATTTGAAACATATAAAAGAACAGATGGTTCCATGCCATCAGCAACCAGCAACTTGGGCTGTTGGGTAGAAGTGTCTGTGTCACAGTAAAGCACCAGTTCAAGGCCTCAGATGACAGTGTACACTGAAAGATCCAAGCTGCCCTTGCTTCACTAGGAAGTGTGGTGAGGAAGAGCAGGTAAATGGGATCAGCCCAGATAGCCCTACTGGCTTGTGGGGGGACTGGAGAAAGTTGGTGTTTCTCAAAACTTGCTTATACTGGAGAGGATGCTGCCCTTGCCTTTGCATACTTCATCTGAAATGCAGGAGAGAAGCAGTCTCTGAGTTCTGTGTCCATGGCAGAGGCACTTAGCACCAATTTTTTCTGGATTGGGTGTACTAAACAACTTTTGAAATGTCACTGTATGGTACCCAGTAGCAAAGGTATTTTTCACTCCCTATTTTAAATTGAGTCACCAGACTGAAGTGTTTCTGGCAGATGCCTCTGCTCACATTCCTCTTCTGCTTGTTTTTCCTTTCTAAAAGTGTTAATTTTCTGCCGCTCTGGCTGCAGGAAAAACTGGCTATGCTACAACTGGGTATATACAGATGGGTTCCTGTATTCTTCAGAGACCCTGCTGACTTCACCCAATTTCTCTTCAATAGCTGCTGTTCAGTCATGCATGCTTCATTTCAGGGCTGCAGTCTAATTTAGTCTAAAGTTAATTCACTGTATTTTGAACAAAGTGAATGGCAATTGAGCCCACAGGTAGTGGTGTAGATGTTCGAGGGTGGAATCTGGTTCTTAGATTTTTTTTTTAAGGATTTTTTGAGTCTAGCTAAAAAATTGCTACATTATATACCTCATTGTGAGTCAAGGAGGCAAAGGGAATGGAGTACATTACTTCATTTCTTAAAATTTGTAAGATCAAAGCTTATTCTGAAGAGTTATATGTCTGAAATACATTACATTCTTCTGTTGGCCTATGTGTTTTCCAGTGATGAAAAGTTTTCTCTTAGTGTTTGAAAGCATATAGTGTTTGGAAAATAACTGTATTTCTGCACTGGGACATTAAATTTGCATTTATTTGGTTTGCAAAAGCCTGAGTTGGGATCAAACATACGTTTCTCTAACTTTCATCCCTTTGCTCTGGCTAGTCTGTTAAAATCAGTAGGATAACTTCAGGCTGGTAAGTCAGACAGCTAATGAAGCCAAGATGTTATTTTCTGTCCTTTCTTGGCAGCTGACTCCAGGAGTTCTCTGAAGCAGAAGGCCTATGCAGTCCAGTGCTGGATATATCTGTGTAAGTTTCAGTATAGAGACTGTTTTCTAAACGAGTTCCACCTTGAAACAAATAATGTCAAAGCACTTCAGAGAAAGAGCCCTGGAACCTCTCAAGGAAGGAACATTTTCTAAACCTGCTTGAGGCAGACAGGAGAGCTGGGCCCAACTACACAATATATTAAGTGCACTCTAAAAAAAATTTTGAGAAACAGGATTAGCAATGGGTCTTCCTCAAACACAGCATCAGTTTTCTTCCTAATAACTAATACAGATGAATGACTAATTTAAATTTGTGCTTGCCTTGGTTGCTACTCTACCCAGCTGCAGCCATTTAATTTAGGAAAATTAATAATTTCATGAGAATTTAGGTTTTATCTTCAGTTTTCAGTGAAAATGAACATGACTGCCATGGCCATGAACTACTAAGGAGCACGTGAATCTATATGTACAAGGCCATATCCTCTCTGCTTTAATTCATATTAATAAAAATAGCAAGAGAACAATAAAAATCGTGTATTTTTTTAGTGGTGTTCTCATGGTGATGGAATTATGCAGTTAAATCCCACAGATTTGTTTTCAAATTTGAAAAGAGGAAAAAAAAGCAGGAGCAGAGATGCTGTTGGTATGACTTTATATGTCCATGCTTTCTACAAGAATGCCTGCAGCAGTACCAGCATTAGTGTGGGAATCCTCATTATCCCAAAAGACAAATGGTGGGATCCTAGTAGTCCCCCTGGGCCTTGGTGATGATGTGAAATCTGTTCTCAGGTAAGCTTTAACTTGAAGGCGTGAGGTGAGCTGGGACTTCAGAGCTTTTTATGTCAGCATCTAACTCGGGGTCCCACCCACTTGAGCTGCAGATTCTCACCAGTCACAGAAACAGAAAACACCGTGGGGTCCCCTAGGAAAGACAGTGATGAGAAGTGAGCTGTAACTACCATTCATCTTGGGCCTTGGTGATGATGTGAAATCTGTACCCTTGGGAAAGACATCAGTCTGGCAGGGACTCTGTGACTTGTGGTAGTGAAAGCCCATTTGCAGCTTCCCTCTTTTCTAAAGGCCTCTGGCATGTGGGCAGACAGCAGCATACTGACGTTCAGGAGCACGGTGCACGCACAGAAAGGCCAGCATGTGTCAAGCCTATTGAGCACAAGCTGTATCACATTCTGTCATTTGACAGGGTGTGGTTCAGTACCTGTGTTCTCCATGACACACATGGTGTACCTCACTGCGACAGTGAAGTTGGGCAATTCCACTTAAGTAAGGAAAACCTGCCTTTTCTCATGCATATGCCTGCTGTAGGCAATGAGCTGTGGCATAGGCATATGCCTTTATGAGGAAAGAAGCTCCCAATCTTCTTATCTCGTTTGCCATTTTATCCCCGTATATCTAGCCATTCCTTCAGCTAGAAGCACATGTAGCATTTCCCCCAGATGCTACCTTTCCTGCCAGGTTTCTCAGGCTGATAAAGGAAAACGGCATTCATAGCATTTGCCATGATTTTCCGGAAGTTTAGGAACTCAGAGAAAAATTGCTAGCATTTGAAATGCATTGTTGTATAAGATATTTAACACGATATTGTAAGCTTTCTCCCCTTTAACTTCTTCCCAAAACCACCAATGATTTCACTTGTTTCACTCCTAACAGATCCTGGGACAATTAAGAGGAAAGCTGCCCCACTCTGACCCCCAGGGCTGTGTTACCACAAACAATAACCCATCTCAAAACAATGTATGAATTTATGACTGCCCCCAAAATATTTTCATACATTTTTTCACCAAATATTACATACTCAATCTAGATCATATCTGTGTTGGAAGGCATTCTTCAAGGAGATGGAATGGTTCTAAAATCATGAGTATAAAAACCCTGGTATCCCACTTTGTCTTCGTCAAAACTGTAACACAGTAAGCTAGGAATGCCAGGAAAGATGGACCTGTTGGATCTGCCTACAGGAAATGGCAGTGAAGAAAACTTGAGGAGGACTGGAGCATGGAAACTTCCCTGCACTGCTACAATGCTGTGTAAGTAAGCTAGACGAATTCACCCTGTGGCAAGAGGGAATAGGTGATCAGCACATGCACATTTCTTTTTCTCCCTAAAGAACAGGACTGTCCTTGGGATGAGAAGTTAAACTCTTTGGGATGTGCTAAGGAAGGCCAAGCTGCTCCATGGCTTAGTAGTAGATCTGAAGTAGTTATAGTAGGTCTTAGCTATTAATTATAGTCTAGAACTATATTCACTTCTCTCGTGCTTATCTTTTTTTTTATGTCATAACCCTGATTTTGATCAAGTAAAATAATTGTATTTGTTCACTTATGGTCAGGTAGTGACCCATTGGCAATTATTATATCCTGTTTCCTCAGTGAGTGGTGAACAGTATGCAATCAATTTGCCTTAAAGCATCATATATCTATCTTATGCCACCTCAGAGGACCCAAGGCTCCATAGGACACTCTTCCAGTAAGCTGTGTGGAGGATCTGGCTCTGACAGCTGAAGTGGTACACTGGTAAAACACAGTCTTGTATGCCTCATGGAGTTTCCCCTGGGGAACCCAACTGCAGGTTGCTAGCAATGTGAAAATGGGCAGAGGACCAGTCTCTGGGAGTGCACTTAAGTAACTCCACCTTTATGTAAGCTAGAGGAACATACAGCTGCAAATGCCATGGAAATAAAATGACGATGATGATGGAGTATCTGAATAAATGAGGGCAGACCCAGAGCCTTGGAAAGTTACTGCTAACTTAAAATATAGGCAACTGGGAATGCTTTCTGCTTATTCCCATATATCATTCTTTCCTTTTGAATCATATCTTCCTATTAAAAGAAAATTGAAAGTGCACACAAAAGTGCTGTTGAGTGTAATAGAGTTCAGCCTTTAATACAAGCCAGACATAGTTACCATAAAGCCTGACACAGTTTGCACATTTGTGGTAAACTGAAACAGCTTGGCCATTCTGCAGCTAAGGATTAGATTGATTAAAAAAAATATGAGCAATATGAACAAGGCAGGTTAAGGGTTAAAAGTGAGAAACTTTTCAATGCTTTGACAGCTTTGAAAGGGATAGGGTCTTGACCCTTGTGCTGCCTTACTGTTACAAAATAAAAGCCACAAGATTTGAGCAGCGAAGGAACTCGGGATGGGAAACTGGAGACAGGAGTGTACTACTATGAATGGAAGAAGTGGTTAATTTCTTAAAGTTTAAAAAGAGGAAGAAAGATTAATTGAATAGAAAAGTACAGAGCATGTTTTGTAGAATGGGATCAGGCACCATTAGGCCACACACATACACACACATATAGTGGAACAGGATCAAATCTATTTAATAGGACAAGGGGACAATGGTCTTAATATGAAGGAGAGCAGGTTTAGCTTAGATATTAGGAAGAAATTCTTTACTGTGAGGGTGATGAGGCACTGGAACAGGTTGCCCAGACAGATTCTGGACTCTCCACCCCTGAAGGTGTTCAAGATCAGACGGGACAAGGCTCTGAGTAACTGGTCTGGTGGAAGGATGGCAGGGAAAATTGGAACTAGATGATCTTTAAGGTCCCTTTCAACCCAAACCATTCTGTGATTCTATGACTCTATGAAATGTCAGCTATTCAGCAATTCCAAGGCAGCAAGATGTGACATACATAATAAGAATATAGACATATTTGGGGTTTAATGCACTTAAATTTGCAAAGTAACTTTATGGCATTTCATTTTCCATAGTAAATGAAAAAGACTGAGCTTTTCATTCTTAGAACTGACTAGTTGACTGTCCAGGGTAATACCTGATATACCTGATATACTTGATTAAAAAAGACAGCTATAATCTGCCTCACCAAGGCTCCTTAATTTCATCATAAAACATGACAACTTCTATCTTTCTAATCCTATGTTTCTATCATATTTTCTTATAAACTCAACAAATAATTGTCACTTAATCTGCAGTCAACGTTAAAGAATCACACACACCTATTTATGGCTCGTATACATTGTACATTGAACAGTAAAACCCTCACAGAGCTGGTGGCTGTAGGACAATTGGACTGGGTCACAGGACCCTCCCCATACAGATATTAGACTTTTAGTGAATCTGTAGTGTTAAAAGAGCAGCAGTAAATAACAGCAAGGGAAAGTTAGTGCCGTGGCTTATGTGACTGTACCAGAGCTCAACCATCAGAGCCTCCTTCAGAGCTATGCTTGGTTTTACAGACTTGTTTCCTTCCTACCCTCTAAAAATTCATTTTAAGCCAAAAACTACTAATAAATGTAATGCCTTAAAATAGCAGTATAAGGTACACAAATGCTTGTAAGCTGGGCAGGCCCAGGCACAGTGCTACTTCTCAGGCTGCTGCTCTACTAAGTGTTAGTACTATTAATGATTTATGTGGTGCCACTGAGTTGTGTGACACTTCACAAACTGGTAAGAAGGCTGGTTCAACCATAAAGTCAGAATAACTTCCTTGGTTTCACAAACTGAGCCAATGGGCCTCTGGGGGTGGTCAGTCCACCTGGAGGGTAGGTGCAGATCTGCTTGTGGACAGGACCTCCAACATGTTAAGCATTAATTTCACTTGGACTGAGCTGAAACAAAGGCATTACAAGAATTTTCCTAGAATAAAAGACTTCTGCATGTGTCCTTCTGAACTGGGCACTGAAAAATACAGCTTACAGCTTACACTTGAAGAAGCAAGTGCATTCGTTTTAAACAGAAAACCAGTGTGGACGTGCTCTTTTCCATTCTATCCATGGATGTGCAAGATTGTAGAGTAATAATGTAAAGAGGAAGTTGAACCTGATAAGCCTAATGACAGGAATTTAAGTCAGGATGGGCCATGGATGGAGCAACAAGAAAGATAATTATTTGCAGAAAAACGAAACCAGTCCTTCACTGTTCTGAACAAAGTAGCAAATGTCCCAGCAATAAAATAAATAACCTATTGTAAGGACTTACTAAAGTAATGAAAACAAGACCTACACAATATGTACTGGTGAAACCCCTGAGTGCACATGCATGCACACATGCTGCATTTTGGACCAGTATTATGCACTTGATGGAACAACAGAATTAGTCAGCTTTTTCCACCTAGAAGGTGTTTGAGATTCATCCATCTGTAAATGAAAGCACAGAAATTAAAAATGTCAAGCAGACACTTGATAAAATATTAAACAAGTCCATTTGTTTTTCTCTGATCCCTTCATTTTAATAAATAGTATTTCAAAACAAAGAGGTGTTTCAAATAAAAAAAAATAAGCATATTGTTCTAAAAATGTTCATCTTTTTAATTCTGGCATTGTTCCCATCCTCCTTGGAAGGCATAAAATTTCATGCAAATCAATGCAAACCCAACCATTAAATTGGAATTCTGGGTTCTTTGACAGAAAACTGTTTTTCTGAACACTTTCCATATAATACTTTGCAGCTGTTGTGGTCAGACAAGTGTTAATTTAGAGGGCAAGAAAGAGCTGCCTTGGGAGAAGAATGCTCTGAGTGAACAGGGGCTCTGTACCTCCCGGGTCGCATGGCTCCTCATATCCAGGAGCTCCCCTAATCCCCCCCTCCAGCTCCCAAAGCTGCCACTGGGTTAATTCTGGCCACCCCTGCACCCCACTTGGCTCCCAGCACAGCTACTCCCCCACTTCTCAACTCGGGTGGTCTCTATTCCCTCACCCACCACTTTCTGTGAATATTTACTGGAAATGTGTTTGCTTGGAGGAGGGTTAATCCTTTTTCATTCAGAGCTCCACTCCCTTGTCACAGGAACCTTCTTCCTGAAATCATATTTTATTACAGATAAATAAAACACTGCTAAAATTAGGCTCAGAAAGAGAAATAGCAGAGTTTCTTGGCTCTATTTTTAACCCTATGAGGTCGTAATCTGTTCCAGAGAGCTGCCACTGGTCCTTCAGTTCCCTTATTAAATCAGTAGCTCTTGGAGGCAGCCCATGTCACTGTTTTTGTCAGGAGGCACCTTTGCAGGGATTTCAACTTGCATTTGTTATTTCTGACACAGAATCACAGAATCATCAAATTTTGATTTGGGCTTGAAGGGACCTTAAAGATCATCCAGTTCCAACCCCCCTGCCCTGGGCAGGGACACCTTCCACTAGATCAGGCTGCTCAAAGCCCCACCCAACCCACCCTGCAACACTTCAAGGGCTGTGGCATTTGCTAGGACTTCTTCAGATATGGTGAACTCTGGTTTCAAGGTGTGCTAATGATTGTCTCTAGTTGCCTCTAAGTAAAAATCAAGGCAACAATATAGGCCAATGGTACAAAGTTATTCTCGATCTTTAAAAATGAACCTCTGCTTTAAAGAATTGGAGATATACTTTCTTAGCTGCCTGACCAGAAACCAAAATGTCAGGTCTAATTGTAGAAGTGGTGTTCAAAGTGAAACAAAATCCTACCTTCATATATACACTGATTGACTCTAAGCTTACTGAGACTACCCCTCAGGAAAGAGGGTTTTTTTGTTATAGCACACAGCTTGCTAAAATACCTACTCAGCACTTCATGGGTTATCAAAACGCAGTTAAAATGCTAGAAATTGTTGCAAGGAAATAGAAAACAAATAACATCAATGTGACTTTGTTGCAAATTGTTGTTCGGCTGCACCTTCAATGCACTGGAAATTTGGTACACTTTCCATTTCCCATTTCTCCTGATGCAAAAAATGATACCTGAATCCTAGACAACAGTTCAGGTGGCAACATGGATGAAAAAATTATACAAAGGAATACATCAGATGAGGAATGACTATATTAGGGGCTCCTCATACACAACTATATTAAGGGCTCCTCAGCCTGGAGAAGAAAGGACTATGGTGAAGGTGTACAAGGTCATTAGTTGAGGGAGACACCAAGGATCCACTGTTTTATGTTTTTCCCTTCCAGATCTTGGGGACATCAAATGGTATGGTGTCAGATTTGAAAGAAGGTTGAACACAGCTGCTCTACAATATTTTGGATATCAGTAAGTCTGCATCCATGCAAATTTATAGAAGAAACACCTCAACAGGTTTCAGATGCAGAGGTCATTGCTATGTGTGCACTGGATAATTTGCTCTAACAACTCAAAAAGAGACTGATTATATTGAAATATTAACAAGATTATTGCTGAATTTTCTTCCATAAGAGAACAAGCTGTATTGTATTGCTAATAATAAGGCAGGATAAAAATCTGTATACAGTTCTGGGTGGTTTTCTCACATTTTATTCCCACTTTGAATCTGGTGCCTCACTGAAAAGCTTCACAGAAAAATGGTGAGATGTAAGCCATTACTAGCCACAATGCATATATGGACAAACAAAAATTATTTTTATAGAATCAAATCATAGAATCAGCTGGGTTGGAAAGGACCTCTAAGATCATCAAGTCCAACTCTTGATCCACTACCACCCCGGTTACTAGACTATGGCACTAAGTGCCACACCCAGTCTCTTTTTAAATATCTCCAGGGACAGAGAATCCACCACCTCCCTGGGCAGCCCATTCCAATGCCTGATTACCTTCTCTATAAAGAATGTCATCCTAATATCTAACCTAAACCTCCCCTGACAGAACTTCAGACTCTGCCCTCTTGTCTTACTGATAGTTGCCTGGGAGAAGAAACTGATCCCCACCTGGCTACAACCTCCTTTCAGGTAGTTGTAGACAGTGATGAGGTCTCCCCTGAGCCTTCTCTTCTCCAGGCTAAACAACCCCAGCTCCCTCAGCCTCTCCTCATAGGACTTGCGTTCAAGTCCCTTCACCAGCCTTCCAGCTGATCAACACTGTCCCACAGCTTGGTGTCATCTGCAAATTTGCTGATGATGGACTCAATCCCCGCATCCNCCTGTAGGTGCCGTGTGATTGCACTTAGGATGATCTGTTCCATAACCTTGCCAGGCACTGAGGTCTGGCTGTGTAGTGGGTTGGCTGTAGTTTCCACTACAGCCAACTTGGTGGCTCCACTCACCTGGATAGCAGTGGCCCTGCTCAGCACCAGCTTCTACACGTGCGCAGCCAGTGGAAACAGCCTGATAAAGGACCTTCTCTGTAAAGATCAAGGACAAGAGTGCTAAAACCTGCTGTTCAAAATACCCTGTGATGAGAAGTTATCAACAAACATATCAAGTGAATTTCTTAGCCTTCAGGCACAGTCCCAGGTAAAGCCTCACTTCTCTTCTCACACTCTGGGTTTTGACCCTGGCTCCTCAGTGTATAGTAGTGCCTGCTGGGGACTGTAAACAGTCCTTCTCTCTTACACTGTATAATATCTTGTACCACAAGTATATGACCAGCAAAAAAAACCCAAACAATAGGTGTATATTTATGTTACTTTCTGGGTTTGTATGTTTGCACAGCAATTGTTGACACTGTCATTTTCAAAACCTCATTCAAAGCTGGGCAGGAAACCAGCCTATAGACTAGGACTTTAAACAAGTTTTCTTCTCAGTCAACTTAGGCATCATGTGAGTTCTTCCCCTTTTCCACTTTTTAAACATCTAAATATCTCAAACTTCTGTAAAAAGGCATTAGTTTAGGGGAAGCTGAGATAACTACTAGAGGAGAAGCTGATGTCTCCTTGCAACAGAGAATTGGCAAGTGAAACAAATAAGGACAGCTTGCTTGACTATGAATCTCAACATTTGAACCTATTAATAATTTTACACCTGTATTTTATCTGCAAATTTGAAATACATATCGGTCTTGTTAGAGTCTCTTGTGCTGAATGCAAACTGCATGATCAAAAAATAGCACTTGAGTGTGGATTTCTTTGTTTGGAGTGAAATGAAACCTCCAAATTTTGGCAGCACTTCAGTTTTGTTTCTAGGTTTGTATGGATCTCATCTTAATTCCAGTAGGAAAATCAGAATTTTTAACTTTTCCTCAGGAAAACATTAAGACTGAGAATTAAGTTTGTAGGAGTTTATAATCACTTGGACTTTTTAAAATTCCTGTTTAGTACAAATGTTTATAAAAATTAAAAAATGTTTACATTTGTTAAATATTTAGCATGCTCCTTCTCCAAGAAAGAGGCTGACAAGGAATGAACTTTATATCATTGAATTCAGATAGGGTAAGAAGGGAGAAAAATCAAGGAAGACTGACTGTTACTGATATTGCAATGAAATCTGAAAGAAACATCCCATCAAACAAAAACAGAAAAAGGGTGAGAGCATTTTTGTTACTGAACACTATTTTTAATATCTAATCTATTGTCTACAAAATTAAGAACCAAAAAGAACAGGAACTCCTTTTTCTTTAGCACTCAAAAATTTTTCATTTGAAAAAAAAAAAGTCATCCTGACGTAAAAGGGGATGTTGCAGGCTCTCTGCCTGGAACTTGCACCTAAGTAGCGTTTAAAGGATAGATCAGCATCTACTAGGATACCTGGTTTTGATGGGACCTCTGATGGTCCTAAGGATGTTAAAATCGTGTATAAAACAAGAATGAATTCCCATATTCAACAGCCAACTCTGTGTTCTGCCTACAAAATGTACAGAACAAAACTTTCCCTGTGCTTTGTCGCAACTGTTTGTTTTTGCAGGCTCAGATATCAGAGAGAGCAGCTACTGTCCACAAGCAGATAGAACATAGTCAGTAGGAGGTCTGATTTCAAGCACGAGGCACACAGGGTGATTTTGCACCCACTATAGCATAAATCTGACTGCAACTGGAGAAACTCATGGTCAATATCTTGCCTTAAAAGTTAAGAAAGCTGGATATAGCTGAGAAAATAACTTTAGTCCACCTTCTCTTTTCTTGGTGTTCATCCTTAATTCAACAAGGGGGGCTCAGGGGCACAGAAGCTTTGTTTGGTTGGCTGAATTGTGTGCATGGAATCCCCTCTTTTGGCAGCAAGCAGACAGTTACATGCACTCCAGAGGGTGTCTTTGTTTACAGTTTTCATATCTTCTTCAATGCTATTTTCTATATCCTTCATATGACCATGCAAAACCACCATTAACCTATCTCTCTTCTAAATTGATAGGGTGGTTCCTGATAGCCAGCTTCATGACTCTGGCACTGCTTTCAACATGTTTCAGCCGCTGTTGCTCTCTGGTCAGCTATCTTCAGCTCAAGTTCTGGAAAATTTACTCAATAAAAGAACAGGAACTCTTTGAGATAAAAGCTAAAGAGCATGCAACCAAGCTGGCAGAAATAAATATAAATTGCTTTTTTGAAGCCACTGACCTGGCACCATTTCATACTCCCAGCAACAAAGACAGGCAGATGATTTCATTCTTCTTACACATTCAATTCGCAAGAGCAGTATTACAGCATGATACACCAGTATTTGAACACAAACTGAAACAACAGGGGTCAGTGTTGGGCCCCCAGGGGTCAGTGTTGGGCCCAGTCCTGTTTAACATCTTTATCGATGATTTAGATGAGGGGATTGAG
>VYXB01000864.1:72098-102541 GCA_013397135.1 Pachyramphus minor | reverse complement strand
AATCACAGTGGTAGTGGATCAAGAGTTGGACCTGATGATCTCGAGGTCTCTTCCAACCCAGTTAATTCTATGATTCTATGATTCTGTGAACAGTGCCAAATTTGAGGAAGGAGGTCAAAACCCCACTGTTTTAGGATTTGTGGATGAAATACATGCAGTTGATTCAGGGGTTTAGTGAAACAAATCCTTTGCAATGCTGGCAGTCTTTTAATCAGAAGAGTCTTATTCTGTGCTCTTACCAAAATCTATGCAAATGTTATGTAAAAGATGATAGTTGTAACCCTCAGCAGATTTGGTTTTAAATATACTTCATTACTTTTGCTTGAGTACACTTAAATAAATACATCTGTCACAGCGGGAGTTTTCATATGTTGTTGTTCATTAAGAAGAGCCACATGTTTAAAATTATCAGCATCCACAAAGATATCAGCACATATCATGTCAGATTATTACCAAACATTTTAAGGACGCTTGGCAGCTGGAGTGACAATACCAAAACTTATCAAAGAGACAAAAACGTATGGAAGATTTGATCAGAAATTCAGATTAGTTTATTAGCTCTCACTTGACAAGCTTTCAGTGCAGCAGAAAGATATTTACTTTCAGTCAAATAGTTGCTTAAGGCAAGGATAGTATCTTTCAAAGGGGTCCATGAATGATTTCAGCTGCGTATCAGTGTGAATTGTTCACCAAATAGCTTCCAGTCATTTTACCTCTATGTGCTCAGCAGCTTTGGGAAGTACTAGTGAAGCTAAAAGCTCCCACGGCAGTGAATTTTCATTACTACACCCTGATCTCAGTAACCTTTTGTAGCAGTCCTTCATAATTATCTCTACTGCTAATTTCCTGTAATTGTAAAGCTCTTTAATGGAAAAAAAATAGGTGTTTGAATGAATGCTGCAGGGAAAATACACTAACATTAAACTTACAATTCATGTTCTTCCTTTTATTTTTCTGAAAAGTACTTACTTACTACGGATTTTTTAAAAGGTATAATCATACGTACAGAGTTTTGGCACTGGCATCAGTACCTAAGCTACCTGAGCTACACCTAAGCTACATTTGTTTGTCCCTGCCAAATACACTATTTAATTTTATCCAGAATGGAGTCTATCACAGTGTAAATCAACATGTCTTGAGGGGTTAGGCTAATGCATTACATGGCAGTGTAGGTGAAGCTTATATATTAACAAACATTTGTAGCACAGCCACATACTTAAGGATATTATAAATCTGTAATCCATATTAGCAAATAAAAATATTCTTATCAAAGAACTTCAAATTATAAGAACAAATATATTGATTCTGAGTGAAGAATAGCAAAGTTCAGTTTTCATCTGAAAAGCTTTTTCTTAAGACAGCATTTAGGAGAGGTGAGTGAGATTGTTTGGTCTGGGCTGTTCTTTTACTCCTCCCAGAAATCCTCTCCTTCTACAAAGTAAACTTGGAAACTGTTCAGACAGACAGAAAGGAATCCCAAGAAGTTATTTGTTATACTCATTTTCCAAGGGAAAAGGAAGCAAAGAGCCTATTTTAACTAGCTGAATATAATGAGCTTGGAAGATTCTTTCTCACTATAAACTGAAAGCATAACACATAAAGGGAAAACAAGATTTAATAACATATGTAGAAAAGAATTTTTGAAATCATTCACTTTGTCACAGTCACTGACTTGCTCAGTGCTCTTTTTCTTCCAAGAAACTTAATGATAATAGAATACCAATTGTCCAATTTTGTTACTTGTGCCTCCAGGAAGCACAGTTCAGTTAAAAATGTTAACTTTTACCTCTCATGTCGAAGAGGTAACAGGTAACATTTGGCTAGTAGGATGTTGCTGGAGAAAGTAAAAATGGCCTCATAAAGCATGTTTTTTAGTGGTCAGCCAAATGTCCATCTCAGCCAGCTAGACATAACCAGCAAAAACTGCACCGTGGGCTCCTGTATGGGCAGTGAAATCAGACAAATTCCACAAGACCTTTCGGCCCTGATTTAAAAAAGTAACACCACCACACAATACCCTGCCCACACCCCCGCCCCCGCCAAAAAAAACCCCAAACCAACCAAAAAGTAGGGAAACTTGTTACTGGCTGTAACACATTGTTACATGACATTGTTACATGTTGCAACTTCTTACTGGTAGCAGGTAACAGCAGTTGGGTAGAGACCGAGGCTGGATAATGAACAGCTTAGTTTTTGTTCTGTACAAAATTGCTCTCCTAAAGCTCCATTACACTTTGCCACCACTGTAAGACACTGCTAAAATACATGAAGGGAAGGATTGTGAGGATTTCACAGGTCTGGTAGGAATGAACCCTGCAGTCCCCAAAGGAAGAGATGCCCCTCACTTAGCAGGATTAAGAGGTAAACAGACTGAGGAGAAAAATAGGATAAGAGGGTCCAAAATCACAGTAATAAAATCAGAGTTAACTCTGGGCTTCAGTGAACTTAATTGTTTGTATTTCAGTTTAAAACAAGTGCTTTGGTGAGGAGAAGGTGAGCTGGCTTAGTGGGTAGGATACCGTGCTAGGACCTGGAGTTTTATCCAACCCTCACCTAGGTATCTTGTGTTACATGGAAAAACATTAAAGCCATCCCGTAATCCAGGACTTTGTGAGGCTGCTCCTTCTCTATTTCCTGGTCATGTTGTGGTAAAAAGTCCACTGCCAAGGGGAAGATGTCCAACAGCTGGTGGTGAAAGTCAGGTAAGAGCAAACACAATGACCACCAAACCAGTTGTGCGGCAATCTTAGAATTTTCATTCAAGTTTCCTTAGGCAAGTACAGATCTAAAGTGACTACACATTAGATAAATCATGCTTTGTTCAGTTTGGTCATAAGACTGTGCTCTTGAAGAGAGGGCTGACACGAAAAGGCTTGGAGCAACACAAGCATTGCTGCAGTTGCCAGAAGGCTGCAGCCTGGTGTCCGCACAGGACCGAACATGCCAGCAAAACTGCATATGGGGTCTGGAAGAGCTGTAAGGAACCCAACCAGCTCCTGCCATCAGTGAAGCTGCATCCCTCTCGGGTATCAAAGCAGCAGGCTATCCAGTGTGGACGACAATGAACAGCAAACATTACACATCAAAACGTGCACCTGTGAGCAACAAACGGCATACAGCAGCCAGAGCGGATGAATTCTTTATACCTAAGCATGCACAGCCAGGGAAATAGAGCACCCCTTAGTAACCATGCTTTGAAACATAACTGAAAAACAAAATGGGAAAAGGTCATCATCTTCGAGAACAGTTGATGTCCAGATGAATATTTTGCATCCAGCACACACTAAATACTGAGATAAACTTGCATTAAGCTCAAGGGCATTGTTATGTGAGAAGGAAGGGCAGGTCATTTTGATCATTTTAATATCTGTGTCATGACAATTAACATTGCCCTCTTCCCTCCCCTGCCCCTCCTGTTTACAGCCCAGCTGTCTTCACCTTTCAACCAGATGGCTGGTGCGGCTGGATTAGAGAAACCATTTTTACCCTGCATGTCTTCTTCTGAAACAAAAGGCACAAAATACCCCTCAGCAAGGGTTTCTCCCAATATTTCTTTCATTTGCTCCTTTTGTACTTTCTGTCTTCAGGCTTCCTTAAAAATGTAATTCCTATTTCTGTCACAGCATCACCTTTCAGCCTGTCCTGGAGGAAGGTGACTTCTGCTGCTAGGTGAACCTAGAAAGAATCAAGTCTAATCAGTAAAGCAAAAAATCCCCAGTTTTCCACCCTCCTCCAGTATAAGACCTTTTTTTCTCTCTCTCTCTCTTACCACAAGAGGACCCCCTTTCTCAGGTTTCATAAGAAACAGATTTCTAGATTGTTTTAAAATGTCTTTTCCAACTTCAGGTAATAAAAAGGAAATTTATATACACTGGGATTCGTATAATATATTACCCTTCATTCCAGTGCTTTGCTTTCTTCTGAGAACTTAAATTGTATACTTGATGATTTTGTGATCATAGAATTTCCTGGTCACACACTAAAATTTATGACATAATACTTTTGTTAATTAGTCTTGTATCAGATACTATAACTCTGAGTCTGCTGTATATACATAGTACTTGCTCAGGTTTATTTTCTCTTGAAATATAAAATATATGCCAAATTAGATACTGGCAAAAACATAAAGCAGACCAAAAATAATCTCCCAGAAAAAGCCACAGAAGCTCTACAGTTCAGTAACTTTCAAATCATGCCCTCTATTTACTATTTTGTAAAAGTCTTAAATTTAAAAACAAAATTTGGAATGCCATCTGATACACTTCTGATGCTTTGATTTTAACATTATATTTATCCACATTTTGTTCTTCCTTTCAGCAGGTGCTGCAGTAATCTGAGAATATTATCTATCTGCATGTATTTGAATCTCGGGTGAATATTACTGGCTACAGGTGTGGAGGAAAGTGCTGTAGGCTCAAGGAGCAGTGGAGGAACCCAGCACGCTCTCATTGCTCTCCACGTTAGCTGGCTCCCCAAGCCCACCTGGCTTTTGCACCCAAGTCAGTCACTGAAGAGCCAGGCATGGACAGTGTGGAGATGAGCCAATCTGCGTGTTTCTCTACCTCAGGATCCAGGATCAGTTTGGCCCTTTTTTATTTAGATATAGGCATTTAATCCATTTAATCTGAGAGGTTAAACAACACTGTATTTTCATTTATCTGAGCACGTGGGTTTGCTTTCCTGTGTCTCTGTGAATTAACAAAGAATGGAAAAAACAGATGTGCACTTCCTTACCATTTCCAAGGCACCTCGAATCACCCCACAGAGGAGGTTACAGTAGCAAAGGGATGCTCGTTCTGCTGGCAGTTCCTCCACAAACTCCACTAGTGGGTTTTTGTCCAGGATTAAGGAGAATTCATTTCCCGCGGCACTACTGCAACTAACACTAGGGGTGACCCCAAGGTACGTCTTGAAAGCAACCTGCAAAAGGACGAAACTCTGCTGCTTGAATCTGCTGTATACAAACCAGAGGTGAAACTTTAAAATGCAGCATCCTGTAGACTAGTTTTGTCCCAGGAAAACAGGGGGAAGGGCCAGACAGGCTAGAAATCAAACTGGATTTGTCTTTTCTGTATTCAGCTTGAGCCAGCAATGCAAAACCAGAGTCATGTGATCCTCCAGGGAAACACAGAAGGCTGTCTGTTCTGTCTTTGATGTTCCTACATTTACAATCCCATACAAAGTGGTTTTACTGTTATCACTCGTCTTCTTTTAGTCTGCTTTCAGTCATGTTATACTCCCCTGGGACCATTAGCCTCTACATTAGGTCCTTCGCTACATTGCCACAACTTTTACCATCACAGCTCAAGCTCTCCTGCAACCGGTGTGTGTTTTTACTCTGATCTCCATCCGCAGTCACAAAAACAACAACAACCCACCAAGAACACGACCGCCGAGACTGCAAACTTATTCGATTACTTAGAGCACCGCTTGCTTGCTTTCTACTACCGATGAATATTACTGTAAAAGTGCAACATCTGCTCTGCTGGCGGCGGGGTTCGTTCTGCAGGCAGTGACATCACGGCGTTATCTCGGCGGGGCGTGGGCAGGAGGGCAGCAGCGGGCTGCTCGCCCTCGGGAGAGCTCTCCCCTGCCGCAGACTGCTGCGAAGATAAACCGTCTTGCTTTTTACCTCCTCAGTGAGTATCAGACATGGATGCTTTCCAAACAATCCTAAAGTTCTTCATCAACAGGAAAACTGCTATAGGTTACAGTTTTATGGCACTGCTGACAATGGGAGGTGAACGTGTGTTTTCTCTTGTTGCTTTCAGATGCCCTTGCAGCAGTGAAAACCTCAGGTATGGTTTGGTATTTCTCTTCTCCCCAGCTCTTGTTTTGCTAGTTATTGGATACTTTTTGAACAGCAAGACCTGGAAACTCTTTACAGGCTGCTGGGTGAATCCCAGGAAAATATTCCCCAGAGGGCATGTCTGCCATTTCTTTTACGTCTTTGGACAAATAACTTTAAATGCCCTGGTCGCCCCAGTGATGTGGCTTTCTGTGGCTTTGCTCAATGGAACTTTTTATGAATGTGCCATGAGTGGCTTGGACAATCCTGCCTACTTAAATGCAGTTTGCAACAGAAAATCTGACAAGTGCTTTGGAGAGCTACACATGGTAGCCTGCGGCAAAAGCTCCATGCCCTTTTCAGAGAGTGATGAACTGAGACGAACACTTCAAGCACAGTCCCAGGTAAGAAAATTATAAATAAATAGCACTATGCAAATTGTATTGCTTCTGTGATTTATCTGTGGAAGATCCTGTTGTCAGATGCTATGTTAAAACCATTGGTTTCATGTAAACAGTGTTTTGGCAAGGTGCAGCCTCACAAAATACAATCCATCTTTCTGTTCAGTTTGAGCTGTTTGATACTTCTTCAGGGGCCCCACATATGGCAGTGTCAGTAAAACCAGAAAACTTTAAGCTTTCTTCCTGAATGGAGATAGCTCTAAAGAGATAAAAACAACTGAATTGTTTAGGAGGCTGAATTAACAGATGTCATTTCATTAAAGAGGTCTGTCCTAATAAAAAATTCATGCTATACACTCTTATTTTAAACTATTCTAATAAAAGTACATTGTACAATGTAGAAGATTGTGATAACCATATTGAAATCTTAGGTCGCTAACAGTAGAAAGATGCTAGAAAACAAGATTTTTGGTGGACTTGTGACTGCCTACATTATGTGTTTCTGTTTCTGTTCCTCATATTCATGATGCCAGATGCGAGCATATTTTTATCCTGCTTAAAGGAAGGAAGAAATATTAGCATAAAGCAAGCAGAACATGCAAAGCTGAGATTATATTACATGTTACAATATTTGTGTGATACAGTTCTGCTCACTGCTTTGTAACACAGGTGAATTCTGAGGGGAGAGAAAAAAAACAGGGGGGGGGGAAGCCACAGAAAAGGAAAAACATTGTGGAGCCAGGAAGTGTTTGTCAGGCAATTGCATCCATCTGGAACAATTTCCTCCCCAAGAGCCAGTCTTATTTTCAAGTCCTCATGCAAATAGGACTGGAATGCAGACAAAGCCTGCACTGTAGACAAAGCAACGTATTTGAGAGTTTTAGAAGGAAATAACAAACAGTGCTTAAGAATTTAGGTTGTATGTGTAGGAAATAGTGAAAGAGCAGTGACTCGGTTTATAGCATGAGAATACAGGACTTCATTTTCTAAGCTGCAAGAAAGTGAAAATCTGCTAAAACCAGCAATTTCTCCAACACCCATAGAAATCATCAGTGAGTACAAAGTGATTGGGAAAAAAAAAAGAAAGCTAAACTATTCTTCCCTACCAGTTCCTAACAATAGTTGTTTGTCAAGCTTCTCTGTTTCAAATACTTCCCTGAGAAAACTTTCTATATTCCCTCAGCTAAATACAGATTTTTACTGGTGGTTCTTTTTTAACATCAGTGCAAGAGTTCACATAGGCAAGGTTGCAGCTCTCCATTTCATCACCGTTAGAGCATGGGAAATCAGTTCCAGTTCATATGAGTCTCTGAAACCTAGAATATTTGTTCCACATTGGAATATTTTCCACTGTTTGCAAACAAGTATTACATTTTTTTGCAAATATTACACATTGCAGTGGAGTAGATGAGTAAAACTACTGGTTAGGGCAGTGGTAAAAGGCACGAAAAAATTGTGTTCACATCTCTGCTCTCCCTAGAGGACAACATCCCACAATAACAATAACAATTTTAAGCACATTTTTCTACCCTCATCCCTTGCTGGGGTAGCTCTTTCTTTTAAAATGTTCTTAACAGAATTTTGTCAAACTCTGAAGCTACTATGGAAAAAAAAGCTGAGTGATGGTGGAAAAGCGTATTTCAGCAAAAATAAAGTTCTCTAAAAATACAGAAATTGTTTCGCATCAGTGTAGATGAATAGGATTCAACTCCAGTGTTAATGCAGACCTACCAGTGCACATAATAGTTCTTCTTTGTCATGCCCTCCTGGTATTCTCTCAGAATTGGGCAAAAATGTAACTTTTTAACTGGTTTTAGCATAAAAATAACTTTCCACTACAAATGATTGATTCATCAAAGTCAAGAAAGGTTCACAATAATAGCACAGATTCCAGTGAATATTCTGCCAAAAGAATTGGGGAACACTTCAAATTGAGGAACACTTAAAATTTGAGACCATCTTCTATATTCCTATTAGTTAACACAGCTGTTGTGTTTGAGGGTTTTTTTAATTAAAAAGAAGTCAGAAAAGAACACATCTAACTGAGCTCGCAGTTTAAAAGGTTGATTGATCTGGGACAAAAGATGACCCTTTTTGGTTTTGTAGTTCATCATGATTTAAAATTGTGTCTTATTACTAATTTTTGTTGGGTAATTTTATCTAATACTTTCTGGAGAACTTTTTACCATCTAGGGATTGATATTTTATTCTCCAGATGCACTTTTCCCTTTGTGTGACAGAATACAGAGAGCAATTCCAGTATGCTACATGCCAGATGGTTATGGTTTTGCAATAAACTCTCATAAATAACCTCTCTAAATTACCCAGATACTACTCTGCTCTCAGGTCTGCTCTCTTTTCTGTATAGCTCTATTCAGCCATAACATTACTGGATTGATCATTTAGACCACTCATAGATTTTTCTTCATATACAGTCTTGTAGTTGAGGTCTGATTTAAAACCATCTGTCTCTGGACTTGCCACTGCCATTGTACTGGTCATGTCTCTTCAGGGAACTGTTATCCAAGTTTCCTTTGTTATAACATGGTCTGGGGAGGCAGCAAGACTATAGTATGAGCCAACTCTTGAGGACTGTTTTCCCTTACACTGTAAAAATCCACCAGCTTTTGCCTTCCTGAGAAAAAGACCCCAAAATGAGCACTTTTGACAAGTCTCCATCTGATGGATTTCTCCTTCCCTTCAGTCCCTATGTGGATGCCCCAGTAACATCAACACCAGCACCAAATGCAAACTGGAATGAGATGCCTGCAGTAGGGTTCCAAAAGGAGCAGCAGGTCCTCCCTACAAAGTGTGGTCACTTGGTCTGACATTTGTGATTTAAGTAGCATTTTCACTTGGGTCTTTTTAACCTGAAATTCATTTTTTTTCCTTTCCCAGATTTTAGGCTGGTGTGTGATAGTTACTGCAGCCCTTCTCTCCCTGCTAACCACTTGCTGTGCCAGCTGCCAGTCAAAAGTCAGCCACCTCCAGCTGATGTTCTGGAGGGTGTATGAGGGGACGGAGAAGGAGCAACTGGAGCAGATTTTCCAGCTGTATGCCACCAAGCTGAGTGAGCGAAACCTCAAGTGCTTTTTTGAAAACAAGGAACCAGAACCGATTTCCCTGCCAGCTTTTCAGGCATGGGAAGATGCTTCCCAGCTTTATTCTTTCAGCACCAGCAAACAGCATTATAGCACAATTCACAAGCTGGTTGAAGAAGGACAGAAAGGAACCAGTGAGGAAAGAGAGACAATGCTGGACTTCGGGGACAGAAGGGAAATACCATAAATTGAATATATTTTTTATATCCTACTAATATAGCATACTTATAGCTGGTTTCATCTCTATTTTTTTTTTCATAATGGTCTCCTTCATCATGTTCCCTTCCAGTTACACACTTGCTCCAAAAGGATGGAATTAAATTATTTCCCTACATGGGTGAAAAGGTTGCAGTTCCCCATGTCACCCAGGGCTCCTGCTTTACTAATGTCACTGGCTGACAGCAAGAGCTGACAGCAAAAAGAGATGAACAATGACTTCTACGAGTCTACTTCTACAATATCCTATGTAAAAGGTGCTTTAAATTCTTTATGTAAATCAAGAGACTACCATTAAGTAACATCATTTAAATTGTGTGAATATGATAATAGAAGATGTGTGTGGCTTTCTGACAGCCCACAGAAAGTAAAAGTTTTCCTTCTAAGTAATTTCAAGGCCAATTGCAGGTACTTGTTTTAAGGTACCAGTGATCCCTCAAGACTTCTTTCTTTGGATATTTTGCCGAACATCTTCTTTGTATTATCTTCTCCAGATGAAAATTTCTGTTTGTATGGGTATCAAGTTCTAGTTTTGAGTGGGTTTCAGGCACTGGGTGCAGCCTGTAGTGCTATGCAATACTGTTTGTACTGGGCCTACAGTTAGTGTACAACAGAGGACCTGGAAGGAAATTCCTCTTTTCAAGACAAGAAAATAATTTTGCAGAAGACTGATTTTCATTTTCCTGAATATCTTAGAAAACTTAGTGGTGGGAGCAGGAAGAACTGGCAGGTGAGGCAACTGCATAATCGGTGCCTCTGACAAATGCATTTCACCCCAGAGCCCTACACTTTACCTTACCCACTTGTAATTCACCACATGGCTCTGACACAAGGTGTCCATCTAGAGTATTCTCAAACACTGTATAGAAGGAGAACAAAGTTCTCCTTCTCTCCCAGTGCCCCTGGGGTGTCTGAGCAGGCTTTTATGCAGCATTTTACTGTCAGTCTCCCTGAGTCTGCAAAGAATCATATTTTTGCTGTGCTTGAGTCAGGCTTTTATCAACAAACCAGGGTGCTCCGCCCAGCTGTTCTCATACTCACTATGCTTCTTTCAGCAGATAAAAGTATCTATAGGCATATACAGACAATTACTCTTTCTGAAATAAAATCCAAGAGCTAATTCCACTGTCTGCTTAGAATTTTTTCTGTATGTTTGGATTACCTGTGACCTTTCAGACAATGTTTAAACTTCTTTTATTCCAGGTAATCCACTTAGCAACAGACTTAGAACATGTCATACGCTTAAATGAGGCAACTGAAAGCACAGATGCAACACTGCCAAAATGAAAGTCACAACAGTAGACGTCTGACGCTCTGCCTGGCATACATACCAGGTTCCTCTCCTGGTATAGCATCTACCTACTTCAGGGTATATGACCCTTTTCATTTGTCTATCTTTATCTTTCTTCATGAGAGCTGCCCCAACATCTTCTGTTCAGCCCCATTTCACCTCCTCCCTACGTGCAAGAGGAGAGGAGACACACCCTGCTGCCTGGGCCAACCTTTCTTTCCCAAAACTGTCTTTCCACCCCCTTCCTCAGTGGTACCACAGAAAACCAAAGAAAGTAGGGATGGAAGGGGGAGGACACCAAGTAGGTTAATAAGTTGATCAAGAAATATGGGAAACATGTGGATTGATGTAAAGATAAGGCCTCAATTGTGATATAATATCTGGGACACAGAGTCAGAAGCATAGCTGGTAGAGGGAAGGGTGGAAGGACAGAGTGATCCCACTTAGGGCTTTTGGCATCCTCTTTTCCTTTGGAAGACAGCTCAAAGCTCAAAACTCTGCACTTGAGAAGTCAGGACCATATGAAACAACAGTGCTTCCCAGCCCAATCTTCTATTATGGAGGGACAAAACCAAGGTGCATTCTCCTCTCCTCATCCTTACCCTGCTTCATGTTTGCAGGTAACTCCTGCAAAGAGAGCTGCTGAACAATTCATGCTGCAATGTGTGCCTGGTAGAAGCCCTCACTGACCCTCATTCCCAGGGCTGCGAGACTGTTTCATCTTACAAAAATGCCTGTGACCTAATGCAATTTCCATGTGGATGCTGGAATGCTTCCAAAAAACCAGACAAAAATAAAAGCCAGTTTGACCCCATGTTTTCAATTGGAATCTGTTTTTGGCAAATTTAACTCTGCCCTTCAAGCAGCTATCGCAAAAGCTGTTTTCTATCAACGTTGTCCCTAAATTCAGCAGCTACCATGGTAGCTCAGGATGAGACAAAGACTATTGTCAACTCTGTCCAAAATGAACTGAAGAGAGAGAAAAAAACCCATCAAACAAGGTCAAATAGCAGAATCAACATTTTTCTGCTGGAAAACTTAGATTTTTCATTAACTCTTATGTCCATCAAAACACGAGTACACTGGAAACTTCTGCTCAACTCTCTGTGCTCTGTCACTCAGTTTACTTGTTTAAATTCTCTTAACTCCTCTTCCACTACACATCTGCTGCTCCGTCAAACTAAAGTATTTGTTATGAGAATAAAGACTTTTTAACTATGCGAAGCCCTCATACGCTTTCAATTTAGTTTCAGCTGTACTTGGCATTACAGTATGATGTATCTGTCCAAATTCTATTGTTTAAAATTTCCTGTGTAAAAGAGAACTTGCACTGGAGCACCAAATTAGGGCAAAATTGCAAAGCTATAAAGTGGAAATTGTGAAAAACGTCTTGTCAGGAAAAATAATTGAAGTACATAGATAAGTAATTCAATGAACAGATATGAATATTTTTTTAAAAAAACAGAGGCTATGACTAGACATTAATTACTTTAAAACTACCATTTACAGCTTCTCGGAGAGTAAAACAAAGGTCTTTTCAGTCTTCGTGACTCCAAAAGACTGGAAAGTAAAATGAATGAGCTGTTTTAAAAGTCATTATCCATAAATCTGTCTCATTCCTATCTATGAAATGGAAGAAAAAAGAATATCTATTTAGACATGTACATAGGCTTGCCATCAAAATTATGCCCATATAAAGCAAAATCTCTCTTCTGAAAATGTTACTTGCAGGTCTATGAAATTATATATTGTTCAATGTTAAACAAGAAATCTATGCAGTCAGAATTAAAAATATACCACTGACCTTTTCTGAAGTCTCACCCAGCATTCCCTCTCTCTCAAGCAGCAAGAATAAAATTCATTAACATTTTGATGATGCTCAAACACAGTCTACAATTACTGAAATGTTTAGGAAGACACTAGCTTATCAGTCCCTTTACATACTACTGAGAACTTTTCACTACAAAACATTGTATGCATAAGTAATGACAGAAAGTAAGTAAGTACAGACTGTTAAACAAGGGAAAACCATAATTTCAGATGGCATCATAACAAGATTAATGAAGGACCAGAATTAATCTGCTTAGAATGGAGAAGCAGCCAAAATAAATGCTACCATACTTTTCATTCTTAGTATTTTTCCACTCAGTGTTTTGTAAGGCAAGTTGCTTTACAGCAGCTGATTCCAAACTTTTCTCATAAACTTTTCTTACTCTTTACAGTGCAGCAGTTCATTTTCCAGTTTACTGTCTACCACTTAGCACAGCAACCTGCTGTATGCATTTCTCTCTTACCGTGAGGCCTGAAAAGCAACATTTAACAACTTTGTAAATTCTGCTATCTTCTGTCAGTCTTTCAAACTGGCCAAGGGACCTTGTGTGGCAGCACCTTCCATGATAAGGGGAATCACATCTCTTGTCCTACAGCTCTCGGCTTGGGGTTGATATGATTGGATTACCCCATCCCTTGAAGAGACGTTCCCAGGGACCTCTCTTCAAAGAGATGCAGAGACCTACATTTTTTGCATTCCTGGGGTACTGGGCATCCACAATAAAGCCCATCTCTGCAATCACTGCTTTTCAGCAACAGATGTATCCTTATGCACAGCACTGCTTAGTAGAGTAATGGAGGCTGTGAGCTACCACTAGCTTATTGTGGACCAGAGGATGTGGTGTGACTGCTTCCCCCTCAGGCACACATAAACACCTCCTGGTGCTATAGAAGATAACACTAGGATTAGATCTAAAACCAGAAGCTGTATATTTTTTGCATGCTATTTGAATGATGTCAAGGTTCTGTGAGGAGGAATTAAAGTAAAAATTTGACTTTGTAGGATTATAGAGCAAAATTATCACCCTTATCCCAAAAATATATACTCAGTTATACTCAGATCCAAATTCTGAATCCAGTCTTGGACATTACTTCTTCAGCTGAGCTTTGTTCTTAATACCATTCCTCAGTTGGTTTCCATTTTCTCACCCCAATTTGCCAGTGAGAGCCTACTTGGCCTGTTTTATCTTTTGTTTATTCAATCCCCAACAGCAACTGCCAAGTCACAGGACCAACAGGAGAAGTCAGTCAGCACCATGAGAACTCAGTGTAGAAGGGCTCACTTTGGTTCATCATCAAAGCTTGTTGGCCCTTCTCCAGTCCAGTATAAGGCAGCAGTAAATCCCAGGCTTTGCAGTCTGAACCAGTGGTTGAAGTTTTAAGCCCTCAGTCACTGCCTTGGGTGCACCTTTCCTCCACCTTTATTTCTTAAAATGGGAAGGTGGCTTTGTAGTCCTCATTATATGGGGATTTTTGTTTGCTTCATCTCTTTCCATTTCCTCAGGGAACACCCACAGCCTGACCTTACAGACTCTTCCTGTGTTTTCCAAAAGACTGCTGGATAACAACTATGTTTACAGGACGTTTGGCTCTAAGTACTTGGAGTGCTTAACTGTCTTTATTACTTTAATTTTGAACTGATTCTACTCATCCTTAAACAGATTTATACCTCAGAAGACTTAGTACAGCTGAGTATTTATGCACTTTCTCCTGGCTGAGAACGCTACTGCTGAGGAGTTAAAAACATTATGTAAATAGCTGTGTGATTCTGAACACAAAAATTTAACCATGTATTTGCAGTTACTTGCATACTTTACATATGTTTTGTTGGTATGTGCCTCAGACAAATGTGCTTGAAGAGTATTTAAAAACGTTTTGCCAAAGAAATGTTAAAATGCTTTCCATATCATATTTCGCCTCAGAAATGCTATACTCCTACTACAAAACTCCTCTTTTAGTTTGCTAAAAATAGTCTTTTCCAGAGACTGTGTGCTTTAAAGTTTGTTCCAATCATTCCAAGTAATCTTTTATTTCTCTTAGTAAGTCTCTTTTGAAGTACAACCTGCAGAGAAACAGTGTCCTTTTCCTTACTTTGATCGTGAATTTCTCAATGTATTGCGCTGCTGAATCCCCTGTACTTAAGAATGGTGGTTCAACTGTAGTAAGACATTTGTAAATAAGGGAAACATGAAGAATAAGACCCAGAAAACCAGATATCTGGCATGAAAATAAAGTTCCAATACCACCTAAAGTAGAATGTAAAAGCGAACAAAAATGTGATTTCGCAGCCTGGTATAATTTTTTTAACAAGACAGTGTATTTTAAAACAGTGATTGAAGTGCTGCTTGTTTCATTCAGCTGCTCTTACTATCTCCAATGGATCCTCTACCCCAGCTCAACTGATCCACAGGAGGAGCTTCGTTATAAATCACTCTGATTTGAGACTCCAAAATAGATTTTACTAAAGTAAGAAACAAACTTAGTTTCCACTCTTTTATGAGCTAACGGGCTCTGGCTGGGTTTTAGTACTGTCAGCTGCTTCTCCTTTAAACTTTGACAGATCATGGTGTACATGTGTGTTTTGCACATGTGCACCTTATAGCCGAACCAGCAACAGGAAAAGGAGTTCCTTTCTCCATTTCTGTGACAGCCATCAGCTTCTCTGTGATAAGCATTTTGGAATAATAATATAACTTCTGTCCCTCCATTTGAGTCCAAGGCAATGTAGGTATTTCTGACAGAGTAAATGTGAGCAGGATCACACACCATCTGGTAATATCCACGTACACTTTGAACTAAGATACTCCTGATAACTAGCACATACTGGTTCCTTAGCTCACTATATAGAAAGCCTGCTGCTTCCCAGTTCTGTGGGTTAAACATAATGATCACATAATGAGAATTACCACATGCTGTTGGTAACCCTCAAGCAATCAAAAAGTATGCCAGGCATACTTTTCTCTCCTAAAATAAGCCAATGGAAATAAATCTCCGTTCAATTAGCTGATGCCCTGATCTCTCCTCTTAGAATAAATGACCAGGTTGTAAACTTCTTTGTTATAAAGTGTGGTTAATTTTTGCCATTGGGAAAGGCCAGGTATATCTTCACTGGCAACACTTCATAGGTGGAAACCACAGAGGATTGAAGGAATCATGACCTGAGCAGGTGTTAGTCTGAGCTAACTCAGGATCTATGAACTACCACTTTCTTTACAGTGACTCAGCAGTGTAATGGGGCTGGATGTCTTACAAATTTCTCTTTGAGCTTCCCCAGGAATTCTGACTTGCCCATGGGGGCAAAAGTACATCTTCAGAATCCCATGTATTGCCACTAAATTTCCTCCTATATCTTTCTTGTCTGACAGATGTGTGAACAACTACTCAATAAAAGGGAAATTTCCATCGAAGAAGGTGAAAGTACACACTGATTTTATGGTTGTGATTTTATTATTAGATTTGTGGGTAGTCAGGAAAATGTTCCTTTAATTTTCCTTTCTTACAATTCTTCTTTCCTACTATTGGGATTTTCTTTTTGCACAAAAACTTGCAGCTTATTCTTAATATGACCATTTTAAAGTTAAAAGCCATCTAAAATAGTTATGGAGACGATGAGGCGAGTCAAATGGCAGAATTAAGAAGAACTTTAATTTCAGCTTAGCAACTGACTTTAAGGTCAGTTTAGGTCAGGGGCTGGCAGCCTCTTACAGCTGGCATCCCATTTTGTGTTATGTGTTAGGAAGTTGTAGGTAAGGAAAAGGCTGTATTTCATCTAGTGGAAGCAGGGATGTGATTGTGAAGTGTTTTTTGCTATGACAATCATGATACAGGAGTTCCTGTATGTAACAGTTTTGGAGTAAACTGATAGAGGAGGATAAAACTAAGACCACTGAATCTGATGAAGCTCTAGAAAATGTAAATCTTATTTACCTGTGCAATCATGTCTGCAGTTTCAGAATAACTGCGGCATTTTTTAACAGATGAACGAGCTAAAAAGTCATCAATCAGCCTTACGCCAATGCTGTATCCCCTGGGGAGGAAACAAAGAAAGTTAACATTCATAATGGGGAGCTTCTCACCATCTCCCTAATGTGTCTCTTGTGCTTTCTCAGAAAAACAGATGCATGTTCCTCATTTCATGGCTTTGATGACAACAGATTTTGCTGGTCTACATTCTTTTTTTCTGCCACATTGTACAACACGGTGGGATTGCTGTTCATGTAGTCATTTTAGGAATCATACTTTTTCAAGAATGATACTCCTTGCAAGGATGATATGAATTGTCTATACAATTTGTCTACACATTGTATATGTATATATATATATATATATACACACTTACGGTTACATGTATGAATAAATATTAAATATTAAATATACAAGTTTAACATCCACAATACACTTGATTTGTCACTAAAAATAGGATAGGATAACATAGCACAGAGTTTCCACTATTCTTCTGGGATCCCTGGTGTTCTTCTCACACTGCCTCTGTACAGAGAACAAAGCAACTGTCCCTTTGGGTCACAGCCTTCACTTCTAGGCTGGTATGGAGTCCAGCAAATCCTGGGCACACTCATTGCAGCATTCAGGTACTGGGAAAAACAATTTCCCGTAGGAAATGGACTCATCCTGGATCTCTTTCACTTTCTCCTCTTATCTCTTCACCTCATTTTTCTCTCTTCCTCCACAATTCCCTCTTTATCTGTTTTTCTAACATGCTCTCTCCCTTCATCTAATTAGGAAAAAAATCAGGAAAAAATCCAAAAGTTGCTAGTGAACATGGAGTTTCAGTATATAACCACCTTAATTTTGTATTTAAAATACAAAAATTTAAAACAACAACAACAAAAATAAAAGAGGATGGAAGATAACGGATTTTTTTTATAAAACAAGTACTCATTCCTAGCTCTCACACATTAACAAAGGTCAGTAACTTCATAATGTGCAGAACAGCTGTGGTGCCAAGCATTTCCACTAAAAAGAAAGAGATTGACACAAATGTTATGAAAGAATGCACACTCAACTCAGAAGTGTTTTTAGGGAATATTTCATTTCCATTTTTTGTGGATGTTGGCAGTCTCTGCCTGTTTGTCAGAGGCCCTACATCCTCAGTGAAGCAGCCTGAACTCAATGCAGTCTCTTACCAATTTCTGTACCACATCTTTGTCAGGAAGCCAAAAAATGATCTGATGTCTAATGTGATGACCACAAAGTGGCTTTGGCAGTGTGAAGATTAAAATTGCAGTAGGTCATGCGTCTAGAAACAATGAAATATTTATCTGTTGCCTAAGTATCAATAACACTGGCAAATATGTCATCAGCATTTAGCAACGTATGCACTGGTGTACTTAGATACTTTTCAACTTTTATGCCTCGGATTGGCAAAGTCAAATTAATAACAAATTGACAAGCAGCTGTTTGGCAACTGTAGAGTCAAAAACACCCTGCTCACTATGGACTATATACGTATAGCGAGAGAGAGAAATAAGAATACTGTCCCCACTTGTCACAGATCTGCTAATCTACAAGGTTTCTTCTTGAAACTGGGCTGTTTTCATAATCACAGTGGTAAAGAACAGACATATTGTTTTAATGAAACCCCTAATTATATTACCAAATCCTTCTCAAAGCAAAAAGATTTTATGGAAACAGCTATAATAATGAAAACATAGGCAGCAAAATCTGTCTCCACAGATTCTTCCAGAAGTCTGTGCATTCTTTAAATGTATGATTTTCATCAGAGCTGAACGAGAGACATCTATGAAATAAATATCTGAGGAATGTTGTCCCTCCTAAGTTTGTGAATAAATTACTTTTCTGTTTTCCAAACAATGATTTTTTTAACTCACTCTCGTGGATAGTCATTGGACTATAGCTCATTCGGAAACTTTCAGGTTTATAGTAAAGTGGTCAGGTATCCGATATGTCTACTGTGATTGCTGTAAATCCATTTTGCATGTCCATTTTTGCTGAAAACATAAGCCTTACTGTTCTGCCAAAGATCTTAGTTTATCTTGTTAACTAGCTCAGAAATTGTTTCTTGCTGATTTTCCATGATATCACTATTTTTATGGCAGAAATGCCTAGGAATCTCAGCCAGGATGACAGGATCTTGTAATCATAGGATCTTCATCTTCTAAAGAAATTATCCATGTAAAAATCCATTCTCATTGATTTTTGTGCTATCTCACTCATTGCTGTATGGTCTTTTAAAGGTGAGAGGCCCATCTGCCCCTAACCCAATGAGGGGGAAGTTGAAATTAAATGCACAGACATAGGAGATGAAATTTAGAAGTTTATATTAATTAGCATAACAAAAGGATCAACAAGGAACAAGTGTAAGCTATGAAAATAATCCTGCCACCATTCTTCATAGAATTCAAATTGTTGATCTTAATTCACAAATTAGCATTATTTCTGTTGACAGAATATCAGACTGCAACCCTGTCATCTCTGTAATCCTAGACAGAATGCTGGAACTCGTAAGAAAACAAACAAAAAGCTGAGAGGTAACATATAGCTGGACAAACAGCATTATGGATAAAGTTGAACATTTCAAGCAGTACTTACATTTTATCCAAACAGGTGTTGACCTCTTCATCTTTTTCATAGTCCTTGCACAGCTGGGCTACCAAAGCCCCATAGGTGAGTACAAAAAGTTCTCTGCTCTGCCAGGAAATCAAAAATGAAGCAAACCAGAATTAAACTTTTCCAAGTTTTTTAACTGCTACTGTATTAACAGCAAGGAAGAATAACATTTACAGTAATAAAGAAACTTTCATCTACAGATGCATAGTCACTGAAATCCACCATTCAGTGTGACAGAACCTGAACTGATTGTCAATTGAGTCTGTTCAAGGACTTTGCTTGTCAGAAATACCATTTCTTGGGATACTTGCAGTTACTTTCATCAAGTGTGTTCTCACATCCTATAACTTCGTATATGTATGCTGGATTGATAAATGCTGTCAGTTGCCATCAAAGAATAATGACAAACATTTAGTTGCAGGAAGAATAATAGACACAATGAGCTATGAATTCTTTTGCAGTAGGTACAACAGTTTACAAAGGTAGGGTTGATCTGATTCAAATCATCAGCTGATTTCTGAAAAAAACCCTAAAAAGCAGATAAAAAAATTAACTCAGAATAATGAACAAATACTATAATTCAACACAAGTGTAAAGAATAACAAGATGAAGGGAACAGGTGAGGATTACAGCTGCTTTCCCAAGGAGCATGGAGAACAATTGAACATGTCAAAAGCCTAATTTTGCAGAGATTCTGTCACAAGTGCTAGTCTGGGATCTTCAGCTGTGGAGGAATTACTTAAAGGAAGTACTCTAGCCCTGTGGTATGTGATTAGACTAGAGGCTCTTTTTGTTTATAGCCTGTGGAAAAATTAGTGAATAACAGTGAAAACAACAGAACAAATCACAAGAGGAAAGGAAGGACAGCTTGGTGGAAACATCTATTCCTGCTGTCCTTGCATCAAAAGGTTGCAGTTTAATATGGAACCATTTCCTAAATTCACCCTGGTGATAACTTCTGTTACAATAATATTGCACACCTTGCTAAATTTTCATTAACAACTTTTTAATGGAGTAAATGGATGTCATACAAGTTCTGTATTGTTGTATTATTATTGTTCAGCAAAAAGTCTATTTTGTAATAGAGAAACCCAAGCACATTATATCAACATAATTGTATTTATCAGCCACTCTTGCAATCCATTGGAATGCTTTTTGCCCATAAACTTATGCATATGAATTTATATTCTTCTGTTTCTTTTTCAGTGGAGACCTCTGTTCCCTTTTCAGAAATTACCACAACATTGCTGTAAAGCCTTCTGGACCTTCTCCACTGGCTGAACTCCTGTCAGAAATTGCCATTCACCATACAGAGAGCCCTAAGTCTCTAAGTTCCTCAAGAAAGATCTGTGTGGAATTGAACCATTCAAGCACTAACAGACATCTCCTTCTCCCTGTGTTTTATTTAAGAGCTATCTAACCACAGAGGCAAATAAACTTACCTGGCATTCCTACCTTTGACCATAAATCACCCAAAACACTTAAACCTCTGTTTCTGAACACATCACAATCTCAGAAAATTTGTGCCCGTCTTTCCTAAGCCTGTTCAGAATCTCAGCAGTATGAACAGTAGCATCTCTGCTCTTATATTCTCTGCTCTTATACCATATGAATCATCCCCATCCTTTCAGTACTTTCAGACTGTTCAGAAATATAACTACATAATATAAATCAATACAGTAATAGTTTATTCTTACTCCATGAACAATTTTAATCACACATTGCAAAAACATCTTACTATTTTGTGGTTCTCCTGCTTTCTTCCCGGTGACCAAGACATGTTGCTTCTGTAATTCCTGATGTGCTCAATTGACAGTTTATGTCTGTTCTTCTTCAAGCAGCATAGTTTTCTCTCAGACACTGTATTTCCTCTTTCTCTTCTCTAAAGTTTTCTCCTCTCTGCTCTTCTGCCTTCTGCATGAGATGTGTTTGCTGCAGTCTGTAATGCTAGACTGTTTCCTCCTATCCTCTATATGTACTGAGCCCTTTGGGAGGAATTTGACTGGCAATAGGTTTTTAGAGACAGCAAATTAATTCTGTTGTCTCTATCAGACTTAGGTGTTTGGAGAGCTAACAAAAGCTTCCTCTCTGAAGAATAAAAACAAAATTGCAAGATACGGCTGCAGAGAGTAATTAAAAATTGATTATTTTCAATTTAAAGGAGCTATAGTCTCATGTCAGCTCTGACTGCTTTAGTCTGGCCAGTTGATGTCTGCCAAAGCAAGGGCAGTGTACATTTAAGGCACTGCTACCACCATGATTCTGCAAAACTGGCAGGACAGACCTAGAGAACTTCCAGCTTCTCAGAGGAATAAACTGTGTACCTGCTACACCTACCAGTTTGTGCAAATGGTACTTTCATTAACAATGTTCCTTGGGGGTGTTCTATCATTCTTAGCCTGTTATAGCCCCTATTTGTAAATATCCTTGCTATGAACGTCCAGGCTTATTTTGCCTCTTTTGGCAAAACCCCCCATGGATATATGGCCCCATCCATATCCACGGGGGGCCATATACAGGCCCTCCATAGTAAATTTGGCCTATATGGTTAGCTAAGATTTGCTATAAATTTCAGCTATTGTCACAGGTGAATTTAGAAATTAATCAGATAGCTGTCATTCCTTATAGGACTTACTTGCATGTGTAGTCCCACTGAGCCCTCTCAGGAAAGGAAGGAATTACATATGGCCTCATCTGAATGTCATGCTGTTATTAAATTTCTATTAATTAATAGATTCAGTGTTGGAGTAAAAATACAGATATTTACTACTCCAGGTACATGGAAAGCATTCAGATATGATTCATTTGGGATATGGAAGATTAGTTTCCTTTAAAAATGGTAGTTTAAAGTCATGACACAATTTAACAACAAAATATAGGACAGATAAAAAGATTTTCAGCTTTTTCTGTGGAAAACTTAGTCAACTTAACATCTTTTACACAGAACTAATTGGTGTTGACAACTCTACAATATAATAAGCCTCTTCCTTTTTTTTTTTTTTTTTTTTTGCAGGTGCTTTTCTGACCCTGTGAAATCCTACTCCATTTTATAGGTAAAACTAAAGTATCTAGATAGTTACTAGCATTTCTAAATTGAGTCTGAGATGGGTTGGTTTCTCTAATTGTCCCCAGCTAGCAAAAAGCATCAAATATGTCTCACATTGCAAGTCATCCCACATTCCACAAGAAAGTGTACTGCACTGCATTTTGAAAAAATAACTGTAAAAGATTATCATTGCCGTAATTTATCTTCAGTGAACCCACTAAAAAGCACTTAAGGCTACCCATAAATGACCACCATTTTATTTATGTGGTTCTGAATACGTGGATGAATTACTTCAGCCTGCATTATTAATACTATAATAATGAAGGAACACTGTGGACCAGATGGTGCAATGTATCATAAGGACACGTACGTGCACACATGTAAATTCACACACAAGTTCTTATACTCAAATCCCAGTTTGGCTGCTGCTTTGTCAATGTTTCTGAATAAAGCAATGCTGTTGCTGCCTCCTTGCCTGCAGAAGCATTTGCAGTGTGACCTACTGAAACTTCCTTGGTTGGGTTACGCCTCTCAGGAACCATTTTCAAGAGGGTGTTTTGGGATTTTAGTGCCTACTTTCTGCTGGAACTCTCTGCAGGCACCTGAAATCTCATATAAATTTACCTACAAATTCTGAAGCGAAATATGTAAGCTGAACAAAAAAATCATTAACTGGTTTCTATTCTTCCCTTAACTTAAAGCTTATTATTTTTCTCATCAGTGCTTGTCCTAACTAAAGGGAGAGGACCTTCTCCCTTTAGCAACCCAAAGAGAAATGACTTGGCAGCCTGAATCCCACCTGTGAATTGGCAGAACACAGGACAAGGACAGTGCTCCCCTCAGCTCTGAAATCTCTCAGGCAGGCACTTTCATAGCATGCTTTCTAACATACACAGACAGGCTTGACACCCAGGCAAAAGAGAACTCAAAATGGTTCTAGAGGGGCCACAGAACATCAGCCTGCTAACATCAGGCTGCTAATTTAGTGATGACAACACGTGAATAGGACCAGAGAGAACAGGGTTCAGTCTCCTCCTCCTCCAAACTCCACAGGAGGCAACCTTCAGATAGAAAATAGAACACTTCATTCTTTCTCCCTGTGTTTTCCTGGCCATTAGATAACAAAATCCTAATCTTTTTCTGATCCAATAAGGATCAAAATCCTCTCTGTGGGGAAATTAAGTGCAACTGGTAGAACGGAAAAGCTGGAAAACACAGCTTCTTTGCACCACAGTCACATCACCTTACTAATAATAACTGAGATTTTGGAAGAAAGAGATGAGTGAGTTTTTAGTAGACCAGGTACAGAAGAGGCCTGAAACCAACCTCTGCCTTCTGCCATGGTTGCTTTATTTCGATAAAAAGCAAAAAAGAGAATAAAATCTTCCCCTTCTGCCATGGTTGCTTTACTTCAATAGAAGGCAAACAAGAGAATAAAAACTGTTTGCTGTGTATGGGAGGATAGGAAGGTATAAGATGTCTTCTGATAACCATGTTTAAAAAAAAAAGACAAACCATTCTCAGTTTAAAAAAAAAAATCAATTTTTTCTCATAAGTGAAGTTACTGGCAGTGAATTCAAGCTGGCAGAGCCCTGCAATATGACAAGCAAAACCATGGCTAAGGTTTACTCATATATCCTATTTGCCTCAGATGTCAGATATAATCATCTCTTTGCCTCAGAGGCCAGCTGGTTGTCACCTCAGGTAGTGCTGTTTTGGATTGCATTCAGTCCTAACTCTTCCTGGGCATCAAATAAAGAGCCCAAATGTCTACCCTAGAACTCTGAGTACGTCTGAAAAGGCAAATACTTAAAAGTTTGATGTGCCGCCCAAGCTCTTAACTGGATCCAATCCCTATAATTTCTTCCATAATAGGATGACCCAGCAGGATCATTTACAGCAGAGCATGAAAGCAAATGCCAAAAAAGTGAAAATGCAGAAGTCAAAGTTGTAGTATTGATTGTTTAAATTGCCTCATTCAACTGCCTTAGGCTGACTATGAATATTTCAGTATTGTACACCACTTCGTTTTCACAGCTAATGTGTTTCTGAAGTAAACAAGTGATGCTTGGGAAAGCCTTCTTTTCTTATAAACAAAATAAGAGTTCCCAAAGAAAACTCAGAAGCAATCAATCAGAGATTTTAAAACAAACTGAGGCATAATGGATGACTCACAAAACATATCTTCAAAATAATTCTGTAATAGCCTAATGGGCTATTTCACTGGTTTGTTTTTTTTTAATCAAATACAATGCCACTAGTACAAAAAAAAAATAGTTGAAAATCCTGTCATTCTGAAAGAAAATTAAGGTTCAAAATGGCAATGTTTAGACAGCGCTGGGATTTTGCTGTGCTACTGCTCTGTCCAAACATCTAAGAACTTAACAACAAGCTCCAGAAAAGCTGTGGCAAAGTGCTGCTGGATGTTTCAGCATTGCTTTTAATTTTGTACAATGGTGTCACATAGTTTGAGAGCCAGTTACTAGCAAAGACCTCTTTCACAGATGGTGAGTGGGGATGAGACAAGCAGGTGTCCACCCCAGCAGGGCACTGAAGGAACAAGGTCTTGCCTAGAGAACCAGCAAGGCACGTATAACATGACATCCCTGTGTATAACAGCTGAGAGAGTGTCTCTGTCAACCAAGCAGATACCATGGGTGCTAAAACTACTGTTTGAAATACAACTTATTATTAGCAACCCTCTTTGTAAGGGGAGGGAAGAGGTTGTGCAGACAGACACTATTATATCACACAACCAAGTCCGCACATGCTGGAGACAGAGATCTGTAATGGGAAGACAATTTTCCCCACAGACTTTCTGGCTGAATTTCGTTTTCTGTTCTTGGTAAAAATGTTTATATTACAGATGGTTGACTTCTCAGTACTTAAACAGAAGTATTTGCAGAGTCGGATCAGCCTAGGTTATGCAATGTATAGAACTACTGTAGCACGACCATAGAAAAAGTGCAATCCAGAGGAAATCACCCAGAGTAAAATGTTCTAAATTTTTCAGGCCTCTACATAAGGCTTGATTTGTGACCAATGCCCAGAGCCCAGACTATATATCTAAATATCCAGAAACCAGCTCTGGAAATGCTTCATTGAAAAATTTCTGTCTATCTCAGCCCACAGAATGGGACTGACCATACTTACAGAAAATCTTAAAACTTGTAATCATAAGTATACTATTTAAATACCAGCTGGCTTGACACTATGTGAAGTGAATAGAAGAGTATACATTACCAAAAAAACCGAAAAAAACAAAAAACCCAGGTTTCCAAAGGAAACCAGCACTATCAGGAAAAGACATATGCCAGCTTCTTGCCACCTACAGGTGAAACACTAAAATCCTCGTAATTCAGCAGATCGCCAGTTTGAAGAGCAAATTGCGCCAGAACTGACATTAAATACAAACAGCACAGGGATTCCAAATGTCGTGCCACTTATGGAATACTTTATGGGTTTATTTTAAAGTGGAAGCATTTTAAATACCTCATTTTTAAAATAATCAATCCAGTTGCCAGGCTTTGGTTGTTCTTTTATGGAGAACAGCTGAAAGATCTCCTTTTTTTTTTTTTTTTTTTTTTTTTTTTTTTTTTTTTTTTTTTTTTTTTTTTTTTTTTTTTTTTTGTTTTGGTTTGGTTTGGTTTGGTTTGGTTGTTTGTTTTTTTTTTGTCCTAGCTTCATGCCATGTTCCTGCTAATTACTGTTGATTAGCCAACAGCTTGGCAATTAATCCTGGCAAGTTAGTCATCAGTTTGATAGCACTGCATGTCATCCAAAAGGTACGGGGAATTTATTGTTAGTTTCAGACAATTAGCAAGGGGCTGGCAGAGCTCACAACTGCCTAAAAGCTCAGTGTTCCTAAGCTGAGATAAATTACTGAATCAATTAAATCACATCAGTGGATGTCTGCAAGCATATTTAAAGCTAGCAAACAAGCTACTGAGAATTAGTGGGAGGAGAAAGACTAGCAGGAGGTTTTTTTGGTATTGTGTTTGGTGGTGTTTTTCTTAAGCTGTTGGAGTTTGTTCTGCTCTGCCATTAACATTAGTTAAATATAGATAAAAGCTAGTGTTGTCTTAAAGCAAAATAATCTAGTAAAGAACTAAAATGACTTTCCTTCCAAAGTGGTTAACTTTTCTAAAAGGCAAAGAAGTTGTTCTTGCTAATGCTATAATTGCAATACTGACAATTGGTGGGCAGCAGCTTTTCTCTTTTTTCACGTTCAGCTGTCCCTGTCATGTTGGACAGAACCTTATTTACGGGTTGGCTTTCCTAGGAGTTCCTGCACTGATCCTTCTGATTGTTGGCTATGCCCTGAATAACCAGACTTGGAGGCTGGTTACAGGCAAAAGATCTCATTTTGAGAAGGTGACTACATCAGACTGGTTACTAAAATGCAAACTGATCTGCTTTGTCTTGTGTAGCATCACTGGGAGAGCACTGGTTGCTCCAGTAACGTGGCTAGCAGTCACCCTGATAAATGGCTCGTATTATGTCTGTGCTGTGAGTGAGTATGTCCCCACATATTATTATGGAGTTAATCCTAATGTTACTGCTAGTGAACGCAGAAGGATATTGGCTACATTTCCATGCAGTCAGTTAGTTCCACCAGAGATGACCCGGGCAAGAGATGAAGTGATTCTCCTACTCCGATACCAGTCACAAGTGAGTAACTTATGCTGTTCCTGTTGCCTGTGAAGCTGATGATGAGAGGTACAGTTAATTCAGCAGGCAAAGTGTTAGGATAGAACAAGATCAGTGCCTTGTGTCCCAAGTGCAAAATCTCTGTGTGTTTTGAAGCCTGCTTTTTTTTTTTCTAAGTGGAACTGAATTTTAGGTATATAAATTACTATGTCTGGTTGTCCCACTTGTTACCTGCTATGAGGGGATATATTCTTCCTTGTGTAGTATCCTGAAAAGTACAGTTAAGTAAGACAAATGAAAGTCAAAGAGCCAGGGAGGGTATGAAAAGTCTTCATTAAAGCATAAGAAATGTGTGGCTAAGGGGCCCAGGCTGTGAGAGTTCCATGGGAATCTTGGTTTTTAGATCAGACTCAATTCTCAAAGTTTACATACTGGGTAAATAATGAGGTGAACATTAAGTTGACATTTGAGAGAAAATTGGTTTTAGACAGGCCATAAGCTAATACAGTCTAGGATTTACATGACTTCTAACAATAACAGCTGTTAAAGCAATATACTTAAAACTATACAACAGAACTTTCTTAAAATTGACAGGAACAAGTGACTTTACTACACAGCTGCCTCTGATAGGCATAGACTGTGTTTGGTGGCAATAGACTTTATCCAGGCTTACACCTTGTTAACATTATTATTTAGGAAAAGCAAGTAAAGATCACATGGATTTTCTGGTGCTCAGAAGTTACCACTGCGAGTATTTTCAGATGTAACAGATCTTTTCTTTTTCTTTGTAAGGTGGCTGGCTGGCTTCTGATTGCTGTGGTAGTCATCACTGTCTTCCTGTCTTACTGCCTGGCAAGCTGTTTCTCCCCGCTCAGCTTTCTACATTTCAGATACTGGAGCAGCTACGTCCACAATGAGCAGGAGCTCTTTGATGAGGCGACAGAGCAGCACTCCAGGCTCTATGCCATGCAGCATGTAAGGAAGTTTTTTGGCTTTGTCCCAGGAAGTGAAAATGTAAAGGAAATTCGCATCCCATCTCTCAGAGAGTGGCAAGCCATTTCTGGACTGGCCTTTCTAAAACAAGTGGATGAGGAGCACTATGACTACAGTCTCCTCCACGACTGGGCACTCAAGGAACGTGCAAATGGAAAATATTTGAAGACTGATGAAGACACTTTGATCAGAACACAGCTGTGAGGATCCAAGCCACCACACCACCTTGCAGAAATGCAGGAATCTGTCTACCTCTGTATCAGACCTGAGCTGCTCTGGAACTTTCCAATGCATTATTACATTGATATATAAAGTATGTGAGCAAGTACATCTTGTCAATGTAGTCCTTTAGCACATGCTTACAGATGCCTTTAATGATGCCACCTGACTCCTATAGGATGTGACCTATGTCTAGATAAGGGTGGGCTGTTTCAAGCTGCAGCTCTCTGCTTTCTAATAGTTGTGCTAAAAGGATAAGTACGTATTGGGAAAGTTATTTGCAGATGCTTTTTAAAACATTTTTTTCTTCCCATTAAAAAGGTTTTTAATAGCTAGACTTTGACTGAATCCTCTGAGTTGGTCCATTCTCTAGAGAGCAAAAGCAGCTATTCAGCTTTTTTCTTAGTGAGCCCTAGCATAATTACTTATGTCTCCTCTTCCACTTTTTTTTTTTTTTGTATTGTATGAATAAAGTACACTGAGCTACCTACAAAGTTAAGTCTGTGGCTACAGAAGCATAGAAGAAACATAGGGGAAATCTTATTGTCAAAGGCTGAGTCTAGATACAATTACGAGAGAACTTTCAATTCTGGTAAGGAGAGAAAATTCCCAGGCAAAGGATGGAGGCATCTAATATGTAGCAGCTGTATGAACAAACACTTGACATTTGGTAAACTGAGTTGAAAGGTATTCTGGCTGAAAGCAATAACAAGATGAGCCTCATTTTTAGAAACATTTCATAATCTCTCAGGAGTTTGTGTGCTTGCCCACTGTACAAACAGCAAATCAGGACAGGAAAAAAATCTCGTTTTGTCCAGTAAGGTTTGCTTTGCCTGCAAAGATCTTGTAATTTAGACATACCACTGGGCCCACGAATGTTAGTATGATTAAAAACTAATGAATTTAGTGAAAGAAGGCTTAATGATGTTTTTGTGTTAATTCAGTGTGCTATGATGTGATGTTACTCATCTGCTCTCTAATTCCTTGTTTCTAACTCTAAAAGGGGTTGGGGGGAAAAGCATACCATAATTTTTCCTAATGTTTCTGGTATTGCCTTGTCCTATACATATACCCTACATAGCTCCAAAGCTATATGCTAAACTACAGGATGCTATCTGCTATTAATAAATGAGCCCTGGTGGTTGAGGTGAAGAAATATAATTATTTGGTGTGTTTTACTAGAAAATGCAGGACCCAGAAGTAAGTTAAATTGCAAATCTTGGTAAATGTGTATGGTCTTGGAGATTACTGCTTCTAAACAAAAGCAAGCATTACAGCAAATGCAAACAATGTATTTGTTGAATAACTGGAAACTATGCATATTTTACATCACATCATTCATTTGAACCGTAAGCTTTTGCATAGCTAGTGGGTTGGCCCTGACAGGACAACATGTGCCCATCAAAGCTCCTCTGTCACTCCCCTCCTTGGCTGGATAGGGGAGAGAGAATATAAGGAAAGGCTCATGGTTTGAGATAAGGACAGGGAGAGATCACTCATCATTTACTGTCACAGGCAAAACACATTCCACTTGGAGAAACCAGTTTATTTTACTACCAATCAAATCAAGTAGGACATTGAGAAAGAAAACTGAATCTTACAGCATCTTTGCCCCCTGCCTTCCTTCTTCCTGGGCTCACCTTCACTCACAAATTTTCTACCTCTGTCCAGTGATGCAGTGGGAGGGTGAAGGGGGGTTGTGGGCAGTTCATCACATGATTTCTCTGCTGTTCCTTCCTCCTCAAGGGAGGGCTTCTCACATTCATCCCCTGCTTCAGTGTGTGATACCTCCCACAGGAGAGAGTCCTTCATCAGCACCTTTCAATTTCTGGCAGAAATGGCATTCAGCTGCCTTCACGGTACTCTTCTGGGATACCTAGAGCACCCGTTTTGAATCCTCTCCACTTTGCTGATATCTCTAAGTTTTCAATGGGAGAACGTCGAAGGGTGAATACCTGCCTAACAGCAATGCGCTCTTTGTCGTGACCCTGAAGGCTGCCTCTCTCGGTTGGAACCCACATACCACTGCAAGTCTAAATAACACAGGCTGCCGACCTCACCTCTGCCAGCACTGCTGCTCCCGGGAGGGGCGGGGAAGCAGCGCAGGTGTGGAGCGGACCATGGCGCAAGTATTCCTCCTGCACGTCAGGTACAGGCGGACAAACACCCTCAGCCCGGAGCTGAACGCAAAGCAGCAAGTGCTGGAATTCGCTGAGCAGAGAGCACCGCACCTTATGCCTCCCTTGATGATGAAGAGCATCCACGCCGGCTCCCTGTCCCTTCACCGCCCCCTTTGTCCCGGCCCAGCTACGGCAACAGC
>VYXB01000864.1:46549-71446 GCA_013397135.1 Pachyramphus minor | reverse complement strand
CGGGTGGAAGGATGCTATTTGGAGAAACCTTTCAAAAGATGCGGCCCTAGGTGGCAGTTGGGAATTGGCTTGTGTGACGAGTAGTTTTCCTTTCCTGTAATAGCTTGTCGCGACCGTGCAGCACGGAATGTTTTGGGGTACTTAAAGATGCTGTTTTCTCCATAAGTGTCCTCAGCCAGTACCTGCCTTATTCTTTTTCTGGCCAGTGGTGGAAAAAAGGCAAGCTTTAATTCCTTGGTGGAGTGTATTACTGAAACTTTTGTAGGATGGATACGTTGATTCGTCAGTTTTGCAGGACTTCCAAGTTACCATCAAACAATTAAAAGTATCTACTATGTTAGCTAGTTCAACATGGTTTATGTTGCTCCAAAGAATTTTAGCAGTGAAAGAAACAGAACATTTTCAGTTCCCTTCCTGCACAATATGTACTCAAAGTCCCACAGTATCTTATTTGACAGCAACTTCATCACACAGATGTTTGTCCATTGCTTCAATGTGAAAATCTTTTTGGTTCTTCAGTTTTATGTTAAAGATTAGTTAAAGATATGTAAACTGATCTCTGGTAGCTGGAGACGCTGAATCACTAATATGGAACTAATATTCTTTCATAAAGCCTCTGCTGATGATGCTTAGTCCACAGTTATTCTTCATTCATGTAATGCTTTTATGCCCAAGAGAAGAAGAGGGAATAAAGATAGTAGGAGTCCATTAGCAATTAGGCAAAAATTCACATTATACTTTGAGAGAATATATACTAATTTTGGCATAGGTTGTAACAGCAATACAGAGCAATCCTTATGTGAGGATATGATCCGCAGCCCACAGTTGTGCAATGAGGTTTTCAGCCTGTGAAACACAGATCATAGCGCTTACATTCTGTCTCCATAGGAGCTGCTTTTTGTCTGTCTTCTATCTGCCTAATTCACACACTTTCATTCTATTACATTACTTGGGTAGTGCATTCTTGAAAGAAGACCCTGTGTATTCCTTTTTTGTTTTAAGAAGTATTTCTTACATTAGGCTGCCCTAGATATAGGTGAAGACATACTGTAAAAATAGTCCAGGGTCAAGAGTAAGCTGGATGCTCATCACATACATCTGGCACAGTAAAACAAATTATCTTTGGGAGCTTTCTGAACACATTCCAGGCACTAACAGAAGTCATTTGATGGTAGGTAGATTTGTACTTTCTGGAAAAGTGAAACAGCCAGAAGAGAAGGTTTTCCAAAAGAGAAATTTCTTGGTATTGTTGGTGTTATATGTGCTCATTCAAAGAGCACTCCAGGCATCACGTCATATGGAAAGTAGCTCTTAATGGAAAAGTATGTATTAATAAGGTAAAAAGGCCCATAACGCTGTATCAAGAGCTTCCTTTCTTCATTAGTCCTTGACAAATTTTGGTGATGTGAAGAAGTAGTTGTCTGATTTAAGGAATCTCTCACTGACTTTTTTTTATTTCCTTTGAACAGTATTGTCAGAAAAGCCAACAACTTTCACCATCACTGTGACATCTGAAGCTGGAGAAAACGATGAAAGTAAGTTGGTCATGTCTTATATAGGAGGCGTTTCTTTGTAGGCCTAATTCTATCACCAGCAGCTACGTGTACCTCCATTTAAGTCCTCTTAGGGGCCTGATACAGCAGACACTCCTCAGCAAATGAAGTTCAAGGATTTTGATCAAGGATTTTAGTTTACAGAAATGTGAATTCTCTCACTAGGACTGCTTTCTGCTGAATCTCAAAGGCTTTGTAGCGTAGCTTCAAAAAGTATGGGTTGTCATCATCCCTGTAGCAGCTGTGTGTGAGTGGATATTTTTCCTAGCAACTCCATGTATACCAGCCACAAGGAAGAGTTGAGTTTGTGGGCTCTGAGTGTGCAGCTCTTAAGGAACAGTTCTAGAGCAGAGGGCTGTGGATCTCAAGTCGCTGTGTATTTGTGGGGTGTCAATAATTGCATGGGCATAATGTAAACAACCCTTGCTCCAAGCAGGTTTGAAAGCTGCTATTCTGGGTTACTGTAGCAGAAGGAATAAACTGGTGCTGTCTTGTTAAATTTTAAAGGAGCAAGTCCTGCTTGGAGCAGGTGTTGAAGAGACTGCTGGGCTGCCAAGAACTGTGAGTCTGGAACTAAAGGAAAACCTCTCCCTCGTTATTCTGGGAGGATGTGTAAAAGGACCTTGATTTTCTTTTACCTTGTTTCCATGTTATCCTGGCTCTGGGCAGCTTCAGCTTGAATGTGTTTTCCTTAGGTGGTTCTTTGCTTAATACCTCCTACTGGACATACTGTTTTTGTCAGAAGATTTATGAAGAGCTGTGGAATGCAACACAGAGGTTGATACTCGAACCAGTCACGCAGAATTTAAAGTGCTAATATTCTGAGATTCTCTTTAGGTCTGTTGTTAGGACTCTTCACCATTTTCCGGCTTTAAGTAGAATATGAGGGAGAAGAGATTGCTGCCCTGGTATCCACCATAGCACAGAAAGTTTTCTAGTCTTCCTAAAGACCTTTCAGACATGAATAGGTTATAATAGTTTGTGCAAGTGTAAACTTGTTCATAATCTTAATTTCTCAGAACTCTTGGTTTATGTTTAAATCTGTTCATATTATTTTAACATCTGTGTAAGAAGACTGTTCGACTAAGGCAAGAATATTTTATATTTTATAATCTTTAGGTTGTCAATACACTAGAAAAATATACAAGAAATGTATATAGAGTTGCCACCATAAGAATGTGTGTTTTTTATCTTGTAGCTGTCCAAACAACCCTTAAATTTACCTACAGAGAAAAATACCCTGATGAAACTCCGCTTTATGAAATTGTCTCACAGGAGAACCTTGACGAAAATGATGTCACAGACATTATAAAACTGCTAGAACAGCAGGTAAGGAAAATGGAATATCTTGAAACAGTTTGATATCACTTTGCACTTTAGCCAGAACGTCACTCTCAAATCAGTTGTTTTCTGAGGTAAATGCAGCTGATCTAAAACCAATTCCATACTGTAGGGACTGACTGTGAGGTTTGAGTTTGGTAAATGACATTCTTGAGGTAGACTGTGGTAATGAGGTAAAATATAAGGCTAATTCAGTGTATACGATAATGAAATGGAAGTGCACTAGAGCCTCCCCTCATTTCCAGTTCTAGCTTAACTGTATATGTAGTATTTATGAAAATAAGCCATTTCAGTTTTATCTGGAAATATTGAAAAATGCCACATTGGTTCTTAATTCTTTTTAATAATGTAACTGTTTGGATGGTGGGGTGAATCTCTTCAACCTTTGGGATCAGTGAAAGTACATCATGAAGGCACAAGAAGGAAACCCTTCTTTGGTTTCAAGAATTCCTGACAAGTCCTCTCTTCCCTGAAATTGCCATAATATGTTCAGTAGGCTTTCTTTCGTTTCACTTTACTTCGTGTGACCTTCCATCAACTGATGTTTTTTGGTTTTCCTGGGAAACTGTCTCAGTTCAAAGGAGCATGTAACAGGATTAAGGAATAAACCTACAGGAGAGGTTCTGGGTGACTCTTGTCTCTTATGATTTAGAATACCAAAATTTTAGAGTTGTATTTCTACTACATATTTTATTTTGTTCATGAAAAAGCTTTCCAAATGTCTATAATGTGTTGACAGTCTGAACATAGGTGTTCAGCTTTGTGTTTTGCTGCACACCCGTGTGGGGATTACTAACTGGATTAAATGGCCAATTGATTTGAATTTTACAGCAAGATTTTGAGACTGGTGCAGAATGTGTCAGCTGTGCTGTTTGCATTTGCACAGCATCCTGCTTTCTAAATGCACTTAGATGTTCATCTGCTGAAGGTTTGAGATTCTTCTGTTTGAAGTTGCCTTCTTTCTGTTGTAGGCAGAAGAAAATTTAGGAATGGTAATGATCTTCACTCTAGTCTCAGCAGTACAGGAGAAATTAAATGAAATAGTGGATCAAATAAAAACACGAAGAGAAGAGGAGAAGAAACAGAAAGAAAGAGAAGCAGAAGAAGAAGAAAAAGTATGTAAAATAATGTTTTCAACTAAAAAGACTTCCTACTTTTCTAAAATATGTGGGTTTGAAGCAGGAGCAGTTCTCAGTTGCTGTGGAAAAGGAACAGCTATCCCAAAGATGATATAACTGAAACTTATGATCTAGAAGATTGTTTAGTGTAATTAAGTTATTTTTTTCCTTATTTTCTAAAGTAGTCGTTTTAGAGACTATAACTGTTTGTTCACGATCTCTTCTAGCATTACTCCCTAAGGAAGGGGCAGGGATTTTTCCCAGATGAAGTCAAAGTTGCTGTAAACAGGTTTTTTTGCCTGAAGAAGCAAGAGGGGATGGGGAGCAAGAAAGGTTAGAATATGTCATGCTGCACACAGGTTCCATGGTTTGAGGAAGGCTCTCTTCCTTGGTAAACTGAGTCGATAGGGTGGAAGCAGTGGAACCAGTCTCCAAGACTGGTTTGTCCTCCTTGTACATGTTCATTCAACCAACCAATGTAGAATTGGTTTTCCATTCATGGAATATGCCATTATAAGTCCAACTAATGAGTCTTCACTTACTTCCTGAGAAGTAGCTAGAGGATGATGGGGCTTGGAAGGTTTAGTATTTCTGAAAATGGCAGAGAAATTGCTGAGAAACAATAATCCTTTTTTCTGCTTCAACAGCATAAAAGGGTTAGTGTATTTTAATGGTAAATATTTAAGTGTAGATTGTGCTTAAGGGCTGATAAGAAGTGTGGCCTACTTACAGATAATTTGTATTAGTGATGGATTTTGAGCTATTGCACTCTTCCATCCAAAAGTAACACACAGGGATTTTCCGTGAGAATTTCCTACCTCAGTATAGTTCTCTGAAGGGAGAGTCCCGTGACATAAGAACACGTAAGAGTGTGTTCTATGTCTGTTCTCACTTGGGATTAATTTTCCAGAATACTTCACAGTAAGCAGTGATTTTGGAATGTTGAAATTTAAATAATTAAGAGAATGCTCATCTTCACCCATAGCTTTGCAAGTTGTGTTTGCAGCCTTGTTTTCTGTTCTTTCAGCAACGTTTTCATGGCACTCCTGTTACCATTGAAAATTTCCTAAATTGGAAAGCCAAGTTCGATGCAGAACTCCTAGAAATAAAAAGGAAAAAGATGAAAGAAGAAGAACAAGCAGGCAAAAATAAATTAAGTGGTATGTTTTAATTCTGGTTGTTAAGTTTCCGCAATGTTACCAGACTATAATGATAAGTCTAGAAATAATTTTTGCTACGAAAGATGATGGTAATTAATAAACTCTTAATGCAGTTAAATGGAAAGCTGATAGATACAAGATTTCTGCTCAAATCATTAAGATTTCCAAACTGTGTGTTTAAGGCAGTATACCACTTGGAGCTGCTGCTATCAGGCAGAAATAGTTGGGGTTTGTTAAGCAACAGGACGAATCTACATCAACAGTTTATTCATTTGGCCTTTATTGCACTGGATTGTACAGTGACTTTGGATTATCTAAGCAAGTGTTGGAGTTTAGGATGCTGTTGCTGGACTGAAGTAACACAGTGGCTGCTGCATATGAGAAACTCTTACAATGACTAGTGAGAATGGCTCTGATTTTTTGGGGAAGAGCTCGTCCTAGCAGTGGTTTGAGGCTCTTTGTGTTGCAGATCACAGTTGGTTCAGTAGAAAGCAAACTGTATCCAGTGAGAAAAATGTGGAGGAAATTATTTTTCTTATGAGAACCTGTAGGCAAGAATTAGATCTTGAGCATCCTCCTCTACAATCTGCATGACTTAGCTTTGAACTGGTTCTCCTGTGATGTTGGATCTACTTTCTAACTTGATTACCTGAGAAAGCATTAGCAGTGTGATTGTGCTGTATCACTGTTCTGTTTTCTCATTTCTGGAGGCTTTTGAAACTTTTGCCTAGTTTTGATGAAATTTGACAAAGATGGAAATGTTAATGGTAGTAAGTTTCATAAAAAGCTGTGCAGGGCAGGGGACAAGCTTGATTCCTCTCTGACAGGAATGCATTTGGGAATCTGCAAAGATGAGATAACAGAAACGAGGCTTCTAGTTTTTCTGTTCTTAAAAGTATTGTTAGTAAGTTTTTTCTGTTCTCCTCTATACAAATCTATAAAAGCTCCCATTTACATAACCAAAATGAGGCGTATTTTTGGATGCCATTAGTGTAACCCCAGTTATTACCAACCAGTCTTGTTTGTGGAAGTTTGCATAAGCAATGCAAACGTAGATGGAAGATGGGTGATTTACATGGAAAGAGTCCAGAGCTTTTCTTCCTGTTCCTCCCAATCAGGAAGGCTTCACTTTGCTTTCCTTCACAGATGTGTGTGTGTGTGTTGGAGCTGGTGATTTGTGTGTAGACAGGTCCAAGTTGCTTTTCAAGTGAGAGGATATATGGAAACAGATGGAGGAGTCAGCTTTCTTTTCCAGTTCCCACAGAGGGTTTCTTGTGGAATGCAAGATGAAGACTAAAGCAGTAAGGACTGAACACAGGCTGTGGGGCAGTATGGTGTAAATTTTTCTGCCCCCCCCATTATTAAAGGCTTAATAACATTAAAGTGACTATAAGAAACACTGACCCATTTCACATGTAAGAGGAGGAAGCTTGCTGGCGTGAAAGAATCCTGGATGAATAGTCGTAAAACCACAATGGGGGAACTTAGAGAAACAAGCAGTTAAAAAAAAAAGTCTGCTAGAATTAGTTAATATGAAAAGACTAAAATACATGTGCTAGCTATTGTTACCTTAGGTTGTTTCAAGTTCTAGTTGCTTATATATTATTTTTTATTTTATTTCTAGGTAAACAGCTGTTTGAAATGGATCACAACCTTGACACTTCTGACATCCAGTTCTTGGAGGATGGTAAATTTCTATTTTGTTTCCACAACTGAAAGATAATGGCTTAAAATAGATCAAAATTCCTAAACAAAATCTGTGTTATATTTCTGACTTAACATCTTTCCTCAGTATTACTTTTACATTGGAAGAACTTTCTGAGAAGTACTGTTTTTCAAAGTGAACTGAAGTGATTTTTAACTTCTTATAAAAACAAAGGAAATCTTTTCAAGATGATAAAGCATATTCATTTGCAGCCTTCAGCTTGAGTTGATCTTATTTCCATTGCTTCTATTCAAATGATTGGACTGAAAGCAAAACAAACAAACAAAAAAAAGAAACCCAACCAAACCCTGCTTTTTGGGGTTTTTTTTAACTAATATCCAGCCTTCTTAACCCTGATTTAAAGCACAGGTCTTGAAGTTCTGTCTCCTTCTCTCTGAACCTCAACACCAATAGTAAACATCTCGCAGGTCAAAATAAATGCTGTTTGCCTCTGTGCAACCCAGTTCTTCATGAGTTCTGCACATTTGCCTGTTATCTTGCCTAAAATATCAACCTCGTGCCAGTTGCAAGTTTTGTAAGACTCTGCCAAAAGAACTTTAAACTTGGAAAATCTGTTGGAGGTAAAGCAAATAAATCTACTCATAGTCACATACCTATTTAACTTGCTGTACCACCTTTTAGTGTCCTAGTTTGAAATACATGGTTTTTGAGAGAAAAGCAGTTCTCTCATGCAGCCACATTGTCTACTGGTATCACAAAACACAGGCAGAAGAGAGTCAAGAATCTTCTGTGCAAGTAACAGTTAAACAAAATATTTATGAATGTCAGTGAGCATAAACTTGAATTGAATTGGCAGTAATGGGGGAGTTTAGTTTCTTTTAGAAGGAGTAATTTAACCTTGTCTTCCTCCAAAATGCCTAAAGCAAAGATGGTTTGTTGATGTCACATTTGGCTGCCTCAAGGGAGGAACTGCAAGAGGTTGCTAACAGTATTGTAACATTATAACAGTGTTTAATGCGAATTTTCAGAGCATAATGGCATTATCTTTAGATAGAAATGGTTATGAAGGCTCTTTCAAATCCAGTGAAATAATAGAAATTTATATGGTGACCAGAGGGTGTCACTGTTGGTGTATGCAAATAAAATAGCAGCAGTCCTCAAGCTTTATCCTAAGGTCAGAAGCATCTCTTTCAGAAGAGTATGTGAAACTATGCAAAGCTTCATCTTTCTGGTCAAATTTAAATCTGTATGTAGGCATATGGTGTGTAAGGAATATTTTATAAGCCAAATATGTTTATGTGATTATGATAGTTGTAACTATTCCAGCTGTTAGGTCCTGAGCTTCTACTCTGGCAGTGCTGGGGAGATCTCTGCTTCTGGCAACTATAAATTTTAATTTCGTTCTCCCAATGAATTCTGAGGTCCTGTGTCACATTTCTTTCGAATGGGTTTTGTTATGAGGGAAAAATAGCTTCACTTTAGCTGTAAAAAGATAAAATGTAGTGTTTACTTTTTCCATATCTATTTGATATATAAAAAGTAAGTTAACAGCTACCTATGTTGAAGAACAAATATGAAAAAGTCTTGTACATTTTGTTGTTCAGTTACTGTTTCCTAGTTGCATGAAAATAAATTATTTTTCTATTCTTTACAGCTGGAAACAATGTGGAGGTTGATGAATCTTTATTCCAAGAAATGGATGATTTAGAGTTGGAGGATGAAGAGGATGACCCTGACTACAACCCTGTTAATTTAGATAGTGATTAGACTTATTTAAACTGATTCTGTCATCAGTATGGACACATGTGTAAGGGAAGAGGGGCAGGCAGGAAAGCCACAGCATCTGTGGTTTTAATAATGAGTACTGGTTTTCTTTCTTTCTTTTTTTTTTTTAATTTTTTTTTTCCAAAGAGAAGAACCAAAATATTTTAAATCCAGGAGAATGGTCTTCTGATGACTTTCACTATAAATAAATTTACTTTAATATTTCAAATGGAAAGTTTGAGAAATATTGATCTGTCTGGAAATGCTTGTCTAGTTTCTCTTATTTTTTTCCTTCCCACTTCCGTAATTGTCCTTTGAAGAGATGTGGCAACAAAGCAAGATGGAAAGATGTTACAGCAAGCACTAAACACACCTGCATCTAAAGGCTGAGCAGCTGTTCTGCTGTTTTCTACCTGGAATATACATGGGCAGCTTCAGTGAATAAAAGGGATCACATACTATGCAGTTATTTATTTTTTGGATTTTTTTTCTCCTCCTGTGAAGTTTTTTAATGCTTCAGGTCAGTTCTGATGCCCCAACCTATCACCTGTAGATAGACAGCACTTTTGTTGTATGGCCTTATTAAACTGTAATGGAAACCATTTCCATACAATTAATTTTTTTGCCATCACCGTGAGTAATATTTTCAAAATGACTAGTTCAAGTCAGTAGGGAAAAAATCAGAATGTCATCAAGTCCTCTTAAAGTTTGGTTGATTTGTTCAGAGAGGGTTTGGATTTTTTTGAACGTGTGCATCAATGAACTTCCATGAAAAGTCAAAACCCACCCTAGGAAAATCAGTTTGCTTTTAGGAACAGACTGTGTCAAAACAGTATCAGTCAAGTGCAGATTACAGTACCAGGATTTATAGAGTGCTTTTAGGTTTGAATGTAATGGGTGTAGTTTTAGAAGCATCTCGTTGGCAGCCTATTAAGGTTAGCACAGCATGCAGTAAAAGCTACACATCATCTTGGGGATGTTACTCATCCTGCTGAGTTGCTTCTGGAGCTAACAGATGTTAGACTTCTCCCTTACCACCTCCAAAAAAAAACCCAAGCACTGCAAGAACTGTGGTGTTGAAACATGCTATGTTTGAAACTGCATCACTAGAAGGATGATGGTATGGGTGAAGGTTTCAAAAGAGAGCTCTCCAAATAGAGAGACAGGCCCCTCAATGATTAAACACTATGTGCTGAATTTTAAATACTGTTCGTAGACTGCCTTAACTGTGCCAGCTTCAATCTTTGAAGAGGGTTGCACTAATGTACCACATTGCTTAGAGGAATAATAAATTTATGAATTTTAATATTTGAAAATTCCATATTCAAAATGACAGATTTAGTTCCAGAAATAATTTAATGGGGTATAAGATTCTCTGCTCATATCGCTTGAGAACATCTGTTTATGATGATCTCCTTTAACATGTCTCAGTAGAGGTTTATTTGGTTTCTTTTTGTATTCAAGAGGAATGAATTTCTAGTAGATAGAATAAATGTTCAAGTATCCTGTAAATACTTTTATAAATTAACCATGTGCCTTTGTTCCTAGTTTTCTCTTTGATCTTTTTAATTTTGGCTACTAAGAACTCTAGATAAGCATCTAGGTTTCAATGATAATGTTGTATGTTTCAAAGCAATAAGCAGGATCTGTGTTCCAGCAGAGTTACCAAATACATTAAAAATTGTGAGCTAATGTGATATTAAATCTGACTTTTTTTTAGATACGGTTGGATTGAAAACTGTAGTTACTACATCCAGCTTCCTGTGTAATTGCTACTTTAAAATGTTCTTCAGTATTGAATCTAATTTACTTGTGGTAGGTCTCAATTCAACTGCATAAAAAACCTATTTAATTCCTAAGGCTGCTTTCCATTTTCAGCTATGTATGTTTATAACTGGCATTTTTTTCATAAGAGGAGAAAATTAGTTCTCTTTAAAATTGGACCGAATCCAAGAATGCTGTAGTCTGTGCAAAATGTGGTAATCAGAAAATTTTCCAAGTGGGTCACTGAAAAGAATCATCTACATATGAAAGACAGTTTCTCATTAATTATATGTGTAGATTAATGAAATTTTCTAGTCTGTTTTCACACTAACATATTTATTGGTTTTCATGCAGAGGAGGTATAGCTTAAAAAATGTTAAAATTATATAAAACAAGTTAAAATGTAAAAATACGTTTTCACTCTTGTATTTCAAAACAGAGGAAATAATAAGGGTTGAAGTGACAAAAAAATTGCATAAAGTCTGTTCCTCCAGGTCTTTGGAACAAGTTTCAGTGACTCAATCTGAACTGCAGATTTGTTTAGCTTTGTTAGCAATTAACATCTGTGAAATAAAAGGGAATTTGACTGAGAGTAAGCTTGTCTATGTGTGTGTGTCTGAAATGGACTGAGATAAGGGGTTTTTGGTGTCAAAAGTTGAGGTGGGATATTTAAATTTGCTTACACAGTTTGGATTAGATTGAATTCTTTTTATTAATTTAATAAAATCCCATTGTTAAAATTTGACAGAATTACAGTAATTCAAAATCATGGCACTGGGAACCTTTCTTGTATCTTGCTTTTAACTGCCCAAGTCCAAAGCATACACTGTGATGCATGTAGGGAGATAATATTGAGTTGCAACACTGGACTATGACCAGAGCTAATATAGTTGTGAGGATTCTGAATATCTTGAATAGTTGCTGCCTGAGCTCTATTAAAAGAGGATGGGTACCTACCGCATCAAGATGCTGTGGGAGTACAATCTTGAGCTACAATCTCTGGCTGCAAAGCTGAGGATTTTGCATCCAAGTTATGACTTACCTGTTTTTTTCTTTTCTTCCTTCCATCTGATTGAAAAGATCACTGGTCCTCTTGTTGGAAGTTCAAAGACAGAGGTCAGGGGATGCAGTGGTTACATAAGTCATATAAGGGTGTTTGGGGTTTTTTGTTCATTTGGTTTTGGTGTTTTTGTTTCATTCTGCTTTTTTGGTGTTTTGTGGGTGTTTTTTTGGAGGGGATGGTGTGGGTTTGTTTGTAACTTACTTTCTTTGTATCAGGGATACATGTGTGTGTGAGGAACTTCTTGTGGGCTAATTACATGGCATCACCTTTGCCATGTAATTTCCATCAGTGGAAACAACTAACTGTGCCTTGCATCAAGTAATTGTGTGCAGGTAAAAGCAGGAAAGAAGTACCAGAAGGCTAAAATATGTGGACTTAGAGTGAGAAGAAAGAGCTGGTCCCTTGAGACTCATGGAAAAAGCAAACAAACAAGCAATTTTGTGTACCGCAAGGTTATTTTGCATTTCTAAACAATTCATGAAAAGGCCAAGATTAGATGCTCTTTTTCAAATCAAAATTATTATTTGGAGTAGTTTGGGGTTTTTTTTAAAACAAGCTGTATCCTGCTGTGGCTGGTGGTTAGGGCATTGATTTTTTAGCAATCAAAAGAAGTCACCATAGCTTGAACATGTAGATATCATAGCAGGAAGCAGGAGTCAGGGTCCAAAACTTGTCTTCCCCACCAGGGAAGTGCAGTTGGTGTCTGAAAAAAAAAGGTGGAACAGAATGTTCCCTCTTCAGATCATGCCCTTTGCCCTCCTGGCTGAGGCTGTGCTTAAATGGATAGAAGGCTATTGGAGGGGGAAAATGCTAGAAATGCATCAGACACTTAACAGGTGCATATATGGGGAGCAAAGAAAATTACAGCTCTGTTTGTGGTTTCAATGGATAGAGCTAAGGAATACTCAGAACTCCCCTTTGTAAGTAACATGTAAGTCATTACTGTCTACAATGGTGAATATATCCTAGATCAAATGTATGTGATGAGTAGAGTTCTTGAATTTGCAAACAGTTTGGAATTGTTGATAGGAAAAAATATTGAGATATGTCTACATATCTCCTCAGGGAAATCTATGGGCAAGCCACTGCATGGAGCCATGAACAGGTTAAATCATGGTAGTGAGTCAATTAATATATAAAGGACATACTCATAGACAGCTGTTTACAAAAGTGTGCTATTCTTGGAAAAGAAAAGCAAATCAAAGTCCTTCTGTCACTTTCTGCACACAAGCATTTAACCAAATATTTAGGGTCTTGCAAATAGATCCAAACAGGATTCTGTTGTTTCTATGAGGTAACTATTTGCAAAGAAGATAAAAAGTTCAGATTCTGAGAACCCAGGGGAGTCTGACAATAAGTTATTTTATTTAGCATTGAGCCCAAGCAAATTCATTCTCTCTCAGGGCAAACTTCAGTAAGTTCTGTGTCTCAGTAGGGTTATGTTAATGTTTTGTTACCACACTGCTTTCTTTCCCATGATGCCCAGTTCATGTTTGAAATTTACCCCATTACCCTGCTCCAGCTGCAATTCCCTGAAAAGGCTGTTGTTTGTTATACCATGATTGTCTTGGTTGGTCAGACCTTTACATGGCATTCCTGGGGTCAAGCTGAAACGAGTAAGACACCAAGAACTTGACCTTAATCTATAATTACCCTTGTGTTGCTCTGACACTCCCAGAGTGCTTGTTAAAAAGAAACCAAAAAAACAATCAAACAAAAAAAACGCAGCAAAACAAAACAAACCCAAAATCTATTGAGATCTTGGCATAAGATCATATTTACAAAAGGAATCAGGTATCTCAAATGGTTGGTTGGTGTCCATGTGGTGTCAGGAATCACTGCTACAAAAGCCATTGCAGAGGCACCTTCAGCTGTATGAAGCAGGGCCCCCAATCTTCTGCTCACCTATCACCTAGTTGCCCCATGGTGATAATGCAAGAATAAAATGGCACATACAAGGCAGAACAAAAAAGTGTTTAGAAGTGTTTAGAATTTGGCACATTACAGCTTTCTACTGAAACACCAGCTTAACCCCAACAGTTTGAGCACAAAAGCCAAGAGCTGGCACTGCAATTCCTGCTTCTTCAGCTTACACATCTGGGCACAGTGTCACACTGGTAAAAAGCACGCTTGGGCTGGAATTAGCAGAGCCTGAGTGAGGAACAAGCTCAGCCTCAGTCACAGGCAGGTGCGGGAACAGTGCAGAAGAGACTGGAGCATATCTACAAGAGGTTAGATGACTGTGTGGCTGCAAAACTTCACATGACATAATGACATGTGCCCCATAGACCAGGGCTAATATGGGAGCTGATGTCCCTAGTATCAGCCTCTGTCCTCTCCTAAGTATTTAAATCTTTCACAGCTTATAGGCCACCTCTACATGCCTACTGAAATGAATGCATTTTCATAAATTTTTTTTACTTTTATGTATATTTCAGAAAAAGCAGCAATTTATGGGTTGTAGTATCTTCACATGCTCATGTGTTTCACTACTTCCAAAATTTGCCAGAGTACATGAAAGCACATCAGAGAAACAGGTTAATGGAAAGGCTCTTACACCTCTAACCAGGGGTTAACATAGGAAACAGTGTAAACTAAAGGGATGTATCTAAGCTCCAGTTACAACGACTGGATGCTGTGGCATGATTCTGTTGCTTAAGCAAAGATAAACAACGCTATCTGCAACACACTCAACCATCCTCCCAGCCTCCAGCTCTTACTTTCAACCAGAGCAGCATGTCTTAGATACAGTAAGGTGCCTCAAACACCCATGATACTTGTTTCAGCAGATAGCTCCACAGTTTCTTAAATGTCATTAACCCTGCACAGCAGAGCTGCTAGTCAAAAGCCAGTTCAAATGTCCTTTTGAGATGCCTTTGAGACCTAGGGGATATACATTATAAAACATACACAAAAATAGAAATTTAAAAAAGGATGAAATTAAAGAAACCCTTTTAAAAACATATTTATTTTATTTATCCATGGTACAAAAGAAATATCTTCCTATACATCAAAGGATTGTCTTGCACAGCATCTAAAGCACACACACTCTACTCTGGACAGCACTTTCTTAGACCTCACAGCCAATGCCAGCACTGATCTACCTCTCTGTTCATGTTTACAGGTGATACCTCTAGAGAAACCAGCTAACTGAAAAGAAGTTCAGTAGTAAACTAATCCCTGGTGGAATAGATTGTACTGTGAAGAAAGAGACGACTGGTCACAGAGGACACATAATTACATTTACAGAGATAAACCCTGACCAGGAACTCCAAAAAAGTAGTTCCATAGTATCTTTATCCACTGCTGATTAACAACAGTGCATAGTTTGATACAAGGCAGTAGGTGTTGCTCATTTAAGCAACTAAGAAAATAACACATTTTCTAATAAGACAAAGACTCCAACATTTCAGAGTTAGTTATATCGGGATGGCAGAGTTTTGACTGAACACCAAAACTGGTCACTTACTCCCGTGTTGTGCTTCTCCAGAGCCCCCAAGCATTTACAGACACAGTTTAAGTCTAGAAATTGTTGAGTTAGGGTCACAGTCCACAAGTTTAATGTTGTGCATCCAATAAATTCCACAAACAGGTAATAAAGGTGTCCTTTAGGGAATCTTCTCTGATGTTAAGACCTGAGAAGCATGGCAGCGAGCCTAAAAATAGGTGAGGAGAGAGGGAAAGAGAATAATTTAATGAACAAAACCACCACTTCAGAGAGCTGTTTCCAAATTAGTAGTGTAGTAAGCTTAATGAGTATTAGGGGTTATATTTTATCTTCATTATATGGGAGCTTTCAAGATAACATTTTAAACAACTGATATTTTTAAATATAAATCAAATCCTTGAAAAAAAAAAACGTACTGAACTAAAGACAACAAACCCACCCCTTCCCGATCCCAAATGACACTTCCTTGTACTGTGTCTTGAATTTTAAAGCTTTTGTCAGTAGGAGGAGAGGATGGCCACATTTCACTACTATTTCTGACATGTTCAGGGCCAAAAAACACTTCAGACAATATCCCATTTCAACATACATGTGCTAAATACAGTTAAGCAAGCAATTCAGTCACCAGTTATTTAACAGCTTAAATGAAAGTCTGTCCTGAAGTTTGAATGTAAGGCACCACAGAATTGGAACACAGGTCCTCAGAATCAATTTGTTAGTGCAGGGAAGAGAAAGCTTAAGAGAGAAAAACTACACCTGAAAATCAGCTGAAAACTTCTAAGGTCTTAAAAAAGCTAAAATGCCCAAAGTCAAACACATGGAAAGGGTTTATAAAAATTCCAACAGCTCAAACATTTAAGTGTCTCAGACCTGTGTTTTAAATATATGAATATATAAATACTTGTAGAAAGCTGAATGCACTAGTTGTAGTGTCCAAGCTGAGGAGACACTGGATGGTTAGGCCTCAGTCTCTGTGCATCTTGTTCTTCAACTATCAAAGGCTGATAGACACCACACAGCTTTACACAATTGCAATAAAAATCTCTGAACTTATTTTGCACTATGAATCTTCGTAAGTAACTTCCATGGTCACAATTAGTTATTTAGGAGAGAACATTATAAGAAAATGAAAAGTTAAAAAAAAAGCCTAATTTCCACCTGCAAATAGCTGCAAGCTTCATACAAGATTTAGAAGTTATCAGTTGCAGCAAGGTGGCACTCATATATATGCAGAACATTTTTGGTTTTGGTATCCTGGGATTATATATGGAGAAAGTAGCAGAGAAGAACAGGGAAGTGAAGAGATGAAAAAAATCCACCATGCAACCATATATATGAATGTGCATTTGAGTATTAAAGAAGAGATGCAGATTGTCTTAAATGTTCTTAGACTGAAACTAGTTTCTGAAATACATACAGCTTTCTCTTCCAAAGACAGCACCCCATCTACAGCCACTATCTGGTATTGCTTTTCTTTTAGGCTACCCATAAATTTCCGAAGTAGTTTGAGATTGGTTCCATCACTGTTTTGTTTCAGTAGTTTCTGCATTTCTTGGGAAGAACATCCGGGGTCAAACAGTAGCAAACACAAGCTTTTGTTTTTCTTCTCTTCTATTCCAACAACAGTACGACTATGACCTAATATCAAAATAGAGCTTCAGTATTTTAAAAACATATAAATCCCATTTTCTTCCTTGTAGCATACTACTGATTTTCAGATCAAGGAAAGCAGTACTTGAAATTTAATAATATAGTTATAAGCACATGTCAAAAAGGTGAGATCCCAATCACATTCAGTTCTTCAATAAAAATACAGACTTTAACGTCGCTCTTACTAAATACAAAATAAAGCCATGCCTTCAATTCAATGAGGAAGGATTACAAAATGCTACTCTGAATTACAGCACATATCAAGAGAGAGAGAGAATAGTAAGAAACCAGCATATAGCGATACTGACCTTGATGTTGCAAGTAGATGGGTGGTTTGGAAGTACACACCACCTTTGCACCATCTTCATTATCTGTAGAATAGTAATGCAAAACCCACTCAAATAAACGAGGGTGTGTACCCATTGGACCAGTGGGCTTGTGAAAGTCAATGATTTGGCATCTACAAGACAAAAATAAAATTTCACCTCTTCTCCCTTCCTCCTGCACCAAGAATGTTTTATAAATACAGCAATTCAAGGCACCAAGTGGTCCTTACCACCTTTTTATTTTTAATACAGGAGTAGGGGACACAAAGAAATGCAATATATACTGTGCCAAACTGGAAGATTTACTACATAGCAAAGAAATGCTCTACTCTGTTCTGTCTAAAAAGAAGTCGTGAAGCTTGCAAAAATTAATGTTAGATTTTTTGTATCTGATACACATAGAGAATCCAATTAAAAGATACAGAAAATAGCTGAAATTCAGATTCTTCTTGAGAACAGACTTCTAGAGAAATTAAGCTTTTAATCAGTGTTTGAATTTGTGGCATAATTTTGCACCAGGTCTCAATGATCTAAGCAGTTATTGGGTTTATGTACCTCCATACAGCTTCATGCTGCACTAAATCAGATCTGTTTACAGATTGGTTAAATTTGAAGTCACTAAGGTAGCTTTGTTAATACACATGAATTTTAACCTTTAAAGGTCTAGCACTTTAATCAGCACTTAAAAATAATAACAAAAAACAATATTTACTTCATCCTGAGACTGGTTAACAGTGAATAAATTTCACATGCTCCTATCCATGCTTTGGAACCATGTAATTTGTTGTTGAAGTGAGATGCCCCATGAGGATCAAAACCTTCTCTCCAGGCATCTTCAATCATGGACTGAATCTTTGGTATACTAGGAATTAGTGTAGTATCTGGAACAGAAAAGCTTTTGAATTGTTGTTACAGTTATTAAAACAGTCTATTAATTAAAAATATTAGCTTCTTTTATAAGAGGCAGTTGATGTTACAAAGATGCATCAAAAAAACTGAAGGTACAACTTCTACCATATCATGTCTTGCTAGTATTCACCTTTCTGACTCTTTTCACAGTAAGGCCCAGTGGTATAACAACCATTTAATAGGTATCATTTACCTTCTGTGACTTGCTGTGTAAATGAAAAGGCAAAACATCAATCAGCAGCTTGTCATCCCAGGTATGTGAAACAAACAGCATTTTGTTTAATACCTCTCAAGCAGTCTCTATACAAGCTGTTCTGCAACAGTGAGGAGAGGAGCATTTGGAAGTTTCTGTAACCACAACCCCAGCCTCTGTCACCGAAGGATGAGTGGAAGTGATCCACTCCTGCTGAAAGCCATACACGCCTCACATCTTTGTTCTCATTCTGATAGTATTTGCACAATGCTTCAATGACTCCTAAAAGACAACAAAATATAAAGTTTATCTGTAAAATGAACTACAAAATTTGCCAGTAGATTCTCTGTCCAACGTGGAAAATATACATATTAATACAATTTATTTTAAAACTTCAAATGATCCTATGTTAAATTTAGAACCCAAATCACAAAACCCGTGGACATTGCACCTACTTAATTTCAATGGTCTTTATTTTGATGAATTTATGTACTATGAAGCTTTCAAAATGAAATCTATTTTTTCATTGTCGCTACACAGTGAGTGTGTTAAATTAAACAGCTTGGACTACATTATAAACTGTGATAGTCACAGGAACTATTACAATGATATAGAAAAAGTATGGCACCAATAAAGCATTCCTGTGCCCCTGCCACCCGCAGTACAACATCCTCTTAAAAACATGGTGACATTTTTTATTCTCCACAACTTATTTTTCCGGGAGAAACAAAGAGGGGGAAAAAAACCAATGGCACAGAACTTGAGAATTACTGTAAATATTTTAAAATAATCCACTTGCAGAATATTCCAAATCCTCCTTTGTTAACTGAAAGAATATACTTGGGAACGCTCTCTTCAATCTGTATATGTAAATTCTCAAAGGCCCTTTACTGCCATGCTATTGTGAAGACAATTATTCCATAGTCATCATAGATTATTTTCTGAATACTCCTCTGAAATCCAAATCATTACCAAGAATGAAAACTTTTAACGTGTTATTTCCATGCAATATATTTAATAGAAGAAATTTTCTTTCACCTGTCAAGAACCAAATGGATACTCTGTGAGCTATTGTGAGCTACTGCCATTAGGAATAAACTAAAAGACCTTTGAACTGTGGTCTTGGAAAGGAAAGACAAGGGATCCTTTTAAAAGGGACACAGAAATCCATCTGCACTGTATTTTTTTACCAACTATAAAACATTTAAAAGAAGGCATATCAGGTAGGTGCCTATCCTCCCAGTCCTCTCTCGGACTTTGTAATCAGATGTGTAACCAGGACTCTGTGCTTACCTGCAACAAGCTTACATGATATTACAATTAACTGAAACACAAGATAAAAAGCTACTGTAAATTTGAAATGCTACACTAGATTAGGAACCAATGTGTACTAAGTAGTAAACAAGCATATAGTCAAGGGGACCCAACTTGTAATAAGACAGTTACATCTTTTGATACATACTCTATTTGTGGCCTTAACCAGACAACTTGGTCCCAAGGTTCCACGGTGGTGGTGGGGGGATAAAAAAAAGAAAAAAAAAAAAAAGGAGGAAAAAAAGCCTACAGTTTAGAACACAGATTAGAAATACACCAAGCTTTAATTTCCTTATTAGTTTAGGACTACAACAGTATAGATTGATCTAGAAAATAAGAATTAGAACTAGGATGTAACCAGTACTAAACAACCAATGACGTATTGTTTCAAAGACTGGTTTGGTCACTACAACCTAAGTCTAGAAAGTAAAGTCTCAATTGTATAATTTCAGTATTTTTACCTGAGGTCTTTGTTTTCCCATCATCTACACCAAAAGCCAAACTTTCCATCATGTCAGCTTTTCTCTTGTGATATTCAAAGGGCTGCATCCTTCCTCTATCAACTTCTCTTTCCATATTTTTCAGAAATTGCTGCTTGTAGCCACCAGAATTATCCAAGCCATACTGTCTCTGTCAGGGATGGAATGTGCATGATTCAAATCACAATTTTAAAATTCACCGGTTGTGCATGCAGCTTTTCAAAATCACTGTCACTAACTTTGAAAAGCAGACATAGAAACTTCAGAATGACACTTATTTTAGAGCTGAAGGCCAAGCTTCATTCCTGAATGTGAGTGTGGGTCTATGAAAGCAACACCTGGAAGAGCCAGCACATCCATCTGCTCCCTCTTGGCAGAGCCACTGGCACAGAGGCAGTCTGGTAAGAAGGTAATGAGAGTGGGAAATGAGTTACCAGGGCTGTGAAGTGGAAGGCAGAGGGAAGCAGGACCTACAGCAGGTGATGGTATCCTGGAAGAAGACAGCCAGGATGCTCAGGGCCTTTGGCACTCTCACTCTATGCTGCACTGCAAGGCAGAGCACCAGAGCTGGGTGGAGCTTAGGCAGTAGGTGTGCTGGTGAGAGCAGTACAGCATGCACACGGTGCACCCAGCCCCATCCTAAGCCAGCACCACTCAAAGCTGTAAAGCCAAACAGCAAAAGGCAGGCACATCCAGCACCTGTGCCAGGATCAGGGTTTCCAAAAGGATGCATTTGCTTCCAACCCACTCCTGCACCATCACCTCAACACAGACTGGAGACTTGGTCCAGTCTGACTTGGTTTGGCCATTTCAGGGCATTACAATTCCAAGATACTCATTTTCTAATGGCATAGCTGTCCATAAGTTTACCATTTAGAAACAACAGTGTACCTGCAGCTTTTTAAATTCTTCCCTCTCTCGCTTCTCTTCTTTTGATCTGTGCCATTTATCTTCTTCAGTCTGGAGCTGCTGAGCCAGTTGTAAATCTCTTATGTGTCCACCTACCCCAGAATAACATTCCAAAGAGAGGTGACTTGATCAGAAGGTTAATAATGCCTTGATGGATCACTTATTTAATTTTTAAAGATTCCCTTCTAAGCAGACATATGTAGACACAACTGGGCATTTATTTTTAGGAAATGCATCCTAAATTATTTTGACCTATTAGCAACAAACACTGAACAGGAATGACTGCATTCAGTCTGCTAAGACTCAGACTCTTGACTTGGACAAAGTTTATGCAGTTTCTTGGCAAATAATGCAGGTACCTCTACCGCTAAGAAGACAGATTTTGTTTATTACGTTTCACTTCATTGTTAGCAAGAAGTCCCAGTTTCTTGAATACCACACACTTATTAGGTTTTAGGACCACTGCCAGCAGTCTCAAAAGGAAGTGACAAAGCCAAATTTAGGATCAGAGAACTGCTAATAAATAAAATTCATAAATAAATAAATAAAATTCATTTTGATTCCTTTAACAATATGACTCGTGAATCAGCACAAGCATTTACAGAAAAGAATTGAGGAAAAAAATTTTCATAAGCTACATATTTTCAGCAGAATGTACCACTGTAAATTCCATTTACAAAAACCTTCTACAGAGCTAGAGAAAGAAAGATACAATACTGCTGTCTTTTAAACATTTTTTGCTTTACTTTTGGCTAACATGCAGTTCATTTATGCGACAAACATGCATAGACAAAGATTTCTTTTAGCATGTGTAATTAAGTAGAGCACTTGAGGAAGTGATAGGACTGGCTATTAACTATGTGAAGTTTTTATATATGTGTCTCATTCTCTTTTTTAAATACAGAAATATTTATTTTAAATTTTCTGTGAGATTCTGTTCTCCAACATGCAAATATTTGTAAATGCTTTCAAGTATTATCAAGCCTGTATCCTTTCATGTACCTTCTGAAAAGCTATGTTCCTCTAAGTGCAAATTCACATGTTCTTCAAGAATCTGAATGTTGGTACAGGTAAGACTGCACATAGGACATTCATACAGCTGTTCACCATTTCCAGTGTCTGAAAAAAAAAATGCAGTTTCTTGATTAATGTAATTCCTGGGGGATTTGGTGAGACTCACTCCTCTAACTGATATACAGTCTAAGTGTTACCATTGAAATTCTCCAGTGAAAGTCAGCAAATTCTAAACACCTGTTACTCTCTTTAACCATTTAAGAACTTGTATCTAAATACACAATGATTTTAAGACTTTTTTTCCTTCTTTCCATTAAATTTTGCCCCATTTAACTTACAGATCACAATCTGCTACAATAATATTTGTATTAAGAAATGCTTAGTCTTAAATATCAAACCACTAACAAAAAGATCTGTTATGCTAACAGAACACTTGCTTACAAAAACCTAATATTCATAACACGGCAGTTGACAGGCTGAAAGAATAAAATGTGTTGTCATTCTTACTTTGTTGATCTTCCTGCATCTCCTTAAATAAATATTCTTTCTGCAGTTTTAATAGTATTATTGAGAGTACCACATAGGATAAGTAAAGTTCAAATGGATTTCTGGAGATTATCTAGTTCCTCATAGCAGGGTCAAATTTAAACAGGTTAAGTTACACAGGGCCTTCTCCAGTCAGTTTTTTCAAATTTCAAGGATGAACACCCCCCACACTCCCCAAGCAACATATTCCAGTGTTTGACCACTCTCACAGTAAAAAAACAAGTGTCCTTGCATTTAAATGGCATTCTTTGTATTTTGATTTGTGGCCCCTGTGTCCTGTCACTGAGTTCAAGTGCCTGACTCCATCTTTACTGCTCTCCTTTTGAGTCCCTAGATTTTACTTGCACCTTCCCAGGCTCACAAGATGTAATACTCTATGATAGCTGTTTCTGGAAAGCATTTGTCTTACTAATAGGAGGCTAAATACTCATGATGGGCTGGAAGTAAACTTGGTGGTACAATAACCTAAATTCATCAGAAGCATTTTACATAACACTGAAAGCATAGTTTTCTTAAACATAGTATGCACATAAAAAACTAAAACACCCATAATAAAACTATTTTTAAAGTAGAAGTTGCCACACAGGCAACTAAGTTATTTATTTAAGCTGTACATTATTTGCACCCATAGAAGAATGACGTTCTTCAATGCTAAGACCTCGGGGTTTTTTGCTTAAAAATAACATTTTAATCACAGATTATGCAGTGTCGTTGATTATACAGCCACATTCTGCACCCTAATAATCTGTTGTGGGTTTCTGTGGCTGGGTTTTGGTAGCCTGGGATCTACAGGGGTGGCTTCTGTTAGAAGCTGCTAGAAGCTTCCCCTGTCTGATGGAGTCAATGTGAGCCGGCTCCAGGACAGACTTCCTGCTGCTGGACAAGGCCGAGACAATCAAGAGTGACAGTAACGCCTCTGTGACAACATATTTAAGAACAGAAAGTATTGCACAGCAGAAGTTCCAGCCAGGGAAGAGTGAAGTGAGAACATGGGAACAACAATGCAGACACCAAGGTCAGTGCAGGAGGGGCAGGAGGAGCTCCAGGTGCTGGAGCTGAGGCCCCTGCAGCCCGTGGCACAGACCATGGTGGGGCAGCTGTGCCCCTGCAGCCCATGGAGGACCATCGGGGTGCAGAGACCCACCTGCAGCCCATGGAGGAGCCCAAGCTGGAGCAAATGGATATCTGAAGGAGGCTGTGACCCTGTGGGAGGCCCAAGGTGGAGCAGGGTCCTGCCAGGAACCTGAGAGGAGAGGGAAGCCCACGCTGCAGCAGGTTTTACCTGGGTAGGACTTGTGGCCCCTGTGGGGGACCCACGTCACTACAGCTCATTAGTGAAGGACTGCACCCCATGGAGAAGTGACCCATGGGACAGCAGTCGGTAAAGAACTGTTGCTTGTAGGATGGACTCATGCCAGAGAGATCCATCAAGGGGTGTCTCCCATGGCAGAAGGGGAAGGACTCATCTGAGCAGCAACAGAAACAATAACTGACTGTAACCCCCATTCCCCATCCCCCTGCACCGCTGGGAGGGAGGAGGGAGAACATGGAAGGAAGGAGGGGTGGGGGGAAGGTGTTTTTAAGATTAATTTACTTCTCAGTCTCTTGCTCTGATCCTGTTAGTAACAAATTCAATTAATATCCCCACTTTGAGTCTGTTTTGCCTGTGATGGTGATCAGTGACCTCTCCCAGCTCTTAACTCATGAATCCTTCGTTGTGTTTTTTTTTTCTTCTCTTCTCTGTACAGTTGCAGAGGGGAGTGAGAGAACGACTGTAGTGAGTAGCTGCTGTCCAGCCTGGGTCAACCCACTACATCATCATTTTATTATCTTTTCACTATATATAGTTTGTTCATCATGAATACTAGTCTTCTAAGGGAATAACCCACTAGCAACAATGCCATCAGTAAGCTTCTGAAACAGCTATCGGCAACTTCAGACAGATGGTCAAAACAAAACTCTGACCATGCCTAAAATAAAATAACAGTATTTAAATACGCAACTATTTCCCTTGATCTAACTTTATACCAGAGAATATCCCCAATGTTTAGCACTTTAGAATGCTTCGGTGCTGGATCTTTTCCAAGCCTCCAGTTCAAAGTCAAAACCTTCCTTTCCTTAACACCTCATGCAACCACTCTACGGGATCCCGTCAAAGACGAGTCTTCAAGCGGCAAAGCCAAACCTCTCCAACCAAACACATGCCAAATAGGTAAAAAATCACCTTCCCACCACACAGAACTTTTATGATTTGCTTTCACCGACACCGTGTGTAAAACACTGCGGGCTCGCCTGCACTGGCGTTTTAGTTCACCTCCGGAGCAGATCCTTCAAGTGACGCTCCTCCCGCCTTCAGTCACTCATTTCCCCTTTCCAAGTGACTTTTCTCCACCGCCCTCAGCCGCTGCCCCGTGTTTGCACCCTGAGGCGCCCTCGGAGCTCTCCGGGATGCAAGCACAGCGGAGGCACTTCGGCAGCACCCCAGCGCGATGCCCTCATCCCGAGACGGTTCTCCGCTCCCCGATCCCCAGGAGTAGAACGCCCCTCCCTCACCGCCTCTCACCCGTGCCTGGGGCGCCCAGCAGGTGCCCGTGCCGCTCCCGGACGTGCTCCTCCAGCTCCCGCCCCGCCGCCTCCCCGCAGAACGGGCACTCGGGCGGCGCCCCGGAGCAGGAGGAGC
>VYXB01000864.1:22070-46537 GCA_013397135.1 Pachyramphus minor | reverse complement strand
GAGCCCGGAGGCCCTGGCTCCGGGTGGGCTGTCTCCAAGCGCCGGCGTAGCTCGCCGCGGCAGAGCGGGCAGCGGGGCTGGCGGCGGCACAGGGGCAGGCGCCGCCGCGCCACCGCCTCCGCGGGCAGCGCCTGCCCGCACACGTCGCACAGCACCATCGCACCCCCACCAGCCCCGATCCCCGCCCAGGGAACGCCGCGCGCCGGCTGCCACACAGTGCAGTGCGTCCCGTNGCCCCTCCCCCGGCCAGTGCGGCGCGCGGCGGGGCGGCGGCCGCCATCTTGGCCCGGGTACGCTGCCGGCGCCGGGCGCTCCAGGGCTGGGAGATCTCGCTTGGAGGGCGGGAGGTACCGGGCGGCTCCGCTACGATGGGTAAGGGCGGAACAGCGCTAAGAGCCGGCGGGCAGGGGCAGGAGAGGCTGCACCGCTTGTGAGGCAGGGCGGGGTGGGATGGCGTGGCGTGGCGTGCCCGGTGCAGCCGAGCTCCCCGGCGGAGGCCGGTCTCTCGCTGCCTCTGGCCGGGCATTGCCTGCACGGCAGCTCGGGCGGGACTCGGACGGGGTCGTCCCGCGCTGTTCTCCGCTTACTCTGTCAAGAGGGCTCTGCCGTCATCCCGCTTCCCTGCCCTGCTGCTAAAGGAGGGGACTTTCCCATCTCTTCTTCTGGGGACGCTTCGCTACTCGCTGTGTGTAGCCGAGGTGTGTGTGGGGAGTGTCTGTCCCCTCGGACTGACAGGTCAGCCCTGGCGGTCTCGGACTGGTCAGTCCTGGCGATCTGGGCCGGTGCGAAGCCCGTGGGCAGCGTCTAGCCGGGGAGGGGGCGGCGGTGCAGCGAGGCGCGGTGTTCCGGGAGTCTTGTGGAGGCAGGAAGGGGAAAAAAAAAGTATTATGGTAGGTCTTAGTCTAGGCACAGCAGGTGGGCGAGATGCAGGATGTGGTGGGTGGAGGAATTTGGTGATAAAACGGATGTAGTTTTGCAGCACAGAACTGCAGGCTCTCTTGAATCTGGATGCCGAAGGTGTGAAACCAGGGGCTGCCAGTCGTCTTGCCCTTGCGATGTCTATACCAAAACCCTTGTAGGGGGGGAAGAAGCTATAAATTCGTAAGTTTTTCTTTTTGAAAACAGGTTTTATGAGACCTTCCTTCCAGCTGACCTTCTGTAACTCTTTTAAGAGCTGGTGACTGTGTTTCTTTGAATGTACACTTTGCTTGGCCTGACAGTTTTATTGGCACAGCTGAATTAGCAAGGTGTGAATGATTGAGAAAGGGACGGTGTTCTAGGACTAGTTAAGGGGGACGCATTGTTGGAAAAGCTGCCTTTTGAAATTATACCTCAAAAGTTAAAAGTTATGTGACTGTTGCTAGAAATTTACTTTAGACAGTGGCACACTTAGCGTTGTGGTCCAGAGATGGCAGTAGTTTACTTAGGTTCTTGTGAAGCAAATATGTTTGGTGAAACAAGCAGCTAAGTCTTTGGGATATCTAGTTGATATCAGCCTAAGTCTGCAGGCTGTTTTCCTCTCATAGCTTGTGTTTATTGCTCAGCAGTCCTTGGTGCTGCTGATATTAAAAAAAAAAAAGCAAAACAGACCAAACAAACAAAAAGCCCAGAACTGAAAAAAATTGTCTGAGCATGGAAGTTGATGGAGAATGTGAGAGTATGCCTATCTGGATGCTACTGACCCTTAAAATATTTTTCTGTTTACAGTTTAGAAGAAAATATAGCATAACCTTTAGATCCTGTTGTGTTTACAAGATAGTGAAAGAAACAATGCTGTAAGATATTAAATGAAGCAATAATTAGTATAGGTTTTCTTCTTGGGTTTGTCTTTGTCAGTAATACATTTAATGTCATCTTTATGAGAGGAGAAAGGCAAATTTCTTGCTGACAGAATCAAAATTTAGCAACATAATATCTTTGCTTTTTGTTTTGCAGTTTGCTTGTAAGACCTATAATTTCTTTTTAAAACACTTTATGCCCTTTAATGATTGCTGAGATGAACTGTATAATCTGCAGTTTAGAAATGCCTATGTAGGTAAAATTTTTTCTGTGATTTCTATCTTAAAGATTTCTGTTGATGAACTGGGTATTACAAGCAGATGCAGGAATATAGAGCTGCTGCTGTAGATACTTTTGTAGTACAAGAGATGGCAGGTTTATCTTGCATGGTTTTGCCTTCTGGAGTAATTATTTTTTTTTTTTAATAGACAACATGGCAAGCCCAGGTAAAGATAACTTCAGAATGAAAAGCTACAAGAATAATGCACATAATCCCCAGGAAATGCGCAGGAGAAGAGAGGAGGAAGGAATCCAGCTTCGGAAACAGAAAAGAGAAGAACAGGTAAGTATCTTGGTGAGCTGTTAGTTGTTCAGTGCTTGTGAAGCTGTATTCAGATATGTGAAAGGACTTGATCAGACTCATCCCGTGGACTGGAATCCAGAGCTCCAGGTTGAACATGTTTTCTTTGCAGTCTCGGGAAGCACCAGGCACATCTCAACAGCATCATGAAATAGTGAACAGAAGCCCTTTTAAGTCACTAGGACACACAGAGGAGAGACCTGTGACTTTAATTTTAATCCTTAGTCTAAGTTTACACATGTGAGACTGGACTGAAAGAATACTCTTATTTCCAGTAAGGATTTGAAACCTTGCATTCTCTTCTAGAGTTTGGGTCAAAGTTTTGCTGCTTGTTTGAAGGAGGAGGATTATTTTCATCTTTGGTACCATACTGCAAATTGCCCAAGAGCTCTTCTACAGTAACTTAATAAAGTGGCTACCAGTTAATGTCACTGAATTATTTTATAAACAATTGCAGTTGTCCTCATTTAGTGATCAGACTATGTGGAACATTGTAATAATTTAATAGTTTGTAGTAGTTCTTGATCCCAAAATGTTTAGGAGGTTCTTGCCAGGAAGGTAAGGAATGCAGTATGTTCTTCTGGTTGCTCTAAAGTAGTTGAACTTGTCTCCCAAAACATAAAGAGTGTCCCAGGCATTTATCTACAGTCTGCTCTGAGGTAGGAATGCTTACACTTCTACTGGGAAAGTGGTGCTACTGCATGGAAAAGGAATTTAAGTTATTTGAGCCAGAAAAGTAAGTCAGAAGTGGTGTTATACTGGAGCATTTACCTGTAAATGAGTAACAGTTCCTGCTGAAAGTTTTGTTTGTGTATTTTGCACTATATACTCTCTAGATAAATTATGAAAATAAGGTGTGATTCCTCTCCTATGCTGACTGTTGTAACTATGAGATTATTGTTATGTTCTCCTTGATCCTAGTTTGTGTTTTTAAGCTCTTCCTGAAGTGGGGAGAAAAAGTTTATGCAGGGAGATGAAACTGCTTCGGTTCAAGAAGAAATTATAAGTGGTAGATAGACCAAACAGTAACAGTTTATACATTTCAGCCAAGAGCTTCTGCGTCCTTGTTAAGTGCTAGAAAGAATGTAAAAAAAAAAAAGCGAGGAATGTTGTTTCTTCTTCCTTTGTGGGTTTAAATGGAATTAAACCTTATTTACATTCAGAATGTGCAGTTGTTTTGTGTCCAGGATTATGCCCAATCAGAAGTGTGTTGAACAAGGGAGAAAATGCCTTGTTTTAGGTTCGTGTTTGAAATAGAACTAGATGCAAACATGGAGTTGTTTCTGCAGTTTTATGCATGTATAGCAGCAGAAAGCTAGAGGATAAAACCATCAGGATTTAGTAGGTGGTTTCATTCTTATGCTTACAGGTGAAATCTTAGTCAGTGGACTGAGATTCTATCATTTGTATTTAAAGTTACCAACGTAATATGCTTAGAATTATTAAGTACAGTAGCTGTAAGTGTAGTACTGAAATAAAAACTTGGGTTTGGCTTCTAGAAGAGAACAGGCCAATGTGAAGGTTTTGCTTGTATGCCAGCAAATGAAGAGGCACTCATTAAATGTAGTGTATTAAATACTACAGTGCAGGTATGTATTTTGAGCTTAGGCAGTGCGTGCAGCCAATTGTAAAGGAATGTTTAATGTTACATAGCTTGAAAGTTCACCTTGAAGCTATGCTATTTTTTCTCCAGCTACATTAAAATAATGTTTCCAGTTTAATGTTTCTGCAACTGTGTATGAAATGCAGCTGAGGGGAGGAATGCAGTGTGTTGAAATACAAACATTGGCTATGTGTTGATGATTGTAGCCTATAAACTAAAAAAGGGGAAAGTAGATTGTAGGATACTGTTTCCTGCTTAAAAATGAATGCCAATTTATAAGGATAAAAGAATCAAAGTAAAAAGATCTGTATCTTCTTTTTCTTGCATGTGGAAAAATTTACGGATCTTTGATAACTAATAAGAACTTGAGTTTTGAAATGTCTATCTGAAGTGTTCCTGTGCAGTTTGACAAGATGCAGATACAGTAGTGTTTTTCTCCTTTATGCTATATAAACTTTTGTGTAGGACTCCCTTTGCATGGATGAGTAGGAAGGTGAATAGTTAAAATTATTTGACTGGTATTGGTGAAAGCATTTCTTCAGTTGTATGTCACCAGTAACCACTCTGTGGTAAGTTCTAATGTCTCCCAAAAATTTCTGCTTCGTTTAGCTGTTTAAGCGCCGAAATGTTTCTCTGCCGGGAAATGAAGAATCTATGGTAGAAAGTCCAATTCAGGATCCTGATGTCAGCTCTACTGTACCTATTCCAGAGGTAAATACTTTGGAGTGTGCTTGGAATGTTATCTATTAATGTGCATAGTACTAGACATAAGAAATCTTCCTTGCGTTTTTAGGAAGAAGTTATTACAGTAGATATGGTACAGATGATTTTTTCAGATGATCCTGATCAACAACTCACGGCAACTCAGAAATTCAGAAAATTGCTATCTAAAGGTAGGGAAATATTGCCTGATTTTTCTATTTGCTTCCTTCTGTGTTATTATGAATTATACTTAGAGTCAGTTAACCTTTAGTTATGTTTAAAATAGAGCTTTCAGAAACTTCTAGTTCTGTTTATAGAGAAACTGTGCCAAATCTGTTCTGACCTAATGGCTAAATACAGAAAGCTTCATTATTCTAATGCTAAGTCTTTCAGACAAAGTAACAAAAACAAGGATGTTTTGATTGAGGTGTCCAGGGCAGTAACTAACTGCACAGTAATGTAGTAATTGTTGCAGTGATTCAGTTTCTGATTCTCGTTCTGTAATCAAGGGGAGAAAAATTACATGGCTGCCAAAGAACACTTCCAACTTGTTTTTGTTGGGACTGTAAGACATGCTGGTGTTTGTATAGTATGATAGACAAGGGTGTGCTTGGTCATTTAAAATGGTCATTATAATCATAATTGCTCTTCCACTGGCCTGAGCTATTGGTTGAAGGAACAGTATTTTGTGTTACTAAGATGTGAATGGATACTAGTATGTGTTACCATTATTGTACATTATAGGGTGTGCACTAAGTTGTAGCACTCTGTAGAGATGATCCTGCAGTCTTCTCAAATCAAAAAAAGTAACTCCTTCATTTGAAAATAAAATGATTGAATGAAATTATGGTAAGAACTGCAGATCATATTCATGTTTCTTGTCATACTGAAAAGGTAATTTATTTGGTCTTTTTACACAGATAAGTTTGTTTTTATTCCCTAGAGCCTAATCCACCTATAGATGAAGTCATACAAAAACCAGGAGTAGTACAGAGATTTGTGAAGTTTCTAGAGAGGAGTGAGAATTACACTCTGCAGGTGAGTTTGGCTGGTACTGATTGGGAGTTTGGAATGGGATTTAGAAACCTTGCAAAAGAGCTTTGGAAAGCACATGTGTTCCGGTGGGGTTAATAATCACATTTAATTATTTTTAACCACCAAAGCCATACATTTTAGTTAGGGCTGCTAAAATTGTGACTTGACTCTTGTGAATTTCATAATAGTCTTTAGAGTGATGTGTTCAGCTGGACAAATAGTTGGGTGTTGAAAACAGAAGGTGTTCAAGAGGATTTACATTAAGCATCAGCACTGATGTGTGAGCAAAATAGGTTTTGCTTGTGTTGAATGTATTTTAGTACTATTCAGCTGAAATCATAGAGAATAATAACAAATACAGGAAACTGAAAGACTGGTTTGAAATAGAAAATCTTTGTGAAATATCTAATTAACAGTAGGAGTAACTAGTTCTGTCTGCTTGCCCATGGGAATGGCAGTTAGGCCTTGTGGACATTCGTACCAGAAGAATTAACTTAATATAGAGTAAACAGAAGGAATTTTTACTGGTTAATAGTGATTTGAAATTTTTCTTACAGTTAGTACTGTAAGCCAAAACGTAAAAATAATGGAGCTGCTGAAGGTTCTTACTAAATAGAGATTTTGTCAATGCCAAGTATTTTACTGAATAGAAAGTACTCTAATAGTAATTGCATTTCAGTGTCATAGGAAAAAATTTGGAAAATTAACCTCTGTAGCTCTAATGTCAAACCATATTTCATGAATTTAAGTTTTACTGCTGAGTGTTTTAACATGGTGGTCTTTGTGCTCCTCAACAGTTTGAAGCAGCTTGGGCCTTGACAAACATAGCATCTGGAACTTTCTTACACACCAAAGTTGTAATTGAAACTGGAGCTGTTCCCATTTTTATTAAGTTGCTTAGTTCAGAACATGAAGATGTACAGGAGCAGGTAAGTGTTTTCTTGAGGGGTTTTATAATTCCTTAAAATTCCTTTATACGTGTCTTTTTTGGAGTGTGTGGGGTTAGAGAGCTTTGAGCCCCATTTGCCTACTAACCAGTTGATCTGTTTCCAGAAAGATAAAAATATACTGTCAGTGTGTTTTTTCCCTCATGGATTTTTTTCTATTCTATAACATCTGCTGTAGAACGTATATATTATCTAAAAGTTGTTTTGCAAGCATGTAAAAATTCACTTGAATGCTTTGCATTTTCAGGCAGTGTGGGCTCTTGGAAACATTGCTGGTGATAATGCAGAATGCAGAGACTTCGTTTTGAACTGTGGAATATTACCACCCCTCTTGGAGTAAGTATTGTAAACTAGTACTTTAAATATAGCATACATTTATAGATAACTGTAAACTTCAACTGAAATATACTTGAAAAGAATATAAGCTTTTTTCTAAATCGAGAATGCTGCTTTTTTTATTATATCACTATGATCTAGTGTTTTGGATTGTGTGAGATTCATGCATATTTTTAATTAATTAGTCCGTGACTGGAAGCTTTCCAATGTTTGCAAAAGGAGAGAAGTGTTATTTCACAGGTGTGAAATGTCTGTGTTGTGTAGAACTCTGTGTTGCCAGATTTCTGGATATATAGGCTGGAAGACATGATTTAATTCACACTTGTGTGTTTCCAGCTGGCTGGGCAATGGGGCGATTTCCCCACCTTTGTCCACCTTTGTTCCTATTTATCCATTTGCTTGTTGAGATGAGCCGAGAGAGTAGTTGTTACATGGGCTGTGTTCCACTAGAAGATTTCTCTTCATTAGGAGTATCGTTCCAGCATGTACATAGGCTTATGATTGCATGGAAGGTAGCTTCATCACAGGGGAAAAAATTGCACAACACAAATTTTGCCCAGTTTATTACCTCCTAAAGTAATGAAATTGTAAAATAGCTTAAAATAGCAGAGAAGAATGTGATTACCTTCATCAAGGGTTTAAGAGATTAACAGTTTTAGACATCTTGGTCCATATCTAGAAGTGAACCTGATTTTTCAGGTATTTAATCTTTCATGTTCTGTTTGGCAAAAACAGTAAAGTGTTAATTTTTTTAGAGGGTCTTTGAAGTTCTATCTAACTTTCTTATGGAACTATTTTTGTTATTATTAGTTGTGTTCTCTGAATGAAACCATCAAATTTCATTCAAGGGAGGGCCGTATATCCTTCCTAACCCCTTTTAAACAGCCTCTGAAAAATTAGTTGAATGATTTTTCATATAAGCAGTGGTTTACTTTATATGCATATACTCTATATGCATATCAAATGAGACATCCCCACAAGATAATCTGTTGAAATTCAGTTGATTTTAAGAATGTAAATGTAAGACTGCAACCTGTAAGCTATGAAGAGAAATACATTTAAACTAGTGCCCAGTAGTAGCATTTCCCTTCCAGATTTGAGGTGCTGTTGGTAATAAGAGACATGAAATTATTTAACTTTTTAATAAGAAATTAAAACTATTAATTATTAATTATTATTAATTAAACTATTTTTATTACTGTTGTCTCTCTTTCACAGGCTGTTGACAAATTCGAATCGTCTTACAACAACTAGAAATGCAGTCTGGGCTCTCTCAAATCTTTGTAGAGGAAAGAACCCACCTCCAGACTTCAGTAAGGTATAATAAAGTAGTAATTTTGAGAAATCAGAAAGCTAAAGAATACTTATATTTATAATATTTTATAGCAAACAGAATCTTTGAAGCTGGATATGGGCTCCATTTTATGTTTTTAATGTCCTCACACAGTTTTGTCCATCTGTTGTATCTGGAAAAAATCATCTACTTTGGCACCTATCAACAATAAAATCTCAACACTTAAAAACTTGAAACTATAGTTAGTCAAATGCAAATAATCATTCACTAGTGTGAAATGATGGACAAATTATACATTCAGCACTAAACCCTTTGGGGCTATATTTTCTCCAGAACTATTTTAGAGGATGTGAGTTATGATAGAAGCTTCTTTAATTTTTTTTGTTGATTTTATGATTGCGAGTGCATGCTGCATGATTAAAATTTTGAGTTTTCTGCTCTTGTCAGATCCAGTTAAATCAGAGTATGATGACAGGAGTGATTTGCCTGTATGCTCTCCTAAGTTAAATCTTTTAGTAGTGGTTTGTTCTGGTGGAGAAAAAACAACAAGATTTTTTGCTGCTCAAACACAAAACTTCAGAGGAAAAGGATGCCCTGTAGGCAGCTGCTGATAAGAATAGGTCTTTTGCTTTTTGCCCTGTGCAATAGCACCAGTTGGACACGTAATGGAGGCTGAATTTGCACAAGCCACATAAGGTAAAAAATTAAGTTCTGCAAAGAATATGAAATTCCCAAGCTGTGCAGGAGAAACCTGTCAGGTTTCTAAAGGTATTAAGATGGTCTCGTTTGTTTGGCTTTGTCTGTATGGAAGTTCCTGGAGATAAGGCCAGAGGGTACAACTGCAGGGAGAACTGAAATCAGACATTACTTGTTTGATTGGTCTGGTGAGTGTTGGGTCCTCTGTGAACTACTCTTAAGTTGGTTATTGCAAGTGACTGCCAATACTCCTACGAAGACGGCAATAAAAAACTCCAATTTTATTTCTTTGGAATTCTGTTCCCTAAAAAAGCATTAGTAATTCCTGATCACATGGTTACCTGGAAAAGCAGATGTTTTTTGTTTAAGCTGAGCAATTACATACTTAATATAATATCTGTAAATAAATAGGCTGTGAATCAGAATTTATCCGATTTGCCAGTTTGAGTTGGACATCTAGTTTAATTAGGAAGTGTTCCACCTAGATCCTGATTCATTAAAGAGCTCGTGTACTTTGGCAGTAAATAGTTTTGCGCATTTATGCCTTTGCAGAGTGTTCTCTGAAACTTGAAAAATACAGAACACCTCATTTTATGCAAAATTTTCCTTTAACCTAGGTTGCACCTTGCTTAAATGTTTTATCAAGACTGTTGTTCAGCAGTGACCCGGATGTGTTAGCAGATGCTTGCTGGGCTCTCTCCTACCTTTCAGATGGTCCCAATGATAAAATTCAAGCTGTTATTGATTCTGGAGTGTGTCGAAGATTGGTAGAGCTGCTTATGTAAGTATTCTCTTCACCAAATAGATCTCTTACTGTTAAAATTGAGTTGTGTTTTCACACCTCAAGTCTTTATTTTTGTGAGAAGCAATGAATGTGAATTCAGTCTGAAACCTTTTAAGCTGCTTGCTAGGTTGCTTGGCTCCTGGGATTATTCCTGAAACTGACAGCGAAAAAAGTTTTCTTCACAGTATTCCTTTATATTCTTTAAAATTTAATGCAGGATTTCATATACATGTAGGAATAGAAGGGTGAAGACTGAAGACCAAACTTGAACTGGAAATTAATTTCTCACCTTATTTTTGTTTTAATGTCACTGTTGTATTTTCCTTTCTAGGAGATATAATTGCAATACAGACAGTTCTTGTACTCAACAAAGTCCAGAGGCAGGCTTGAGCCACTTTTGAACTGTTCCAATATATTTGGTTTATGGTTCATTATTTTCCTTGAAAGGAAGACTAAATCCCTGTGTTCACATGAGACTGCAGAGTGGGTCAGGGATAGTAGTTCCCAGCGTTGACAGCTCAGCACAGTTCCCTGTGAAAAACTCATTTGTGCAGCTGTCAGGAGAGGTGAGCTTCTCTTCCATAGAAGCTCCAGGACACCTGAGTAATTTCCTTCCCCCACACCTCAGGCAACTGAAGGTGGACTTCCTGTGTACTGGCTTGTAGGATCATTGACCTACAAAAGAGGGGAGTTCTCTTACAAAGGGAGGCTATTAAGTTTTACATACACCAAATAACAACCCTTTTGTTTCTGTGGATGTGGAATGATGTATGTTCCAGTCTTGTATTTGGTAACGTTTGAGCTTGGNGGGTCAGGGATAGTAGTTCCCAGCATTGACAGCTCAGCACAGTTCATTTGAGCTTGATGAAATGGATCTGCTGGGCTGATAGATTGCTCTAAGTTGTGTTGTTCCTTAGAGGTGCCCTTTCCTTGAATCAACAGTCCAGTTGTGGGTTTGCAGTAGTCAAATTTGGATAAACAGAGGGGAGGTGTAATAAGTAATGCAGTATTTTCCATAACTAAAAATGAAGGAAACCATAGTTGACTGAAAATGCAAAATTATACTTTAACACTTGGTAATATCAAGTAATTTAATATTTGTCTCCAGGCATAATGATTACAAGGTGGTATCCCCTGCATTAAGAGCAGTTGGAAATATTGTTACTGGGGATGATGTCCAAACACAGGTAAGATTAGTTGATTAAAAAAAATTATTTGGCAAGACAGAATTTTGTAAAAATTGTGACAAAATATATGTGCAGTGCAGGTATCTGCATAAGTCACTGAAAGAGCCTCTGTAGAAATATGTCGTTAATTTGACAATTTAGGCTGCTATTTTAAACGTTAAATTAATGCAAGAATGAACTTTTTTTTACAGCATTGTAGATAGTGGATTGCTTTGTTCCTGTATGGTACTTTGACTGTTGCTTCCTGTTTCCCCCCCCACCTTTTTTTTCCCTCGTTACTGGGGGTTCAGTTAGTTACTATGGTTCCCCTTTTTCAGTCTTCAGAGGCAGTCAGAGTTTTCACTTGTAAGGAATTGTGATACATGATTTGTCTATGAATTTGTCTGTGGTAGTCTTACTAATGTAATTTGTTCAAAAGATTTTTTATTTTTAATTTTAGGCAATGCAATTGAGTTTGAAACAGTGCAGAAAATATCAAGTCAGGTCCTGCTTTAAAAAGAATTGTGTCTAAGAGGCTGACAGAATTAGTGTAAAAGCAAAATAAGGAAAAAGGTTAATTACATAAGTTGCGAGCAAAATCCTCTCGAGTTAAGGAATTACATAGAAAACCTTTGTCTCTTAAAAAAAACACCACCAACAAATAACTACAAAGTGGATGTACACTTCTTAGTTATTTTGAGCTACTCATAGTTTAGCCTTAAGCAGCCTTATTTAGTCTTGCTGTTGTCAGTCTTTTGGTCTGAACTTAATTGAAGGCGGATTCTTTGAAATTGCTGGATTGTCAGTTCACACACTAGAGGATTGAACACTTAAATTTTGCAGGATGTTGTCTATGATACTATGGATAAACATGTTGCAAAATCTTTTGAAGTCATCCCTAAAATACTCTTTTTAATATATATGTATATTGTGCAACCCAATGTTCAATTCTCAAATTATTTTAGGTGATTCTAAACTGCTCTGCGTTACCCTGTCTCTTGCACTTGCTCAGTAGTCCCAAGGAATCCATTAGAAAAGAAGCGTGCTGGACTGTTTCTAATATAACTGCAGGAAACAGAGCTCAGATCCAGGTAAAGCCTCTGAATTTGTTACTTGGTTGGTTTTGCTTGCATTTTATTAGTTCACCTGATTTTCCTTCACAAAGACAATAAAGTAGATACTGCATTGACTTTGCATTATTTATTTCAGTTGTGTCTGTAATTTTACCTAACTTAAATATTTTCTTCTAATTTTTGAAATATTTTTTAAAAGAAAAATAGCTGTCATGATTTGTACTAGTGAAGTTGGTAAATTTCTCTCAAAGGGATTTGCCTTATGCTTATAGAACAAACAAAAGGACACTTCTCTTAGATCTGATATGAAGAGTTATATTTTTCCTTGTGGGAGCATCATCTATTGCAAGAGTCTCTGTAATTTTGTTCTGCATTGTAATATATATGTATTAATAAGTAAGTAAGAAGAAACTTTTTTAAGTTAAAACAAAACATCTTGCATAAATTTGTCCAGTGAAAAGTGGACCAGTTTGGAATGTTGAACGTTTTTCATGGATAAAAAAATCTGTGTAACTTTATCATGCTGAGTTGTATTTTTATGGAAATTACTAAAATCCTGACTATTGTTCCAGATGTCTGGAGCTATTTCAATATGATTTTTTCCCCTTCTGCATCAATCAGAAGTGAAAATGTTACTTCTTGATGTAACTTAAAATATGTAATGAAGTCTCCAATTACAGACATAGTCTCTCTGTGGAAACGTCAAAACTAAAAGTGAAATTTTGTTCCAAGGCTTGATCTTCAGTTCAAAAACCGAGGATGTGTTTTATGATTTTTAAATGGGCCAATCCACTAAGCAGTATTCTATCCACCAGAAACAGAGAAATCAAAAAAGAAGGTATTCTGATGGCTGCTGCAGTGCAGTATCAGAATAGTTCTGAATTTCAGTTTAGCATTTCTAGTTTGTATGGCACCTTCTAACAAAATATTCTTTGCTTTTGTATCAGCAGGCATCAATAACTCTTGTACTTAAGGTTATTAGTGTTCTGAAATCTCTATTAGTTGTCATAAAATACTGCAATTTCATCTCTTAGGCTGTTATAGATGCAAATATTTTTCCAATACTGATTGAAATTCTTCAAAAAGCTGAATTTCGCACCAGAAAAGAAGCAGCATGGGCCATAACTAATGCAACATCAGGAGGAACCCCTGAACAGATCAGGTAAGTATGTGTATATTACTATTACTATTATGTATATTACTGCCTAAGTATCTTCTCTAGGGCATTAGGCTTCTGGATTTGAATCTTTACAATCATAGCAAGAAAATCATAGCCTCAATCCTTGAAAGGTGTACAGGGACTGAATGTAGAAATTCAGAAAAATAGAGAAATACATGCAGCAAACTTAATACATTGACCAATACTGCTTTGTTTCAGTGGTATTACACCTAAGGCTTTCACAGGGTTATATTCCAAAGTTTACAGTACATTACCAAACACAATTGGAACAGTTAATGAACAGTTTCAGTGTTTGAAAATGGAAAACTTCGGGAGAGTTGTTTAGAAAACTTGTGCAGTGGAATTGTGTGTTTGTGGAGAGACTTCAGGAATTTTAGTGGCTTCTTCATGTATTTAAACTCACTAGTATTATTTTAAAGCAAATATTTAAACTCCTTTTTCAGAACTGAGTTTGATTAAAATTTTATTGTCAATGGGCATTATATGCTGCAAAGATAGGACTTCTTGAATTGCCAGGATAAAATATTCTCTGGTTTCAGTGCATACTGTCAGCATAATCATCACTTTGAATCAGTAATTGATAAATTGATTTATAAATTACTGTATCATTTGGAAACCAGAACTAAAAGTGGTGAACTCACTCTTCCAGCGTATTTGGGAGATCTGTTGCAATAAGTGCATGTTCATTTTTTAAAATATAAATAATCCTAGTTTTCTTGTAACTATTAAGTGTTATCAGAGGTAAGGAAAGTGTGTTGGTATTTTTGTTTGTTTTTAATTTGCTTATATAATCATAATATTTAGCATTTTAAAAATAAATTTTAATTCAGGATCTTCAAATATTTGCTGTTCTACACATAGTAAATATGCATGAAATGCCATAACAATAGTTTCTCATAAAAAATAGTTATATTATCAGTGTTGTGAGGTTTTAGCCCTTCTAATGTCCTCAAGGTACTACTGTCTAACTGCAGGATAATTTAAAAATACTAAATAAACTATATTTGGGCAAACATTGCTGTCGTCATTTTACTTACACACTGGAAAGAAGGACACAGGTTATGACTTCCTGAAGTTCTTACACAATTTTGTTCAAAATTGGAAAAGGGAAGGAGATACTCAGAATCCCACTATTTTTTCTTTATATTTATAATTATGTCCTTTCCTTTATTGTAAGTGATGCTAGTATCTTCATGGACTACTAGTGTGGACTGTGGTAGCAGAGAGCAGTGTCCAATGTTCTTATGTTACTTGATATTTTTACTACTACAAAATTTCAACTACCTGAGAAAAGAACTTCCGGCTAAGACTTTTCCTCTTATATCCAGTTAAACCCACCTGAAGATCATACGTGAAAAGACTACAGATTGCACGTTCCAATTAGGACACACACATTAAATTTTCTTATTAAGATAAATGGTAATATTTATTCCATTTCAGGCTAAGTTTATCTTTGTGTTGTTGCGTGTTTTAGAAATTCTTTTCTTTCAGCCACCTTTAATATCAAAAGTAAGTACTAGTAGTAGTAGACTGGCATATCAGAATAAATGTGCTTGTTTATCAGTTCTTCTTTCCCCCTCCCTCTGTTTTTCTTCTTTTATAAAGGTATTTGGTAGCACTAGGTTGTACCAAGCCTCTTTGTGACCTCCTCACCGTGATGGATTCAAAGATAGTACAGGTGGCTTTAAATGGACTTGAAAATATTCTGCGTCTTGGAGAACAAGAGTCTAAACAAAATGGAATGGGCATCAATCCTTATTGTGCCCTTATAGAGGAAGCATATGGTAAGAAAATACTTCTTGTAAAGCTACATACCTGAACTTCTTTGTTCCAGACTGTAAAAACAAAACCATTGTGAGTAATTTTGAAATTTGTAGGTAAATTTATTACAAGAATTACTTCAAGCATAAGCAGACATAAGGTATTACAAATGAAGTAATGTAACATGGTGGGAAAAGTGGTTAAATATAGAAAACATCTGGATGTTTATCTGTGGTCAGTTTATGAAATGTCCCTCTAGAGGAACATTCTCAGAAGTATTTAACATAGGTGTCCTAGTCTATTGGAGTCATGCTTTGCATAAGTGTATCAACCATTCCTAAATATAATTTTTATAACTTTTAATACATAGTCCTGTCTGGTACAGTTTCATTACAAACAGGGATGCAAGATCAGGGTTTGTTTTACTGATTCCCAGATTTGTATCACTTTCTAGCATAGTAAATATCAGCAAAATCAACTTCAGATCATAAAACTGAGCAAGTTTTTCCTTGTGAAAGCATTTTGTTCTTCCTCTAAAAGTTATTGAATTAAACTGTCTTAAAGGCAGACTATCCAAACTAATTTGTGGAATTCCAAGAGGGGATGCTTTTGATTTAACAAAATCAGTGTTAAAACTGGCTTATAATGAAATTGGCGTTATTTATGGGGAGTTACCTTTCTTGTAGCTCTAACATAACAAAACTGGAAGACATTTGTATTTCAGGAAGTGCTAGTAACAGTTCTAGTTGACCACATTGTATCTGATTAGGTGGTACTGACTTTTCTGTAAAGCAGTCTTTTAATCTGAATTGCCTGTTACAGAGTTTAATTTCTAAAATTAAGTGCATAGTTGAAGAACTTTGCAATTTAATGTTTTAGAGGAATAAGTACTGAATACTTTATTGGAATTTATTCTGTGCCAGATTTTGAGTCCATTCATAATTTTAACTGTTGAATATCTAGGTTCTCTTTTTTCCCTTAGCACTTAAGCATAGGCTGCTGAAGCTGCAGAGTATAAGTTCAAGAAGAGAAAACAGCTTATTATATCACCCTCACTGCTTTAGCCTCTTAACTGAGGCCTTTATCTTGGCCTTAATCCAATTTAAGTGAAAACTGAATTATTTAAAATAGCTAACCAGCAATTTTGTATCAGCCTGACTGCCAAAGACTTAGTTCAGCCAACAGTGCAGAGGTTACATCCTCTAGCTTGCAAATGATAAGCCTTTGGAAAGATAATATCTTCAAATCTCACAGTTAAATTTGAAAAAAGATACCAGACTGTGCCAGTGACGACTCCATAATAGGAGATAGAATTTAGAGTTGTGGAAGACTGAAAAAGAAAAGAAATTGGCATATGAGAAATTGCTATAGCAAACAGTTTTATGTTATCCTAATTCTATACAGATTCAATTTCTTTATGGCATATTTCTCTGGAGATACTGCAGCCTCCTCGCCAGTTTAACTGATAGGCTTTTAGCATAGTTTTGAAATTGATTTGGACAGGAGAAAATGAAGCAGAAATATGTGGGTTAGGAAATTCAGTATCAATGATACCGAGTGAATTGAGGTGATTTGGGATTGCATTTTTTTTATCTGAGAAGTACCACTATACTGTAACCTGTTTCTCTTTGAATTCATCATTCATTTAAGCAACTAGGTTTTTGAATATGTTTTGTTTTGAATTTAGGACTAGATAAAATTGAATTTCTTCAGAGGCACGAAAACCAAGAGATCTACCAAAAGGCTTTTGAACTTATAGAACATTATTTTGGTGTTGAAGAAGAGGACTCTAGTATTGCACCTCAGGTGGATGAAAGTCAGCAGCAGTTTGTGTTTCAACAGCAGGAGGCTCCGATGGAGGGTTTCCAGCTCTAAACTACTGAAGTGAATACAAGCATAATATTTAAACATTGTATGGTTTGGGTTTGGGGTTTGGTTGGTTTTTTTTTTCCTCAGAGGTCTTTTCTTCCTGGCCAAAGTTAGAGGAAAAGCTGAATATGTTTTGCTGAAATAGATGAAGAAGCAGCTCATGCACTTTCATATATTGTGTTAGAGACAACTGTTCTCTGTTTTGTATTTGTGTTTTACATTATCTCCTATGTACAGAAAACAACTGTGAGTAATCATGTCTAAAAGCATTAAATGTGATTTAACAAGAACTGTTAAGCTAAGACTTGGTAGGATTTTAGGTAGTGGTTCTGAATTTTTCATGTAGTCTCAAACTTCATATCAGCAATACAGTTACTGACAGTTGCATTTTTGGCAGTAAGCTTGACTTGCCCAGTCTCTCTATCAAATCTACCTCTTGTATTGAAGCAGAAACATTGCTTCAAAACCAAGGCATGAAATAAAGAAAAGCTTGTAAGAAGCTGAATTGGAATGTGAAAAATATTTATTTAAATTGTGAAACTTTTATGCATTACTTACTTTACAACACATTGTTGAAGTTTATTTATAAAATGTATTTAAAGACATATATAGGTATATGATGCTAATTACCTGATATAATAATGAATATATGAAAAAGATTTTTCTGAATTATGTGGGTAGAAGACTATTTCAGAAGTTTTCAAATTGGAATCAGCAGAGAGCTTGCTGGTCATTTGATGCTGGCTCTGTAATGAAAGCTGATAAATGGCATTACAAGTCAGCCACAACTGCAGTACTTTGCAGTGAAAGCAGTTGCTGTAGTTACCACAAGAATGTTGCAATTATGAATGACAGAGATGGTGATTTGCACAAATCACCAAGCAGATGGTTTACAGCTGTCTTCTGTCAAAATGTGGTAACACCACTTTATAGTTTGAGAAACGTTGTTTGCCTTTCTAGTACAGTAGCTTTTAAAAGTTTAGACAGTAGGTGTTGTTTTTTGACCAAATATGCTACTGCCACTTGAATTGTTCCTTAAGTTAACGAATTCAGTTTTCTTTTGATAAGACAATAGAAATACTGCAGTGAAGAATGAATAGTGAATCAATCACTCCTTTCCAGTTGAAGGAAAAGTTTGTTATACTGTAAATAGCATTATGTGGACACCAAAACTAACTAGAAGTTACTGTCATCTAAATATTTAGGCTCTACAATATACAGTGTTTGCTGTTAAACACTAAAAGAAATAAGAATTCTAATATTTTGTGTTAACAGTTTTGAATACAGAAAAATGTATGCTCTGCTTCGACTTGCATATAAATAGTGTTTCTGGTGTTTTAGTAGTATATATCATTTGGAGAAATTAATACTTTGGGTTATCTCTGAAGTATTGCTATTTTTTATTACCTGTAATTAATGTGTTAACATCAAACTCCTGGGTTAAGTGAAATCCTTGACATATGAGAGCATTTCCTGCTTCATAAAAAGCTGCAGTTTAAACTTCAAATCACTCACCCATGGCACTGTGCTTATCACTAAACAATATCTTAATGCACTGAAAAATACAGGTTAAAGGTGGCATCATTTAGAGTACCATTTTATATTTAGAATTTTTTTTACATGCAAGTTAAGATTCTAAGATGTTTCACTTTGATGTTACAGCAATATATTCTATATTGTAATTGAATGTGGGACTTGAAGTGGATTTTCTAAGATTAATGGTCAGTTTTGACTAAGATGTAACTGGGACGGAAGAAACTTCCCTTTGAAGTCTTTTTAGTGGAAGATTAGAAGTATAAGAAGTGTATATAGGAGTGCTGTTACTTTATGAACTCTGAATAATGAGATATTTTAGCAAATGACACTTTAAACCTAGGTTTGTACAGCATACAACAGTTTTGAATAGTGTGATAATATTGATACAGCTGCCAAATTTTCATATAATGTTAGGTGATTTACTTATCCCCTGTTTACTCTCATAGTTTTAGGTTTTCATACACCAACCTTCCTTCTTTCACATGCTCCCCCCTTCACCCCCATCTATCAATGTACAGGGTAACAATCATGGAAATCTACCAAGATTAGTAGCAAATGCTGAACTTCAATATTGTTGTAGTGTAAGAAAATTATTCAGGTAACAGGGTATTTCTTTGTTTCTAACAACCTTGTTTTGATAACAACCAGCTGTGCCTGCTTTTTATTTGAAGAACCCTGTAAAAACTACATTTGTAAGCCTCTCTAATTTAAACCAAATCTGAAAATGAAGAGGGGACATTTAAAGTATTCTATTTGTTTCGAAGGAATGTCTTTGGTTGTGTGGATATATTATTCTATATGTGTGAACAGTTAGTGACTGCACTTTACACATTTAGACAAACTGTATTTCATGCCTCTGATACATTTAAACAGTTTAAAAGGGAACTAAAATCAGTGAACTTTAAATAATGATTTTCATTATCCAAACTCAGCATTTGGTTTACCATAAAATTGTTAAAAAATAATGCTGAAAATCCTTTAAACGATAAATATACAGGATGGCCTCTCCTATTTTATCACTGGTTTTACATTATACGTTGTTAAAAGTACATAAATGAACAATATAAAAATTAGAGATTATGACTTAAAGTCAGCTCTGTTGTACTCATTTGCAGGTAGGGGCATGATTACGATGATGTTGCCTAAACAGATGAAACCAATATGGAGAGAAAAACAAAATCAAATTGTGATATAAACATCTCTTAAAGTTTGCTATCTAATACAGAATCTGAAGTACCCCATTAGTTACGAAGTCTATTTAAAATAAAGGGGTTTGGTTTTATTAAAAGGGTACCATTTGTTCTGTTTAAATGTGAATACTAACTAGCTAATCTATGCAACTATGCAGAGCATAAGATTTTTTTATTAGTTCCCTCCTTTTGTTACACTGAATCATATCTAATTTTTTTGTCATTGCACTTTTGTCCAAGGACTGGTTCATACAGCTTTTTAATTTTCTAGTATTTGCTTTAAACACTGTTGCTAGCAGCAATCAGAAGATAGTGATAACGTTGGCACAGAAATGTTAGCTGTAGAACAAGTTTGCAACTGGAAACTATTTATTGTTGAATCTGTCTTTAAGAAAATAGTAAAGATGCACTATTGTCTTTCCTCTGTGATTAATTCTCAGTTGGTTTAAATTTATTAAGTTGTACAACTGAGGATTTTTGTAATAGGTGTGAAAATGGATATGTGAACTTCAACTGTGACCTTAAGAGTTCACTGAAATCTGGAATGAGAAATTTCAGGAACTTACGGCACAATGTCTTCATATAATTTGTGGAAACTACATAACCTGTATTAACTTCAGATAGTAATAGTGCATCTTTAAATCCAGGCCAAAGGCCCATTACTGTAACAGAACACATATGAGTAGTATGCAATATTATGGAATGTTAAATTTCCAAATACCATACAAAAACCAATAAAACCTATTTTACAGATGTTTATTGTGTTTATTTAGTGGTTCAGTAGGTGTGGCTTCTTAAACTAGAAAATGTAAATACCATTTTGAATACAGCATTGATGCAAACGAGTTCAAACTGGCTGATTTGTGTGCTGAAAAATGAGGCACTGTCCCAGACAGAAAACTTGGCAGTTTTAACTATTTTGTCATTATCTAACCAGATACCTGATATTCTTATGAAACTACCTCATATCCTTTTAAATGAATTGCTGCTTTTAAGTATATGCAAAATATTCTAACTAATTTCAACTTTATGCAACACATACACCAAATATATCCCTCATAAAAGAGACCCTCCCTTTCTTTTTGTGATGCTGTAACTTCCCTTATTGGCTCCAGTGTGTGCATACTATCCTTGTTCATTTATGGGTGAAACTCACTAATCGCTCTCAGCAACAGTTAATTTTTCTCCTAGAAGGACATTTGGCATTTGATATGAAGTTACTTTGCCTTTGACTCTGCGGCTAGTGCAGCCTCCTTCCGCCACCTGGCCTTCTTTGCCAAGTTCCAGCTTGTTAAGGACTCATGACGTGCAGCAGCCTGTGGAAGTAAAACATCTTCTGAAGAGTAGCATAGTAGGAGTAACAATGCACCCACAGGAAAGCTGCCCAACTTCAGGAACAGACAGCAACTGCTGACATACTGGGGGCTGGCAGAGGCCAGGTCAGCTAAAACTCATGTAGGTGTAAGCTGCTGCTCATGGTGTAGATTAGTCTACTTTTCACAGAATTCCGTAATTTGAAAGTATGCTACACTGCTGTACTCACCTTTTTAGCTGAAGCAATCACTGCAAAGCAGGCAACAATTGACAGTCCAATCATGATGTAACAAGCTTTCACTCGAGCTTTGTTTCTTGCCTTGTCTAGCATCTCTGGCCTGCAATTAAAGTTGTTGAATTGAATCATTACAAAACAGTAAAGTATCTCTTCGATAAAGCATCACACACAGAACACTGAAAACACAACTGAAAAATGAAAACATAATTAGCTTCTGAAACCTTGCTGTGGTTGGTTATGTACCACCCATTTTCTGACCCTAATCCACTTCCCGTGAAAAAGCAACATTTAATGGATTTAGGCTGACTTTTTAATTTTTTTTTTCACTGAAAAAAAATGCTTGGGCAATAAATATTTGCATTTAAATGAATACACTAGAATTCATACCTTAAGCTCTGTTTAAATACAGTGAAAATTAAGAGGGTTAATCTGTTTTAAACAGATTAAGAGGTAATTGTGCTCTTCAGCCTGATAGGATGAAAGCAAGTTTCTTTTATTCAAGATTAACTTTAGAAATCAATTACTGTCATATCTAAGCTGTTTAGATGGTGTCCTGTAGGCTAAGGACATCAGATACATGGATTGGATTAAAGCAGAGTTTGTATTGCTATGAGTTTGAGGTTTTAGTTCTTTATTAAAGCAGAATCCTCGTAGAAAGTGGGCAGCCACGTTGCTATCACAGGAACGTACACCTAAGCAAGAACAATCTACATGATTATTTTTGCTGGTCATTAAAGGTAACTTCTTTGTAAGTAAAGACTGTAATGATCTCTTTCCCCAGAAGCACCTTTAGCTTTGCTTTAAAGAGTTAATGTGATGGGATTGGGCAGAGCTGGAGTTTTTACAGGGTAAATTCTGCTCATGAAAGCCTGTACCAAGGCTGAGGGCTGCAGTGCTTCTCCCTAAGGTTCAATGAAACAGAATAGGGCAAATCCTGTGAGTCGCAATGCCGTACTACCCCCTTCCCTTGCCAAGGCGCACACCAGCACACGTTGTGCACACGGTGTTTATTGCAGGTGACTGACAACACCTGCAGTTCTAAGTAACTGCTTCTGGTTTGTACAATGGTAAAAATCATCTTCAAAACAGGCCACATGTCAGATCTAGCACGTAAAATTATTAATCCAATAATCCATTTGTAGCAACAAAAGCAAAACCGTAAATGTTATTAGTGTGGTGTATTAGGCTAATCATATTTCACAATGCACTAATTGAAGCTCTTCTGAAGCAGAATTTCACTTCCTCTGCTTTAGGGAAAACAGACCTTACAATTTTCTTCCCTAATTGCACATTATGGCCTTTGCTATTCAATCCTTAATCAAGACTCCAGGTAAATCTCTGCTGAAGTCAGTGACAGCTGGTTTTTTTTAAAAAAAAAAAAAACACAAACAAACCATAACAACCTTGAATAAGGACTGCAGATTTGTCCTTTAATACAAACTATTTTCAGCAACTAGATTGTGTTCACAGGAAGCAACATCTTGCAATCCTTTTCTTTTAAACAACAGTTAAACAGTGTCACAGTGCACCTTCAATGTAGAACAATTAGCTACTTCTAGTATATACTTACGATCTTACAGTTTTAAAAAGACTTTGCTTGCCCAGAAAGCGTAAGGTGGTAACACAAATTTGCCAGGCCAGCTACAGCACAGAAATGAGTGATTTGTGTGTGTGTATGTGTATGGACTGGCAAACGTGTCTTTATAAACACCTCCCGATGACTTGAATAGCATTTACAGCTTCTGAGACCTATCTGAATCTTTCTCTAGGGGAAGACGGTGAGACTAACACAGTGCAAGAGAGGTTAGACTGTTCAGAAAGCCACTGTCCAGCTCAGTAAACAACAGTGAAACTCAGGAACCAACAGGAGCAGGCAGAGGATGTAGCTGTTTTACACAGCTCTGCATGCTGCTTATTCTCAACATGTCAGCAAAGACAGGGACATGCTGTGATGATAAAAAGTAGTGTCCTGGAGAGACGCCTAACACACTAACATCCTAAGAAAAGGCAGCAATTGGCATTAGAGGAGTTTCATGTGTTTAGTGACTGACTCCTTTGGGAGATGCTAACTTTCAGCAAGTCAAAGAACCGTAGAGTCAGGTTTGGGTGGAAAGGGACCTTCAAAGATCATCTAGTCCAAGTGGGTCAACAAGAATGGGATGTTAAGGCTACATTAAGTACTCAGTTTTCCTTGGTGGGGAATGCTCCTCTTGTCATTTACATCCATACGTTTTCCTCAAATTCAATAATAATAATAATAATAATAATCTTATGTAATCATTCAGTAACAGCCAGATCCCTCAGAACTGTTTATGGGAGCTATAAACAGAAATTATTATTTACCAATAACTTCCTTCTCCAATTGCACATTAGGAATAAGCACAACAAACAAGCCAGTACATAAATGTAACCAAGGCTGTCTACTCAGATGGATCCAATTCTTAAACCAGGCTCTGGGGACTCCAGCAAGGAACATTTTCTCATCTTAACCTCTAACCAGGACAGGAAATTCTCTTGCCCTCTAATTCGTTTCCAAGTCTTCAATGTTGAAAAACCGACTGTTTTAAACTCTGTGGAAAAGCTTTAGATTAGAATCACGCCACTGCTTTCCCTTCAGCTCCTTTTTCCCCTTGGACAAGGGCAGCGTACTTACGGGATCCTCAGAGGAATCTCTTCTTCTGTCTTGAAACGGCCAGTCCAGAGAAGGATTTTTTTGTCAAACTTCGAAGGTTTGTAACTTGCAACCACCTTGTGAGCCTGCTCAGCTTAAATATTAGGAAAAAAACACTTCATCAAACTGTGCACTAAGAGTGAATGATGTCTGCTAGTAACGGTGGAAGGGGAAAACCCTGACCGTCCTGGTCGTTGGAAGAGCAACCCTCCCTTAGGGTTGTATAAAGATAGCAACGCTCTAATCTTAGGGATTAGACCTTCGGGTCTCGCCTAGGCAGAGTGACCTCCGCGGGGTCTCTGGAGCCCACCCCCGCATGCAATGAGTGTTCCTGCAGGTCTGGTTCGACCTCCCCGCCGCCCGCGGGCGTGGGTACCCAAGCCAGCAGGAGAACACTCGGGACCACCCGAGCTGCCGTGCCACCCGCGGGCTGCACCGCCGGGAAGCTCTGCCCCGCTCAGCCCCGGCCCCGAGACGCCCGCACACCTCCCCGTCAGCCCCGGGGCGCTGCCGCGGAGCCGGTCTCCCGCAGCTCCTCTCCCCGCTTACCGCGGGAGGTGCCCGGGCTCCGGGCGGGCTCCCCGCCGGCGGCGGCTCCCCGCGGTGCGGGCGGGCGGAGCGGCGCGGCGGACAGCAGCCGCCCGGGGCGGAGAAGCGCCGGCAGCATGGCCAGGGCGGCGAGGAGCGGCGGGACCCTCTGCCGCGGTGGGACC
>VYXB01000864.1:0-22051 GCA_013397135.1 Pachyramphus minor | reverse complement strand
GCCGCGCCCGGACGCGAGGCGAGGCGGGGTGGGACGGCCACCGACACGGCGGGGATCGGTCCTCCGGGAAAGGCATCCTGCTCAACTGCCGCACTCACAGGCTGCAACTCCCGTGTGGAAAGGTCAGCTTTCAAGTCAAAATTCCTCTAAAGAAACAGCCGCAGCAGTTCACCTTCGTGTTAGGATGTGGACCTGCTGGAGTGAGTCCAAAGAAGGGCCACAAAGATGACCAGAGGGCTGGAATACCTCTCCCATGAAGACAGGTAGAGAGAGCTGGGGTTGTTCAGCCTGGAGAAGTTCCCAGTAGACCTTAGAGCAGCCTTCCAATAACTAAAGGGAGCCTACAAGAGAGCTGGAGAGAGGCTTTGTACAAGAGCATATAGTGATTCCTATACCCTTATTGCAAGGAGTAATGGCTTTAAGTTGAAACAAAGTAGATTTAGATTAGAAAGAAATTCTTTCCTATGAGGTCAGTGAGACACTGGCACAGGTTGCCTAGAGAAGTTGTGGATGATCCATCCCTGGTGGGTGGGACGGGGCATTGAGCAACCTGGTCTAGTGGAAGGTGTTTCTGCCCATGGCAGGGGAGGGTTGGAACTCTACAATCTTTAAGGTCTCTTCCAATGCAAACCATTCTATGATTCCATGTTTCAGAGTAAGGTAGATTCAAGTTCTGTAACACAGCTGCCCACATCCATGTTTCTGTCATTTTACTGCTTTCAGAAGTAAAAAACATACTGATTTTCATCATATACTTTTCCATTTACTTCAATTGAAAACATTTTTTTTTTCCATTCATGTCCTATCAGATTAAGCTTTTGTTTAAAAAACCTAAGGCAAAACAACACGAAAAACCACAAACAAATAAATTTCAGTACGAACATATCCTTGAACAAAAAGATTGTCAGCACAGAATAAATATTTAGTAAGCAACAGCCCATGTCAGCATGATACCAGTGATAGTGTAAGACAGTGTCTCAACAGAATTGTGTCTGAGGCACTAAACAGTGGAAGATTTTACGTACATCAACCAAAGCCAGAATAGCTGCTGATGAACAGAGGAAGTCTTGCTCCCCAGGGAGAATCACTGCCCAGCAACAGCTACAGTCCTGTGCTCGGCATGACAGCATGAATGAGGAGTATTGAACTGTTTGCAGCCAAAACCTCCAGCTATCTAATTTTTTAGGAGCAGATCCAGAGGTAAGCATCTTTTTCTGAAAGCAAATTGTTGGGTATAGGAAATCAGAAATTGGTTTCACCAAAGTGAGTACTAGCATGCTTGATTTTAGAACTTTTTTTAAAATACCATTTGAACAACATTTCACTCTGGAAAGATATTTTAAAAAGTATTTTTTTTTCAGTAAGCAGTCCCATGCTGATGTTTTCTTATCTGTACATGTACAGTTTTATTTCAAAATCATTAAAGTAACAACATGTCCTTATTGTTGGTAAAACATCAAAGCCATTCTAATCCATTTAACTCATACCAATTTAAAAAAACATAAATTCAGGAATCAATCTTCCCACATTCTATTTCAGAACAAAACTTCTGTTTGCTAATAAGCCAGTCTCTAGATGGAAGGATCTAGCTCCCTGAATCAAAACTCTACTCCAGCTTTCCCATGTCCTTTTAAAAATAACAAATAGGAAGAGATGCACCTCTGCGCACTCACATACGCTCCCTGAGCAGCTCTGCCTGATATTTTTATAGAAATGACCTAGAGGGTGATACTTTACCTTTGCCTTCTTCCTTCTCAAAGAGAATGACATAGGGTTAAGTGTGCTCCTCGTCCCTGGAGACACATCTGGGAAGGGTAGGAAAAGTCAGCACATCTGGACTGGGCTACTCAGTGTCATATACTGTGGGCAGCATCACACTGCTATTAGCTGCTACTCAGGATGGTAAACCACACATTTAGAGTCACTGTCGTTCCAATGGCCATGAGAAGAGCTGCTGGGAGGAAGCCTGGAACACACATAAATAATTTTCTGTTCTCACCGAAGAACAGCTCTAAAGATTCTGGGAAGCTGAAAGGCATTTCCACAGCTTGAGCTACTGAAATCTTGAGGGAATTATGCCCTGGAGAAGAGGACTTGAATACTTGGTGACCCTCATAGTCTTCAGTCTCCCTGAAGGTATTGTGCATTGTGTGATACTGGGTTCAGAACGCATCATTAACAATGAGTGAGACACAAAAACCTTAAATAGTGTTTACATCCAGGGCAGCCTCCTGCTGACTTCAACTAACACCATTTTCACATTCGATTTCTCTGAGAACAGCAGTGTATTTGGGGACATTTGTTCTCTCTATTGCTCTCAGAGACAGAAAATGTGCTCGTGGGATGTTAGTGTTTTGAGAATTAGTTTTAGGATCGTTCCAAAGTAAACAAGGAGAGTGTGCTGTGAGCCAGAAAAAAAATGACCTGATCCCTTTGGCCCTGCATGACCCGACCTATGGGCTGTGGCTCTGGGAGCATCATGCTGAGAGTTTGCTATGACTCTGGAAGGTGATTCTGTTCTGTGCTCTGGGAATGAAAATCTCTTTCAGGCTCATTTCATGGTCCCATGACTGGTAACAGGAATAGTTACGTTGATGGAACACTTATTACTCTGGGCAGGTGAAAGTGCACAGATGCTTCTTTAGCATAATGAACTCTTATTTTAAGCCTTTTCATATCCTCTGTAGCACAATCCCTTTATTTTCTACCTACATATAATCAGTTGTTTCTTACAGACAAGATATTTAAAACCATGTTAACACAGCTTGCTATAGCGTCTCTTTGTTCTGCCAAGCCAAACTAGCAAACCTTTTACATGGTCTCAGCTGCACTGTTGACTGTACTTTGCACAAAACCTGAATAGCTGAAGAATTTGATGCAGCAGGTAGGGCTCCTTTGAAATTCTGCCATCAGTGGTGTCTTTCCTTAAAGGTACCTCAGTAGAGACCTTCATATTGCTGTCACCACACCCTGTTCCTTTGGGCACTTTCCTCATGGTCCTGTAGGAGGAATGCCCTACCATACACAACTTTCAACCTAAAGGAAGTTTCTAAGAAGCAGGCTGAGATCTACAGTGGAAACACCTTACAGGTGTGTGTATTGCTGTTGTTCAAGGCCAAAAAGAAGATCATGTGGAAAGGTGAAGAAATTAAGTAAGCAAACTCAATTTGAAATAACAATATGGCTTTAATCATTCCCTTTCATATAGCTTCAAGACATGCTACACTTAACACCTTTGGAAACAATAGAGGTATGACATTTGAGCCAAATTAACTTTTCTAACCAGCTGATTGCTGGCTAGTGCAATGTAAGCTTTGCTTCTCTCTTTTAGGGAGAGGCTTCCTGCTCCACTAGCAGTCAAATTGCCGTAATTGTGTCCTTCATATCCAGAAAAGTATTTGCAACAACTGATGTATGAACAGCATTCATCATATAAACATATATGCATAAAACTTCAGTCCTCCAATCAGCAACAGAATGTTTGCAATTACGCAAGTCCGTATGGAAATTGCACTCTTGCCATTCAAATTACTTTAAAATGTCTTCATAGATACACAGTACATACATAGTCTAGATGTCATAATTTCATTGCCCATGTCCATTTTTGATGTGTGATTTATCTTTTATTTTTAACAAAATATGAATAGAAAAATATGGATAAGGGTTACAACATATAAATAAAAATTTTATAAAAATAGACATATTTTACACAAAAATACTACAATATTCCTCTGTAACACCAAATCTACTGAATTTTATTTTGCTCTGTACAATATCAAGTTATTCCAGATCTAAACAGAAGCATGGGCAAAACTCAAGGAATTTAGTATTATTTCACATTAACATGGCACAGAAGTTAAAATATGTTTCAGGCTTTTGGAATACGGAGAAGTATTTTTCCTGGTCCTGGACTGACAGTGTAACTCTGCTGTTTAGAGTCTGAAAAAGCTCTGTGGTATCATTATTCTGACAGAAAAATTCCTCCTTCTCTGAACTTGCCTTTTACCTCTCACACAGAGGGCAGAGCACAGCTGTGCTCATGCCTCTACAGAGTGGAGGCTCCAATGCAGATCATGCCAGTTCAATCTTGTGCTGTTTCTATGTACTGTAATGGTGCATTGGCATGTTCTTATTGAAAATCAGATATTTTTGATTTGTATCCGACCCCCAAAATTCCCAGGGTGTACTCATGGTGATACTGGTGACTACATTATTTATGCTAATGAGAGGAATCAATGAGTGGTTTTAAGTTTTGACATTACATATTTTCCTTACCTTCTCAAGTAAGAGGACAAACACAGTAGGGTCTCTCCTCTTGTGCATCAGAGGAGGTGAATCAGTGTATTACCTCTGAGTATAGGGGAAAAAGGTAGATGAACATATGTATAACTATAGAGCTCCTGAGAAATTCTTAATTCTTTTATAGACCTGTCTCTAGTTCATTACCATCCTGATAAATACAAGGAACTTTAAAGGTTACTGCAGCCCTCCTCTGGAATAAGGTGTGCAATTTTGGAGAGGAAAAAAAAAAAGAGATTCACTGATACCAGGTGAAAAAGGTTACTTTTGGAAGTTTGGGAGAATGGGAAGCCTATCTTAAAAGTGGAGACTAAAAGGCTGGGCTTGTTTATCCTAGCAAACAAAGGCTGGGACAAGGTTCTCTTTGATCTGTGAAATGGGGCCAGGTAAGAAGAATAGCTCCTTAAACAATTGTGTGTCAGAGACAAAAGAAGTGGAGTAAACTCATGTGGTCTCACCAAAATTACTGTAAGAAATAATAATTTTTTGGTGCTTCTGCCTCACTTGAGGAAGGGAGATAGCAGAACAGATTCCCAAGGTCCTACTGAAGGGGACTGTGCATCATGGAGCCTGCAGGAGCAAGGGCTGGACTCTCAGAGTCAGGAAAGCCTTTCAGATCTAGTAACAGATAACTGCTTAAGTATGGGAGAAGACTTTTCACATGTCCTGCTTTCCTTGGGGATACCAAAAGGAAAGAGATCTGAAAGATAAATGGTTCTCTAAGATGGCTTTTTATCTTCCAGTACTTTACTACTGGCAAGTCATATGCTGGAGACTCTTTTCCTGGCAGCATTTTTAGGAAGAACCTTGCCTTTTATTAGTGGGTCCCCTGGCACTTGGAACTGGCAGTTTCCATTTACAGAGTTTTTGTCAGTTTTACATGAGTCTGAGATAGGAGCTCGGAAGCTGGAAGACTTTGAATCCAAAGAAACCTGACTAACAGCAACGCTGCCTGCACTTTTAGAGGAATACGTGTAAACCATTTTGAGAAAGGCAGATTTTGTGTTTGTTTCTTGCTTGTAAATGATGATATAGCACTTTGGAAGAAAAGTGCAGCAGAGGATTCCGTAATTGGATATTAAAACAACGATGATTTCCACGGCTGGCAAGTATTTGCCAAATGTAGTTGCATAGACAGGGATAAATACAATCCATGCTATGAAGTAAATTAGCATGCCAAAAGTAATGAATTTAGCTTCATTGTAGTTCTCTGGCAACTTCCTACCTTTAAAGGCAAATATGAAGCAAATAAAAGCTAGGGCAGCGATGTAGCCCAACATAATCCCAAAAGCTACAATAGATCCCTCATTGCACTCCAGAATTATTGCTCTTGGGATTGAGAAATTTTGGGTTACAAAAGGTGTCCTAAATATTAGCCAGAAGGTGCAAATGATAACTTGAATTCCAGTGCAGGTGACCACAGTGGGAATAGGTTTATACATGCATTTCAGGAAGTTCTGAAGCTTGGGATCAAAGCTGAAGGCTAGTAATATTTTTAGTGACTTTATTAAAATACATGAAATGCAGAGTGTAAAACTTATTCCAAAGAGTGCTTGCCTAGTTTTACATTTGAATTCTGTGGGTACATCTATGAAGAAGATGGTGCTTAAAAAAATTAAGAAGTGACTAAAGAGAATAATATAGCAGACAGTCAGACCACCAGATGCCTTTACAACTGGTGTGTTCAAGTTTTTAGTAAATATTACACAAATTGACAAAACCAACACAACCCCAAAAGCAGACAGAAGAAGGAGGAAAACAGCAAACCAGTCAGTCCAGGCGAGGAAATAGATTGTCTTTTTGTAGCATGTGGTACTGTTGATGGGAGCCCAGTAGGTTTTGTTGTTACATCGGTAGCAGTAATCCATATCTAGAAGCAGAAAAAGACGAAGATAACTTAGGAACCCAAAGTAAATAAACTGTGAAGTGGATTATCGGGCCTTGAGATACAGGAGCAATGTGGGAAGGGATGCTAAGAGGAAAAGACGTGTCTGACTGCATCTGGCTACTGCTGTCGCCGTCCAGGTGGAGGAGCTGCAGGGCTGCGGTGGCTGCGGTGGCTGCGGTGGCAATGGCAGAACTGCCTGCCAGATGGGAGCAAGGGTTTCCTGCAGCCAGAGGCAGGGAGAGGACAGGGAGAATGACCACGGTTCTCAAACTATCTTGGTCATCACTGACCAGCAATATGTGACCTGGTCAGAGCTCTGGACAGGCAAATTTTAACTAAAACCCTAACAATAGATAATCAATTCTCTTGCAAAAAAATTTCTCTATTTTTCTTTTATTTGTCTATTTTGACAAGAAAACATCCAACATGTTCATTACAGATAGCTTTTGAAATACAATAACAAGAATAAACAATGCCTTAGTTTGTGATTTGAAAGGTGCTTTTGCTTTGAAATTCCTATCCTCTGATATGGAGAAATTTCACAGCCAACTGAATAAGAAGGTAAAATTTAATTTCCTTCTTCTCTCAGGTTATTAAAGTACACAATACCACAGTTTTCTTAATTCCATCTCTCTCCTCCATATTTAATTTTCCCCTTTAAAAATTTTTGCTTAAACCTATAAATGAACCACCGGTAAAGTACACTTCAGATTTGATACTAGAAAATATTACTGTACAATTCTGGTAAGCAAAATGCATAACATTTGAACTCCACAGATGCATAGGCTAATAGAAGGGTTTGGGTTGGAAGGGACCTTCAAAGACCGTTTAGTTACAACTCCTCTGCAAGAGGAGCTGAACACTTTCAAAGATGGGGCATCCACAACAACTTCTCTGGGCAACCTGTTCCAGTGCCTCACCACCCTCACAGTCAAGAAATTCTTCCTTATTGGACTGGGTGTACTATGCAAAGATAGGGAGGCAAGACTTTATTTTAATGAGATTCAGTCTCACTGATAAATCAGCCAGAACTTCCATCCCAGCAAAGGATAATGCTAGTTAGCCGGCCAATCTAGTTGCTTTAAGTTTGGTCTGCTATGAAGAATTTATACTAAATTTTATGGGAAACTGATCATAAAAAATATTTAAATCCCATTCCAAAGAGTAACCCAAGGTTGTTAGGGCACATTATATCCAAACAAAACAATTGTATTGATGTCTAAATAAACCTTTATTTGGATCATAATTCTTTACCTGTTTGATTGCTGTAATGGTTTTCTGGGCAGTAAACGCACTCATAGCAGCATGTATGTGGACTTTCAGTAACCTTTTTCATCTGGCCTGGCCTGCAGTGCTGGGAACATGTTGACAGAACCTTCTACAGTACGCAAAGAAGAAAAAACAAACAAATAAAATCACTAAGGAACAGTAATATAAACCTCCAGTGATGTTGCAATTTGTACCCTTTTTTTTTTTTGTGTCATACATATTTTAAGGAAATCTGAAAATTATGTTGAACATTTGCTTGCACCACAAAGAGCGACAAGGTTTGAGGTTTTCTTTTGCCTTCAGCCGAGTTCACATGCTGAGACTAGAATTCAACTCACCTAGTAAAGCAGTTTCTCCCTGTCCCATTAGTGAGGAGCTGCACCATAAACTCAGACCTCCAGCCATGCACAGATGACAGATTAGCCAGCTGGAACTGTCCAGGACCATGCACTAGTTCTGTGCACACCAGTGCTGGGGCTACATATGGCACCACCTACTCATGTAGCTGTGATGACCCCAGCTCTAACAGGACCAAGTAAATAAAAAAGTGTCTTCTTTTCTTTTTAAACAATAAACTCAACAGATCCGAGCCTTCACGTGGAAAAAAAAAATTGCTTCAGTTGCAAATGCTGGAGGAAGAAGAAATCATATGAAACAAATTTCACATTTTATGTCAATAAATTAAAAATTACCTTTAAATCCAGAAAATCTTTTCTTTTCTCTTCATCCTTGAAGATAAAGTCACCTTTCTCTGCATCATATTCTGCCATAGTGGTGATTTCCATGTGGCCATCAATTTCTTTCCAAAGAAGTACATCATAACTGGTGCTCATATCTCCATTGGAGTCAAACTTGATTTCTTTATCATCTTCAATGATTATAACTTTTTTAAGTTGTTCAAGGAGCTGCACATAAGTATAGGGAGAGATAACATACATCAGTATTATGTCAGTGTGACAAACTGAGTAGTTTAACATCTGTATGATAAAATCAAGTTAAAAAGAAATGCTTTTAGGACTGAGAGAAGTATTAAAATCTAAATTCACCTCTATAACAGTTTGCAGAATTGCATTATACAGACAATCCTGTTGACCTTAAAAAAATCTATTAATAAAAAATTAATAATTTCTTAACTCTATGCAGTGTATACAAATACTCAAATTAGTGTTTTTTTCCAGACATGGAAATTTTGGTATAATGTTAGGAGAAAATATTTTTACTTGCATGAATATTGAAATTTCTATCCTCTGGATAGGAATGCTCTTTTGACAATCCCCTTCCTTTAAAGGACAAGGATGGATGGTGCTCCTGTTATTACTGTCATCAGACGCAATCTGGGTAACACTTTCTTCCAGAGCAAATTCCCCCGGTATGTCTGGAAATATCTAACATTGTTCTCAGCTCTGACTCTGACTGAATCTGTGTATGGCAAGGGGAGATTCAGAACTGTTAAATGAACAGTATGTGCCACTTTACTCAGATAGAGAGATCAATGGCACAATGGCAATAAACTGCAAGGTCATATTTGATAGGTCATAGGAAATACCAAAACAAGAATGATTTGATACGGCAACTGTCTAGCTTCATACTGCAATTGATTCTGTTCAACAAGGTAATATTTCTTTCTCCCTCATTGCAAACAGCCAGATCAAAAAGGTCTGTGTGAATCTAGAAAAGGGCAGGTTAAGGCACATTAATTAATTGAGACCCTGTCTCAACTCATGGGGATATCGTCGAAGAACTTCCATTTGCTGCCATGGTTCTTAATCAAAACAAAGGCTTTATTATTTTTCAGGCCTAGTGATTTTTTGGCAACAGGGATTAACTGACAAGGAAAAAAGTCAATGTTTTGGTGAAAGCCTGAGTTCAACTGCTTTAGAAATGCATGAGCTTACCTGAATCCATTTGTAATATTCATAGCATTTAACAAACATGCTGAAAGCCTCCATAGGTTTTGTCAAATATGTGCAACACATCTGTATATATATAATGGTATATAATATACCATTTTTTCATGTATAATATCATTTTTTTGAGAGTTCATGTAATTTATGAAGAACCAGTGTGTTTCTAACCAGTAGTGCATTCGATTTGAGTGCTGCTTAGTTGTGTGGAACTGAATAGGATTTATTTTTATTGTATATACTCAGACTAGTTTTTTAATATTTCTCTTCTGTACTTTTCCAATTTCTCTAACAATATGAGGACATCAAAGCTTTTTGAATACATCTAGAGCTTTGGATGGAAGGGGTTAATATTTAGCTTCCTAATATTTAGGAAGGGGTTAATAATAGCTAAAATTTGGCTATTTGAATAGCATACTATTCAAATATTTAGCAAATAGGTAATATTTAGTTACATATTTACTGTAACTGGTGATTATTTTTGTGAAGTCTGTAACACCAATCACTGTTGTTTCTCTGTATATAGAGATGTGCGATATGGATTATTTGGATGCTAAGCTTTATCTATATATATATCCCTTTTTAGAAGGTTTAAATGTAGTGTAGAAGAAATATGTAATGAAAACAGCACAGGGGAAATAATTATTGCTTTCAGTTTTCTTCACAAGTGCTTAACAACTTAAAAGGATTTTTAATTTTGATGCTTTGGGATTTAGCTTAACAATGATGTAAATGCAGCTCCATAAAGTTGCATTCCTACAGAGCAGTACTGAATTTGTCCCATTTGCATTTACAAATTCATGTAAGAGTCCAATTGTTACTGGGTTGTTGATTGGTTGGTTTGTTCATTTTTTTTCAAATCCCCTATCTTGGTTTGACCTGCCCTGACCTAGGATAAGAGGTCAGAGTAAGTCAGAGTGGTTGTTTGACTTTTAAATTAACATTTGTTTAATCCTGAGTAAAAGTGTGTAAAAGTGAATACTCCTGAGCAGGTTCTTCGGTGAAAGGTCAGGTCAGGTTTACTTGTCTGATTTTTCCTCTTCTTTTCCCACCCAGTTGAGTGTGATAATGAGTATCTCACCTATCTTAAAGATTATGTCCAATTTTCCAACCAGTCAATTCAGTTTAAAGCAAGGTGAAACTGAAAATGTGTTGCATTTTCAAGTAGAGATCCATTATAGAGAAAGATATTTGAATAAAGACAAAACAGACACAATGGTGAGAGAGAGAGAGAGGGAGCAAAGTTGAAACTCTTTGGTGAATGCTCCTATCCAGCAGTATCCCCATCTTTCACTAGCACTCATAGATGTGTATTACAGTGGTTTACAGCAGCAGGACCAACCACTAGCAGCTGAAGAGCTGATAAGTCAACTGTAGATTGACTGCACATTTTATTTTGTCCTACATGAGTAGCTAGAAAGATTCCATCAAGAAGCCTACAGAACGGAGCCTTCATTCAAGCTGGTGCCTATTCTATGGGCTCTTTGAAGGTGATGGAAGAAGTGTTAGGGCAGCTAATGAAGCCCAGAAGCTAAAGATCCCTTCTCCACTTGTGGAATCACATATTTACAGCCATGCTATTGTACCCATCAAGGAGGAGGTGGTGGTTATGCAGTTACCACCATCCAATAGCTATCTGTATCTATAGCAGAACACATAAGCCAAAAAAGGGAGACCATACTGGAGTGTAGTTATCACTGTAGCATCTAGATACTCTGATCTGGCAGGAGGAGGAATAAAATGTCATTTAGTAAAAGGACCCAGCCAGAAAATCCAGGAATGTGGGAATAAAAAATGAGGTGAAAGTTAGGCAGAGATAATGAGATCTGAAAGAATTAACATCATACCTCCCAGGGAGTGAAGGCAGAGGGATCCTTGCAGTTTCTGTTTTTGCATTGTCCTTTAATGGCATGAGCTATGGCATAGACTGCAAGTGTAGTACTTTGGATAAATCCTGGTTCAATGTTAGCATTCAAAAAATCATCTCTCCAGATCTGATGTTTATTCTCAACATTTTCCAGTAGGTCGTCCTGGGACTGGTTTGAAATGCACGTTTGAAAATCATGATATTCCAGGTGTGCACAGACTGACAAAAGGGTAATATATTCACGTAAAAACTTGTTGTTTTCAGTGGGCTTTTCATGAAGGTTTCTCAGAAAGTCTTGGAATGAGGAGATATTTCCACTTTTAAATCCAAATCCCACAACGGTTCCCAGCTGTCTGATATTGGGAATTGTACTGATTTTGACTGCAGCTGACCAGTTATCACTTGCAATCCAGATTTTATTAACATTCCTCTCAATTGCCTTCTTAAATAATTTGAGCACATGGAACTGTCTCATAAAGACAACAATAACATTTACTCTTGTTTCCTTGACAATCTTCTCAATTGCATAATCAACTTTGGTGTGAAAGGTGCTGTCAGAGAGATAGGCTGGCAGCATTTCTTTAAAAGCTATGCAAACGTTGTTTGCCATGGCCTGGACCCCAAAGCTCTCCAGAGCGAACCGCCCGTTGTCATCATCAGTGGCGATTACTCCAATCCAGTTCCACCCAGATTCACAGATCAAGTGGGTCATTGCTCTTGTCTGATGAAAATCACTGGGGATAGTCCTGAAGAAAGAAGGAAACCTGATTTTGTCACTGAGGATTTCAGCTGATGATGCAGGACTGACCTAGGAAGAGCGAACAATTCAGTTACAGAGTTGGTCTCCCCCAAGGCATCCAAAGCTGCCACAATTTCACTTTCTTCCAGCCTGACCCAGCCTCCCTTCTGCTGTGAGTGAGCATCAACAAGCATCATGCAGCCAAATGGGGCAAGTTCCCTCTCCCTGCTCTTAGGATTCAGACTTGTGGCCAGTATCCTTTCCACTTTTTTCCCATCCTCATCCACATAATTCAGTGAAGGTAGAGAATAAAACCTTTCAAAATGGATATGACAGTTATGATTGTACAAAGATTTTGGTTTACTTTGTTCAGATAATATCAACATACTATTCAAAAGACTATTTAAAACACTGGAGGCATTAACTCTTTTTAGAGCTACTATTCAAATTCCTAGTACTTTTATATATTGCAGTATTTTTCTATCACTGAGTGTGTTAGTATGGTTCACCCATATATATATATTCTTTCCAAGATTTATTTATTATATACATTAAAAAATCATTAAATCTGTTTGAAGAATCTCCCAGAAAAACAAAGAGTAACAAATACTACAGAATGCTCTAATTCTTTTGTACAAAATATTTATTGTCTTTTTCTTGTGAATGTAGCTAGAAAAACATAAATTGAACATTGCTATTCAAATCTCTCTAGTTTTAATCCTTCTCTATTTGCTGGAACTTTTTTCCCTGCATTGCTTGGTGGTTCTTAAAAAATAAATCTAAGCTTTCCAAAACAAGAGTCACCTGTCTGGAGGCGATACCAAATCTTACTTGTGTCAGAAGAACTGCAGATGCTATTGATAAGAAAAATCTCCTGGGTCCCATTTTCCATCTACGCCCTAATGCAGGTTTGTTTCATACCACTTGCCTTTTGGTTATGTTCAAGTGTGGTACTTTAGTTTTCATACTTACTATAGCTCCTGTGGTGGCGTTGGAGGTCAGAATTACTTCCTACCATTGCAGAGGAGAAGATTCAGTTAGAAGTTATCTTTGGTTCAGATTTTATGCCTTTTCCATGTGTTTGGTTACTATATTGCTACTTTGCAGAGCTAATGTATATCAATTGGCAAAACTAAAGTGCAAGACAGGATCGTGGTGTGGAAGTTATCTGCTTTTTCTTTGTTGGTCTCAGCCTTGACCCTTACTCTTTCACAATGGTGAAAGTAGGAACATAAACACTGGCCAAGGCACAAGTATGGGGCAGTACTAGTCCTAGAAAGGTCAGAAATAAAGAGCAATGCTTTGGGAAGGACCAGTGTGGATCTAAATGGTTGTATTCTTTCTTTTCTACTGCTTGAGGAGTAACAGAAGTTTTAGAGCAGTCTTCCTCACTTACCTGTCCATAGTTTTATCTGACTCTAACATTTAATTTCTCTTGGGCAAAAGAGAATTCCCAGATTTCTGTCCAGATTTGACTTAGTCTATTTTTTTTTCTAGCTTGAGATTCCATATTATCATATTTACCACCTGCCAGACTAGACATGGCAACTGTAACTTTGCTGCCTAAACAAAGTCCTAGAGTGTCATCCAAGGTACATTGGAGTAACTGGCACAAACAGGATTGACTATTGGCAATGCCAGGCTGACAAGAGCCCAGTATCACCCTTAAAGAGTGTCGTGGTCTTCCACGACAAAGAGCACTTGGATGCATGTGCCTCAGGCATATAAAATATACCTTACTGCTTTTGTTCTGGCAAGTTAATCAAGCCCTCTGTCTGGAGCTGAGCTCCACCCCTCCTGATGTCCTTAGGTTGAGCCAAATCGCACCCTGTAGTAAATATGTGGCTTTTGCAATTCCTGTGATCAGAACTGCAGCTTTATTCTAAGGTAAATTTGAACCTCTGTTCAAAATAATATAATTCCCTAAGACCTACCTGTGGGATTAGTTGTAAAGCCAACAGCCTTGAAACTGCCATCGACACCTCCGAGTAGCTGGCTCCAGTGACTGCCTTAATTCTCGGGATGTAGTCTGAGTAGTTACACTTGAACTCTACAGCATCCTCAGAAGAATTGAATTTTGACAGAAATCTCAGAGCAGATGCCATGGCTTTTGTAACTTCTGCACATGTGTCATATATCTCGTAGCCCAGAGTAACTCCAGATAACAGCGTTGAATTGTTGATTGTTTCAATAGCATGTATCATTGCAAGTGTTTGAAGGAAAACTTGAATTTCAAAGCTGTCAGGAAACACAGGAGGTATTTTTTTGAAAAACATTGGTGGAAACAAGGCTGAAGTGAAGTCAGTTTTGAGCATATCTCTTAGAATTTGACAACAATTGTGAAGAAGTTATGGATAATAAGTTTTGTGTGATTTTCTTGGATTTTAGTGTACAAAAGATTAGAAACCATATATTTTTATATCATCTAATAGCAGATTAAGGAAAATGAACACAAAACTTAATATATGCCTGGAAAAAAAGTGTTTTTCTGAAAAAAACAAACTAAAAATTTAATTTTCATGCTACATGAAAATGTGTGAGTCATATCTTTGGGAAGTATCTGTCAATGTCAGTTAAAATATTCTAATTTACTACATCTGCCCAGTAAGCCTTTTAAAAAATGTATTTACTTTCACCAAATACATGAAGCAAAGAAAAGGAAGTACTAAATATTTCAGAGTAGCAGAAAATATTTCAGAAGTCTCTAGTGATTGCATTGATGTTTCTAAAATCCTCTTTAGACCTGGAAAAGTTAGTACAGCTATTTCACTCATCTCCAGCGGATGTTAAAATGGATGCTTAATCAGAACTGTGCTAGCACAAAATGTCTGTAATATAACCAACCCTACTCTCAGGTAAACTTCTCTAAAGTTTACAAATCTTGTGAACTAACTTAAATTTCAGATGGACCTGAGACAATTTATGACTCCACAGACAAATAACAGAAGACAAAATTATCAACTTTATGAACATTTTTGTTATAAATCCAAATGGATGCCCACATGCCTATCTGATTATGAGATTCAGATGTGGGATTCAGATGAATGTAAAATTCAAATAAAATTTGAGGATTTGAACCTGTATTTAAATTAAATGAAATGCATATTTGTGGTCCCTGGGCTCAGGAAAGCTTTGTTATACTTAAAATTAATTTCTTCACCAGCTTTCCTTCTCATGCATTCCAGAAAAATGGATATTTCAAGCACAGCAGGATTTGGAGCCAACCAAACAAATATTCTGATTCACACTCTGAACCTGAATGCATTCAAGACATGGTGTTTATACATAGTCCATCATATAACATAATGCCATGATTATAATTCAAAGTCTAATGATTACAATAATTATAAAAATAATTGCAATGCTGCCTGCAAGGTACTATCGTAGGTGCCCTGTGAGGTGGGAAGCATACTTGACCATGGGCTTAGGTAAAATGGAATAGTCTGCCTGTGTTCAAATCATGTGCTGTCAACTTCTTAGCAAAAATGATCAGCTGCACAGCAGAGTCCTTGAGACCTATAGCAAGTTAGCATTTCCATGGAAATTAAGTGATTGTTCATCACAAACCTCCAAGGCTACTAGATTATCTATGAAGATTGAAATAGGATCAAATGCTCATTCCATTCCTCAGGCAGCCACATTATTTTTTAATGTAACTCTACAATGTTTTTGTCATCCTCTATTAATTTACACAAAATTTGTATGATGTCCAAGGTATTTTTAAAGACTAAGAAAAGTAAAAACCAGAATTTGTTGACCTTAATGTAAGAGTTTACATGCCCAGTTTCAGTGATCTCTTCTTGGCTGTATATGTAATTTCCAGTATTACTCACCCAGCACAATTCTGAATTACTGGCTTGATGGGATCTTCTTCTGTATGCAGCATTTCGCTATGAACTGCAAATAAGCCTCCAATAACAATGTCTCCTGGAGAACTGGCACCCACGAAGTCGACAGAATTCTGGCAAGAGAAAGCGATATCAGTGCCCATCACAAAGCAGGGAATCAAAAAGCTGACAAATGCCATGTTTCTGTTTCACTTGCTCACTCCCAGCTGCAGGGCCAACAAGGGCTCCTGTGTCATCTGTAAAGAGCAGCAAAGGACAAAGTCTGCAGTCAAAGTTAGTCACACCTCATAAGGTGGTTGTATTTGCTTCACTGGCTGAGGCTATTTTATTGAAGGTACTAAAGCAATGCTGTAACAAAAAGTGTAAGGGTGCAGGGATGTGAGAATGAAGTGGGAGGGAGAGAGGTGAGTTTAAAAGGAAACATTGGCCATTAAGTCTGTTATGCTGTGTTGAAAGTTTATTATACATTATCTGAAACACATGGCAAATATTTTGGTATAAATTTGGGTTTGTTTTGAATACTTTCCAACCGAGTGCAGGGTGCAAAGAAGCAATCATGTAATATGGTAGTAATACTGCTGTGACAATATTTTAAGGGTCCAGTCCAAAGAGTACTGAGAAAAGACCCTGCTGCCACAGTGGGCTTTAGGTCAGACTCTAGTCCAAAACAAAAAAAACCACAATCCCAAACTACCAAAAGACTGCTTTTCTCTCAACACTTTTCTGTATGTTTTAAAAAGTTTATATAAAAATTATTTGATTAAGTTAATATTCATGGTTCTGGTGCACACACATCTCCTAGGGACTTCGGTGGGCTTTAGATCATGTTCTGTACTTACAAGCCAGGCCAAGTCTGCTGCTGGTTAATGTGATAAACACATTAATGTGATAGAACAGTGGGAAATATTAATCCTAGTTTTTGCTTCCTTCCCCCTCTGACTGAGGACACCAGCACACAAAAAGCAGCTCCTGTGCTGTGTGAGAAATGGGAAGTAGCTGTTCTCACTGTCACCATTCCCCTCAGATTCGTAGGAATCAGCCGTTGTGCCAGGGGAAAAAAGAAGCAGAGGCTGGACTCTCAGCTTTCATAAACTCTAACCATAAACATCTTCAGGACAGAAACATGATTTATTCTAATAAACAATACCAATTCTCTAAGGGACACAGATCTGACAATAAACCTTCTCTGATCTTGACATTGGTTTATTTCTCTGTTTTCTTGTAATAGCTTCTTCAGATTTTGCTTCTTTTGGTAGTGTGCCAAAACACTCTGAAAAGAACAGGCTCAGTCATAGTGTTTATTGTCTATTACGGTATAAAAGCTGGGGTTTGCATAGAAAATTTGAGTCAATGATTATTTCCTGACAAACAAAAAGAGAAATGGGATGTCTGTTATGTATTCTTTCTGACAAGCATAATGCACACCATATTAATTATTTGAGTTATTATATTTTGCTTGGTCTCTCACTAATGTCTTCTTAGTTAGAGTATCCATTTACAACATCTGGCTTCTTTATTATAACAGTCTGTGTTTCTTTCATCTGCCTTCCTTCTTTCCATGTGGAATTCTCACTGATGGGTCAGTGCATATAGTAAACAGCCGCCTGCATTTTATTTAGTGTATCTGATCACATACTTTTATGGGCAGATGTTGATACTAGTTTATGTTGCTTCTGCACTGACTTGCAAGAATTCCAGCTATTCCAAAAGTTTTCCTCTTGACTTAAAGCAGTGTTAACCGTAGTCAGACTCTGGCTCTGAGTTATGAGACATTCACTTGCAAATATTCATTTACTCATTCTTTACCAGCCATGTAATACATCCTAAAGCCTGGTTCCACGTATTCTAGTGTTTCTTTTACCTTGCCTATAACTCTGTATATAAACCTTTTGTATACTTAGATGTAGCTAAAGCATAAGTCTGGAACTAGTGATTTCCTTCAGCAAGTCACAAGAAATATTAAGCCACATGCCCTTCGTATAAAATGTGACTTTTAAAGGCTTAACATGAAGGATTAAGGACTCAATGAAAATACAGTATTGATCATTCGAAACTTCGTATTTTTTATAATTTATGATTAGAAACAGAAAAGGAACTTTACTCTGGCCAGTCTCTAAAAACCTATTAATTTCTATAGAAGAGGATTTTACCTACAAGTGAAAAATCCTTACTTGGTCACTTTGGAAAGTGGAAGTTGCCAAAATAAACATCACATATAATTGGTACATAATTTCATGTTATTTATAAAAACACCACAAAATGAGGTATGCTTCCAATTCAACTACATAGAGCTTATGTCAGAGTGTAGAGTTTTTTCAAAAGAAAGGGATTCTATGGTTTTTGTTTGTTTTCAAGATCTATATCTCATAATTACTACTAGTGATGAGAAGTACTTAGAAGTCTTACTGAAATAGCTCACCCTACTCTAATACTGCAGAATTGACTGGAATTCTTTGCAAATATCCTTTTTCTTTTGCACTTAGATGCAACAGAGATAAGTATATGGTACAAAATGTCCCCTGCTTCAAGTGTAGTGACATATTCTTGGCACAACACTAGACTTTCACAGTTGTCTGCACAGGAGTATTTCCTAGCAGGTAGAATCAAGCGTATGATTCTTGAAGTACCATCATGTCTAGAAATCAGCCTTTAATGAACTTTAATGCAAAGATGGTAAACAGGACCTAACAATCCCAAAGCTACTCTGAGAGTCACAGGTAAATTCTAAGAGGCTTTGGGGGATCTGCTGGGAGACAAAGATGCTCTGTTATTATCTTTGTATGCCCCAAGGTTACCTGTTGCCATGCCAAAATGGTTACTTCTTCCACCTGGACTTCAGCTTGACTTTGAGGAAACCAGAATCCTTGGGATTTGGGTGGCCCTTTCAAGCTCAGCTCTAATCCTGAAGGTGACTGCTTGTAATTTCATGGCCAATAAATTTCTGGCAACAGTACCATACCTATTGAAAGGATCTATAATCCAAAATGTGTAAGAGAAGCCAGGGGGACCTAAGACCAACTGAGTGTACCCTCACAACAGTGGATACGTGTAAATGGACCACCTGCCCCTCCTGTCTTTGCAGCCTCGAGACTCAGACAGGTTATGGCTTTTGTGCAGAGGGAAGTTTTGCAACTGTCAGTAGCTTGGTCAAGCAAAGAGAGACTATACTGTGCGGGAAACAAACATCAATATTTTGACTGAACTTCTTGTCCTCCTTGGTGTTTTTCGTGGAGCAGTTAATGGCTTAGATTCCAATAAGAATCTCTTTTCTCTGAAGGCCATTCAGTCAGACACTGTTAAAGGAGAAAGACTTTTTTCATTACTTCTTATTTTGAACTGGTTTTAATTGTGCTGTTTCCAAACCAACATGCAACAGACAGCTAAATCCTCTGCCAGGCATGCACAACAGTTAAGAAAGGAAAGAAGAAATATGGATACTCTCACCATTATTCAAAAGAGTAGGGTAACCTCTCCTCAGTTAGACAGGACCTACACTGACATAATGGCAATTGCTCTGTTTGGAGAACCCAGCAGCATTCAAATAAAATCCCATCATTTGCATTAAGAGTATTAAATATTGCTTAACATTTCCAGCTTTCTAGATCAATAGAATTGCTGTATTTAACCTAATGATTTTGATTTACTGAGTTTCTTTTAAGGAAGTTTAAACAATGAAAAAAAAGCAGTGGATATTTCATTACTTAATTTCAATTACCTTTTAAAAATTCTTCTATTTATTGGGACCTTACAATGCTTAATATTAAATATTAAAGTTAAAGAATGGGAAGATAAATACCCATTATTTTGATGTGTGGTATGTTATAAAACCAAACAAACATAAAAATTAAAAACACATCAACAGTGAAATGGAATTTGGATGGAAGCCAATGGTCACATTAATTCCTGAGAAACAAACTAACTCAATTTTCAAGTTCATTGGGTTTGTCCTCTGGAGGGTGTCAGCTGAACTGCATGATGGGAAGGACGAATCATGTTTTTCTTCATCAGGTCACAATATTGTAATGTGCCTCTCGATGTTCCCTGAAAGTTGAATTTCCCCTGATGTAAATGACTATGTTGGAATACTTCTGGTGGAAAACTGAGATGGGGGATCGTCTGCATAGAGGTGGGGTATGACAGTGCCTTCAAGCTCCTCCATGGACTTGTCAGGGCCACCCTGGGCAGCATCACAGTAATTTCTATTTCAGAAAGTGTTTTAGTTAATAGTTCATGTTGTGAATATTAAATGCATCTCCACTATTTATGCTACAGCAGAATAAAAGAAATCAAAACAGAGCGGTAAAAGGGGAAATATGGCTAATTTCTACTTTTTTTTGTTAGGTCAGATGAGAGACTTTTTTTAACTTAGCTTCTTTCTCTGGTATTTTAATACACTTATATTAAATTTCAGGTCGAATTAATTTTGACATGAAAAATCAAGAGGACTTGAATTTTCTGATGTTGATGACAAATATTTTTAGCCATTCCAAAACTGAATTTACCTGTAAATTAACTGTTTTGGTTTTTTTTGTTTGTTTGTTTGGTTTTTTTTCAATAATCCAGCAAGGCTGCCTCTATCCCACCCAGCCAAGATAGTCAGCTGCATAGGTTGGATGCAGGACAATTTTTCATAAAAGCCAGCGTAGTAGGCATGACCCAGCTTATTGAGATGCCACTTTCAGAATTTTTCACTAGGTTTTATTTCTCTCATTTGTTCCATTTTCTGCTTTCCTAATTAAAAAACAAGAGAGCAAAAATGTTGTTCATCTGTTGACAGTGCAAATATTTAGTCTCAGACTTTGGTGAAAGGGTCACCCACAGGGAAAGAAAACCTCTAGCTTAGGTATTCAGGTTTTCTAAGGAGAGATTGGAGGCCAGGGGTCCTTCTGCCAAAGACAATCCCATAGTGACATCTTTCTTACATAAAGGAGGGGGCTCAAATCTTTCTTCTCCCAGCGCCCTCTACTCACTGGGATATCATTGACAATTTGTTTGAGAAAGTCCTTCTAGCCTGAGCATTAAGAACCCTCCTCAGAGACTCGTACAGCCAGGAATACTGGAGGGTGTATTGGCTAGTATATTTGACATGTTTTGGAAATGCCTATCTGCAAGGCTGTATATATCTCACATGAAAATACTAATGGCAAGTAGTTATGAAGTTAGTTTACAGGGATTTAAAAATAAAAGTAGTTTTAAACATCTCCAAAGGAATGGATTGTGGAGGATCTGAGTGTGTTAGTTTTGAATACAGGCTGTTAAAAGGACAGATAACCACCTAAATCAGCTATGGTCACTTGTCCTGTTCATCCTGAAGAAGAGGACACCGAGGGGAGACCTCTTTACAGTCTCTGCAACTTCCTCGTGAGGGGAAGAGGAGAGATTAAACACTGATCTCTTCTCTGTGGTGACCAGTAACAGGACCTGAGGGAATGGCGTGAAGTTGTGTCAGGGGAAGTTTAGGCTGGATATTAGAAGAATGCTCTTCACCCAGAGGGTGGCTGGAACAGGCATCCCGGGGAAGTGGTCATCACTCTTCATCTTGGCTCTTGGGGATGGTCCCATGCAAAGCTAAGAGTTGGACTCAATGATCCTTGTCGGTCCCTTCCAACTCATCATATTCTGTCATTCTGGGAATGGCCATAACCATCTTGGTGACCTTGTGCTTATTCTCATATTCTCTCTTTTGTAAGTAGCGCTTAGTGATTCTTTTAAATCTTATAGTGTTTTTCCCACATAAATTCCTTTAAAAATAGGAGCACTTTCCTTCAGTCATTTTGGAGATAAAACCAAATTGATAATATTAAACTGTAATTTGAATAAGAGACTATGGACTATAAGAGAATATGGACTGAAAGCCAGGTGGAACCTACTTTTGAGGGAATGCATGGATCACTAAAAGATATCATAAAAATACTTGCCAGATGTTCAATTACTCTATGCAAATATCAGAATAAAAACAAATGAGAATTCATTTACTTCCCTCCCTCAGCATATTTTATCTAGAACACTTTTGGAAAACATGGATTTAAGGCTCTTCAAATAGAGGAGAAAATTGAGTCCATGTCTCCCAAATGTGCTGGCTGACAGTATCTGGAATGGTACACCAGGAAAAGAGCTGGTCTTCACTTGCCCTGATTTCATGAGTCTGCATCTTGTCACTGTCTTGAAACCACATATCTGAGCTAGCACATAGCTGTTTACGTTCTCCCTTAACACTGAGTTATTTAACACAGAGAA
>VYXB01000863.1:271565-310533 GCA_013397135.1 Pachyramphus minor | reverse complement strand
AAAAAAAAAAAAGCAACCACCCTGAGGTGACATTAAATCTTTCTCCTGAAACTATAATCTTCAGGATTACAGCTCAGCTCTGGGTTGTTGTAGCACTGTGCTATCTTTGGATTAATGGGCTTTGTCCTTACTGTGTTAAAGTGTCTTGGGAACCAAAACCCAAAATGTGGTACCTATGATATGGTTTTGCAGGCTTATTCGCTGCGTGCGGAGTCAGGGCTGGGATGAAATGTAAAACTTGAGGGAAGCATTTTGTTATTTCAGGGTTTATTCAGAACAATGCCTTAACCTCCTTAGTCCTTAAAACACTGCAGGTGGGACCGTGTGTAATTTACAGTGAGGCAAATCTGGAGTCCCTCGTGGTTTCCAGCAGAAAGCTTTACATTTACAGTACTTTGAGTGTATAATCTGGCCTCACATCTCGCAGCCAAGATTACATATAAACACTCATAAAACTACAGAAGCAAACACAATAAAAACATTATTTAACTCTATTCCCTGATGGCCTCCTGAACAGCCCTCCACAAAGACCTTGGAATATCAAAGGGAGAAATCAAAGCAGTGGAAGATCTGTGGAGATGTGGCCAGTCTGTGCTGAGGCTGCAGCTTCCCAAAGGAATCAGCTTTGTGATTGCTGCCATCAGTTTAAGGACTTCTCCATGTTAGGCTGGTGAGTTCAGAGGGAATCCACGGCAGGTGTTGTGCCACCAGCACCTGTGTTCTGTGAGGGGTTTGTTATTCCACTCTGCATTTTGTTAAATAAAGCCAAGCCCTGGGAAGGAAGTGAGTCCTAGCAGTGGCCAACGTGTCCACCTTGTTTCAAAATATAAGATGGTAACAACTCATCTCACAATTTGCCTACATTTTCCTTTCTGCACCCCCACACAGAAAGAAAGTGTGTAAGTGTTTCTGGGAGCCACATGTGCTGCTGGTTACCTGAGTGAAGGCTGATGGTGGGACACTCCCATGCAGCAGCTCAGAGTCAGACACATGGACGGGATTAAATCCGATTTAGGTTCCTACAGCTGCCACCTCTAATCCTCTGGAAGGATCCCTCTTTGGCAGCACTTTTTCTTGCTGCTGGAGACTGAAATCTCCGGGTTCTTGGCCAGCACTTCCTAACCAGAATGAAAAGGTTCACTCCAGAACAGGTCTGGTGCAGGAGTTGCCAGCGAGCCTGCCAGGACCTGGGGGTTGAGTCGGGGCTGTGTGGGTTTGGGGAGCAGCTCTGATGGGAACAGCAGCACACGGAGCCACTGAGTCGCATAATGAAGCTTCGGTGCTGCAAGGCAAGGAGGGCAGAGCAAGCCACACCTTTGACATTTTGCCCAGCTCCTCACAACAAAACACCACTGGCTGTGGCTTGGAAAGGTTTTCAAAACTTCATGATGCACCAAGGGAGTATTTGAGCCAGGCTGTACCTCGACAGCACATCCCCTTCATTCCCACACGGCAAATCCAAAGGGATGACCTGCAACATGATTCACCTTCAAGCTTCTCCCCAACTCTGCCAGGTCTGAGGAAGCCACACTGCACCAGGCACAGATCTTACTGTAATTAAAATATCTCTCAAGATAAATAGGCCATATTACTGAGAGATGGAATAGGGGCGAGTGGGGAAAAAATAAAGTAATTGTCTGAAAATGTGAACAAAAGAGATGTTGCTTTGTGACAGCTCTCTCTTACCTGAAAGCAGCATTTTGGGGAGAGAAAAGTTCTTTCTTCTTCAAGGTCTCACTGTTCAAACACAGAAGTGTAAGCTGCTAATTCATTATTCTGATGTGGATAAGTAAGAAAACAACCTACCAGCTAATTTGTGTGCTTTAAAAAGCTAATTTTGCTCCAAAAGTCTGCTGGAGAATTAGCTCTTCCATTTCCACAGCTGTTAGAGCCCGTTCTAAGACACACAGACACTGAACTCTCTCTTTAACCTTACATTAGAAGGAAGCTTTTTAACAAGCATTTCTGAACTAAAACCATATGTCTGTCCTTCACATATTTGAAGTGCAGCAACTGATAAACAGCAGTCACCACGCTGCAAAGCAGCTTCAGGGAAGAACAGTGGCTCCAGCCCCACCAGGAAAGAGCACAACACTAAAATATAAGTTAAGAAACCACATCATAATATTCTTCCTATTGGGCAAAGATCCTCCTTAGAGCCAAAGTGGATGATGGGGTTTAGTGGCCGAGGATCAAACCGACTTTCAAGAGGGGTAAAATGTAAAGGAGAGAAAATAGGTAGGTAATAGACTTATTTGCTACATTTGTGAGGTAGCAACCTTTTAACCTCCTAATCCTAGTTAGGAGCAGCTAAATAGCAGGGTTTAGATCCAAGAAACCAGAGTGTTCATAGAGGAAATTCATATTTCAGTGGGGTTATTGCAATAAATAATGAATGGAAACTTAAGAGGCTGGAACTGTACTGAGGAGCCCAAGTCAGAGATGTGACAGAAACTGCTGTGAGTGGATAGAGGTGAAAAATCTCCCTTGGATGTTGATTTAAGCTCTAGGAACAGCAGGAATATTGACTCAGAAGCATAAAACCAGAAGTCTGACTGAATTCTATTATGGAGATACACTAACTACTCTCTCTCTTTGCAGTGTTTCCATGATGCCTCTTCAGTCCAGTACCTCTGCTGCTACTCTGTAAATTTAATGAAGCAGCCAAAGAGTGCCAAAAATCAGCCTAAAAAGAGTTGGGTAACCAGCAGCATCTTCTGTTAATATAAATAAGTCTGGATCTGCATTAAAATCACAGCCTTCAAACATTTTCTCTGCTAAAAGATAAATTAAGAGAGTCGTTCTTCCCTCAGGCCCATTTTAATTAAGCAGGAATCCTCAAGGATAAATGACCAAAAATAGCTCAGCTTGGAGTAGCTTTTAACGACACAGTGAACTCCACTGATAGGTGGGAGTTACACCTGGTGAGGCACTTCCAGAGGGGGGCTGGGCGGGATCACAGAGGGGCAGGAGAGGTTCTCCAGGTCTTGTGAGAGATCCATCAGCCATAGAAAGTGGTAATCTTTGTAATCTTTGTCTCCACTTCAGGGGCAGCATTAAAATAAACACAAACACCCTCACCAGTGACGTCTTTCACTCCACAGCGTTCAGCACCCGGCTCCACTCACATCTCCGGGCCTCTGACTGAGAACTTGCAGATACATTAATCATGAGAAATGTGCATTTTGCTGGCACTGCCTTCACGATTAACTGGATGCATTTGGCCTTATTTTCATCCACAGCTGCACTGATTTAGGCAAAGAGTGACTTCAAACCCATTTAGTCAAACCCTGGCAGAAGCCTGTAAGATGTGTTTATTTTGGTTTAGCTGACATGGACTGGGAATACACAGTAAACCACAGCTAAGCACGAGTAAGACCCTCTTAAACTGGAATAAAGTCGTCTGCATTGTGAATGCTTAAACAGAGCTATTCTAGAATTCTGCTCCAATTGAATCAGCCACACTTTCCAATCTAGATGAGGGCCCTGTTTCAAAGGTGCTCTTTTGGTGGTTGGTAAAGATGCTGATGAGCAGCTCTGAGGCAACTGCAAGCCAGGAGATACTTGGGAGAGAAGATCTGTTAAGTACCCAAAAAAAAAGAAAAAGAAAAAGAAAGAACCTAACCTTTGTGCTCTGTTTAAAAGAAAAACAGTTTATAAACTGTAGATGAACCTCTTATCTGGTAAATCTCAAACCCCATTAAATGGCTTGGAAAGCAGCAGTGCAGGGGAGGAAGGAGTTATAAATCATCTAGAAAAAGAAATACAGACCCTGAATGCATCTCAGTCGTGCTGGGCACAGCACATACAAGTTCTTCTGGCTATTGAGTAATGCCTTTTTTTTTTTTTTGTCCCACTTTTTCCACTGTATCAATCCAGTATCACAGAATGGAGTTGAAAGGGAAGGAGGGAGCAGGGGCAGGAAGGAAGGAGCTGCCAGCACTGGGCTGCAGTGCTTGATTGCAGGTATAAACATTACACGCTGCATCAGCAAAGCTGGGGAGAGTGAGCCATAAAGCTCCCAGGAGGGGCTTTACAGGGAAGGCTGACAATGCAAGTTCACAGTCACTGTGTTATTTGGAGACATCCTGGGCAGCTAAAAATACATTGCAGCCTTTAGGAGGAAAGCAAAGGGGAAATATCTCCCTCCTTCCAGTGCAGAGGAAGGAGAGAAAGTGTTATCAAAACCCACATGGAAACGTAGCTTGGGGGAATCCCACACGTGTGTAAGCAGGCAGGTAAACCACCTGTGCTGCCAGTTGTAACAGGGAGATCCTGATGCTTGAAATGACTTTAAATGCAGGAAAGGCTGTAGCCAGGGGCTCGCTCTAATCATCATTGTACCATCACCTTTAATAACTTGTCTCTGCCTGAGCAGATCCAGCACTCACACAGCAGCTATTAAAACTAAATTGCTCTCATTAATAGAATATCCACATTCCTTCTGTGTATGGATCAGAATGTCCTCTATCAACAAACTCTGAGCTTCACCATAAGAACTGACAGCAGGAAAACATCCCCATTTCATGTGGTGTGACAGATGCAAGAGACTGCAAAGTTGGGGCTTGAACACTGGGTTGGGTTTCCCCATCCCGTGTTCCTCCCAAGAGCTGGCAGGATTTGGCTGAGACCCACAGTCTGAGTGTTACCAGGCAAAATCAGAGCAAAGGCAGGAACCTCAGAACAGCTCTTGGAACTGTGGCCACACTTTCAAACAATTGTCCCCTTGGTAGGATCCGTCCAGGAAAATTCTTGGCAATGGGCAGCTCTGCAAGCAGCCTGGGCACCTTCCAAAACCTGCCCTAAGAGAGGGGGTCTATTCCTAATCTGGCAGGGGATTAGAAATATTCCATATGAGAAGGAATGACTGGCAGGGAGTTTAGGAACTCACCATGACTTTCAGGTTCCATTTGGAACCTGCAGGACTCCACCCAGGGGGTTACAGGAGGATTTTTGACCTGTAAATGAAGTGAAGCTGATCTGCAGCCACTGAAACAAACCCAGAGCTATAATGCCAACTATTTATCTGGCAAGATCTAGATCATGAAATGAAAGCATCCGTTGGGACAAATCCTCAGTCATTCATGAAAATGAGAAAGGTGGGAGTGGGGTCAGCTGCTATTAGTTATAAAGGGTTAAAGGCAGTGCCAGCTGCTCTTGGGAAAGGCAGTTCTAGTTCCACCTGATTAAACGGGAGCTAAAATACCCTTCCTCTAACACAGGTACAAAGCTGCCCCAAGGAATCTTTCTTCTAGAGCTGTCCAGTGTAAGACACTCTGGGAACTCAGGGCAGGACTCAGGAAAGTGGTGCTTTTCCATGTTACCTGAATGGGAGGTGCTGTGTTCAGTAATTAGAGGTGCTGTGCTCAGTAATTAGAGGTGCTGTGCTCAGTGAAGGCAGGGGAGCTGTGGTGGCATTTCACACTCAAAGTGTGTGAACAGCCCCGAACGATACCTGAGAATAGCCCTTGATCACACCCACCCAGTGAGATGATGTGAATTCACCCTCAATCCCCTGCACTGCTTTAAACAGCCCCAGGGTGCAGGATGAAGGTCCTGAATAACCACACACAAGCGGGTAAACGGTGCTGGTAACTCCCCTGAGAGGAGATGCTGCAGCGCCACAACTGCTCCAGAGACATGAGCTGCAATCTGGATGGAAAAGGTAATTCCGGATGCGGCTCGTGTGGGAACGTGGTCCTGGAAATCAGTTCAGAGCAGCTCCCGGAGCCAGGAGGAGCTGCTGCCTCTGCCATGGATGTTATGTGACCCTGAATAAATTACTGAGGCTCCCGTTTTATCAGCCTGTGCCATAAGGATGACACACATCTCCAAGGTGTTTAAAGAATTAACTCCTTAATGTTTGTCAAATGGTTGGTGAGCCCTCTCCAGGCGGGGCCGGAGAAGGGCAGACTGCAGACATCATGGCTTTCCGGAGATTTTAGCTGTGATAAGGAAAGCTCCTGCAGGAATAAACTGCCAGGAAACTTAATGCAGCTGTTAATCCCAAAAGGCTCTGGTTTGCAGAACGGAGTCCAGGATACGCAAAGAGCTGGGCTGTGAATAAAAGTGACCTTTTACACACATTCTCAAGCTGTCACTACTGTAAAACTATGGAGCATCTCATACATTTCAAGTATAAAAGGAATATTCATGCCCCCAGATGGCCAGCAGGCCACCCCACCAATTTACCAGGCTCAGAAATGGGGAAAAAGGTGTTCTAATAAAGCAAAAACCAGGCTAACTGCTAAACAGGACCCAGAGCTTGGAGTGTAGAGGTCTTTCCACTATAAGCCCAGGATGCCTTCGTAAAGGAACCAGGTGGAACAGCCAGGAAAAGGTGAGAGGCCTCCATTTGCAGAAGCAATAAATCTAATGAAGATCTAAAGTGCCGTTCTGAATACACATCTATCTTCACCTTCCCTCCTTCCTGCCTGGATCATTTCCTTGGGGGAGATTTCAGTTCTTGTTCACCTCTGTTGTGATTCCCTTGAAGTCTCAGCTGTTCCAGGGAAAGTAAATAGGGTTTAAAATTAATTATCAATTAAAATGAGGTTAATCAGCGCCAGGCTTGTCATCTATTATCCTTGTAAGTGAGACAATCCTGTCCTCCTGCAAAACCCCTGCAAGGAACAAGGCCAATAAGACTCAGCAACAAAGCCTGTTCCCTGGTGACCTTTGCTGTGTTTAGGAAGAACAGCTAAAATAAGCTCTAATCTCCAGCCAGGCCAAACACTGCTGAGAACAACTCCATGTAACCCTTTGGGTGCACTGTGTGTGTGAAGTGTGTGCACTGCAGGACGTGTCTGTTATCCCACACTGCCTTAGTTATTGCAGATTCCCTGGATATTCCCACCATCCCCACAGGGAAGCTGCTCACTTCTCCAAAACCCTTCCCACTACAGCAGGACAGTGTCACACCCTGGATTTTTTGGTCCTAATGGGATGTACTGGTAACATACTGGTTTGTACAACCATTTACACAAGGCCTTTGGTGACCTCCCCATTCACACCCAGGTAACTTCTGGAAATCCAGGCTCTGAATACACTCACCTGCAATGATAAACTGTCAGAGAAGCAGGACTTCTGACACATCTATGCAGTCTAACACTTTCCCAGACAGAACAGATACAGAGCATGTTTGATCTCTGCCCTATGCAAACAGTTTATCTGCCTTTATAGCCAAGAAATCTACTAAAGAACCACTGAATTTTTACCTATCAGTTTCCATATCCATAAACTGGGAAAGTATGTAACAAAAAATATCTAATTAGAGAGCAGCATCTCTGAATGCAGCAACCTGTGTCTCAGGTTTCAGACTTACACATCTGTCTATCAGCCTGGGGATAGGCACAGACATGTGACAGGACGTGCAGTGCCAGTGCTGCTCCGGGAGCATCCTTGTCTAATAATCCCTGGGAGTTCCCAAAGCTTTTCCTAGAATTTTATGGCTTGCTACAAACACGGAGGAGGAGACTTTCAGAGGCACAAGGGAGAGCTGAAAGAACTCAAATGCTACAGACCTGAAAATGTGAGCATTTTGCTCCCCTTTGTGTGTTTAAATTCTCCCAGAATCAGTTTTAGATCTTGGACCTTTAACACTGAGTTAGAAAACATTCGTTTTTCAGAATCTTTTCCTGCTCTTTCCTGCATCCAAAATCAAAGAGAACAGAAAGATATTTATTCCTTCTTTAGCATCACTTTGACCTTTGTTTTCATCTGGGTTTTTTCTGTTCCTATTTTAAAACAATACAGTAGTGAGCGTGTGTGTGTGTGCACTAAACTTTACTCTCAAAATATGTATTTTTATTTTTTTAAAAAAACAACTAACCACAAGAACAATTTGTTCCAATCTGCTTCTGCGAGTTGTTAAGGGGAAAGCTCAGCTGTTGCTGCCCTAATGGGCTTTATGCAAAGAGCTTCCTGCCAAGAACTGCCACAGAGCTCCAGCCCCTGCCTTTGCTGAGGCTTCCCGTGGGTCTAGAAATACATGGAGTGGATCTGTGTGATCTGGGGAACAGCAGAACAGAGGATACAAAAGCAAGGGATTCCAAGGCTGGAAGATCTATGCCAAGCTGGATCTCACCCCTATTTGTGGACAGGAGAGGCTACAGAGAAGCCCTGAGGAACAGAGTATGAACAGAGAGGGTGCACGTGTTTATGGAGTCAGTGAAAGGATGGGAATGTCCCTGTGTTCCTTTCATACAGTTCTTTGACCCTCCTGTAGAAATGGAAAAGACACAACAGAAACAAAGCAAATATGGTTGTGGTGAGGCCTCACGTGAAAACCAAACCTGTGCGAAGCCTCATGTGGAAATATGTTTGTCTGCTGCAATTTATGTGACACAAATATCCATGTCTGGCTATTGGGAAGCAGTCCTGATGTTCGGCTACATTCTGTTAAAAGTAAACTTGTACTTAGGAGAAACCTTGGCATGATAACACAGGGTGATATGGAATGGGAGAATTAGTCTTTGTGGGGATCTACAGCAAAGAATTTCTGGAGAGATGGTTTCCCAGAGGCAGGTTACTCAACAAACAGATTCCAGTCTAGGACCAGTTCAGGGGGAAATTGTGCCCATGGGGGACATGTAAAGTGGGTTCTTTCACACATTTCTGCTGAAGAGCCTCAGTTTGAGCAATTCTTTCTGCTGCCACAGGCAGTGGGTCCCACCTGGAGCCAGAGCTGGTTCTTTGTGGAGCAGGTCTAAGTAAGTTATGTGGTTAAAGTTCATTTAGTATCTCTCTCCTGGGAGCACAACGAGGTATGGAAACACTGGAGGGGAGTCTGCTCAGTATCAGCAAACAGGCATTCATTTCCTTCAGGGCACCCTTAAAATCTGCCTTCAGAGGCAGAACCACACAACCCCCTTGTAAGGATCTCAGCTCAGCACCACTGCTCTGGGAAACACGAGGGCTGCGAGGCAGATGTGCACTCTTGGAATCCCACTGTGACTTGGATTCCTGTATCCAGTTACTGTCTCAACAAAGACTTTGTAAAATGAAGCTGTCTTTGCCCTCCCCCTTCTCTCTTGCTGCATTACTGGGATCTATTTTTGTGTGTGTATGTGTTTTTTTAAAGTGTTCCATTTAGAACATTTCTCTGTGTTCTTTGAGACCTCTGTGCTCAGGATGCAGGGGGTGTGTACCTGACAGCTTTCATGGAAAGCTGGAATCACAAAGGATTCTCCCTGACTTACAAATTCCAGTCTTTTAAGTTTTAGTAAACTGAGCAACCTCAGAGGAGAAAACTCCTGCTGATCTGGATGCTTTTATTCTGTGTAATCTTTTGTAAATACTATTTATACACATTATATTGCTTTATTCATTCTAGTCCAGTTAAAATGGTAACACTCCCACCCACCTATTTCCACTGGTATAACACTGAAAAACTACACTCCCAAGTGTTGCTGAAGAGAAACAGAAACAGCCTGTAACACAAAATGTAACACAGCAGCGTTTCCAGCACTGGCTGGATACAATACGGCTGTTGCCCAAGGAAAATCCCACCCTTATCCATCAGTTTTACCTACAGAAAAGCTCCAGGCAGACAAAGCCCAGGGAGAAGGGGGAGCTGAGGGACCTCACCGGGCTGCCCCTCCACCCCCCGGGATGTGCTGCCGGCTGGGGCTGGGATGAGGCACGGGATGCCCTCTAGTGACACCACGTTCCTGGCTCTGGAAATACACTTTTGCTTCCCGCCTGGATTTCGAGGTCCCTGGACAAAACAGCAGCTTGTGACCTCAGCAAGGCATTAGTGACGATACCACCACCTCCTGAGCCTTGGGGACAAGAGGCACTGTGCACATGAGACATGGATTTGCACCTCCTGCTTTTCCACAGCATGGAGTTGGGGTGGCAAAGCAGCAGGAGCCTCACACACCTCTCAGAAGGAATGTTTCTGTGACAGTTACTCAGCAGGAAGAAGGGAGACTGAGGGAAGAGTGGCCTGAGTCCTCTTACCCTCTGCCACACAATCTGGAAGGTGGATTTTAAAGATGGGACTCCAACAGGTAAGATGGAAGAGCAGGAGAATTAGCACAGGTGAGAAGGCTGTGGGCAATATTACAGGAGAGAGGAAGCAGTGACCCAGTTTTTGAGTGGTCAGTGGGGCTCAAGCTCTAACTACAAACCAGTATAAGTCTTTGAGGAATATATGTCCACAAAGCTGTAATTTCTATTTGTTCAGCACACAGACAGGGGACATTTTCATGCACTGCAACCTCCTGTCTAAGGGCTTGGCTCATGTTGAAACCCATTTTCCTACTTCTCATGAACCCCATGATCAGACTCTCCATGTGAGCCCAGAAAAGCAGCAGCAATCAGGACAAGGCTCTCACCATCCTGCAGCATGGAATGACATTGATTTATTATGGAAAGCGAGTGGGAAGCATCCTCCGGAACCTTCCTGCAGCACACCGACATCTGTGAGGATGCTGTCCCTTCCCTAGGCAGGTGTCCTTCAACACACTCCCCCAAGGATACTCAGGCACTCCCAAACTGAGCTGTGGCTGTCAGTGCCAGCTTCAGTAAATCCTAATTTCCCCTAATTGTTCAGGATCACAGGGTATTTGCCATACTGGAAGCGTGGTAAGCCAGGCCAAACCAGAGCCAGCGCACCCCTCTTTATTTCTAGCCAAATATTCCCTGTTCAAGAGGTTTTAGACCAGCTTAGCAGAGCCAGGAGCAGAGGGGATGGAGCGTGCCCTTGCATGGCTGGAGCAGGTCCATCCCAATTATCGGATTCCACGAGAGGTCAGTGACAATCTGTGCCCTGCGCCGCTGCCAGGACGCAGCCGAGCCGCCGCTCCACCGCCTTGGCACCATGAGAGGGGTCCTGGTGCCAGGCACAAGGCAGAGAGAGGATGGTTCCTGAAAGGAGAGCCACAGCCAAGCGCCCAGCTGCACTGCCTGCAAAGTGCCTGGAAAACACGCAGCCCTGGAAAAGCGCTGCGGAGGACGGCGACTAAAGCTCATCTCACACTAACTAGGGGTAAGTCAGCTTTAAGATGCTACAGCCAAAGGAGAGCTGTGTGTGCAGACCTGCACTGAAACAATAATAATAATAGTCAGAATAAATCAAATCAGAGTTTTGTTAGTTTAGTTCAAAGTGCAGGTAGACAAGCCCTTGCTTTTGGAACCACAGTAGAAGAAACAAATTAAACTCGTCTCCAATTAAGATAAGAGGTAAATATTTTGATGTGCTCAGGACCCTGCGAAACTGGTAGGATCTGATGGATTTGAAACCCATCAAATAAATTCTCTTACATCACACAAATAAAGGTGAAAAACTTGGTGGCATCCATCATTTTCTTTTAAGATGTCAAACAGGAGCGCGAGGCTGATGGTCCAGCAGCACCACTGCTGTCAGCAACCCATTTAATCAATGGAGATGTGAATCCTAATAATGTCCCAGACTCCACTTAATTTTGATTACATCATTGTTTTTCCTCAGTCAAACCGTGCACTGCTCAGGTTTACAAATAAATGCTTTGTGTTTGATATTGTCTTTCTCCACCTCGAGGCTTCTTCTGCCACTTTTGCTTGGCTTACAAACGACGTGGCTGAGATCTGAAAAGCTAAAGCCCCGTCTGCTCCGGCACTGAAGATCCAACAGTACATTTAATTTTGGACAGACATTTGCCCCAGATTCTTCCCAGCTAATGTTCTGCCCATGGATAATGTTCACAGTGTGCCAGTCCCACTGTCACCTTCTCTCCCCCAGACACTGGTGCAGTTCAGTGACACCTCAAATAGGAAATACTGCTGCTCATGACACACCTTCTATTCTTGTTCTTTTAGGGCTAAAATTTATACAGTTTCCTTACTTTACCACTTATAAGCAAGCTGGACTATAGTGCCAATAGGGAAAATAGCTCCAGTCCTCCTATAATAAGAAAAAATAAATTATTTGGTATCTTAGCTTTCAGCCTTTGTGAAAGCAAATATAACAATGTCCCTCGTTATTTGAAGCACAGGAGGCAATTCCTTTTGGAAGACAAGTGGCAAGTTATTGCCAGGGAACTCATAACTGTTCTTTAAGGGTCAGCAGCTCTTCTAGGGCCCTTCCCAGCCCTCTCCACCCTCCATGAAATGGATTTTAAAACAGAAGATATAAAAATCCAGTCATTTGCCTGGCTTGTATGAGTAAAATTATCCTCCAACACAAATAAATGGGTGTGCTAAACACAAGCTGAATGTGGCGAGAAGGGATGAAAAACACCAAAAAAATTAAAATAAGAGCAAATGACAAAATGGAAAACTAGCAAATACAGCATTTAAAATAGCTCCTGTGGTGATTGCAGAGCTTGAAAACCACTTGAACACAGCCAGCATGTTTATCACCTCTGAAGAAGCAATCTTGTGAAACCCAGCTCTGGTAGTTTTTTAATAGCAGATTGCTGAGTGTTTTAAATATCAGCTCAGTAATTAAAAGTCCAGTTGTTCCATACAGGAGTAGATAAAGAGCATTTCCATGCAAATTGAAGTTGTTTTGCTTCTAAAGCCAGAGGAATGACAACGCTGTCAAAACCAGGTGCTACTGCAACAACCTTCCTCGATTTCACTCGGACTTTAAAAATTTATATGTTTATGATAATATTATGTTAATAATTTCTCCATTTTTCTACAGACACATAAAATTTGTATGTGATTTCCCAACGCACAAGAATGTGTGGAAGTGGTCCCAAGGCTGGAATTCTGTGTAATTGCCTTTGCAGCAGAGTTCATCCCTCTTACTCAGGTACTATAACTAATTTATTATGTGTCTTCTGTCTGAGCTTGTCAGCACTTTAATTATATCCCAGAGAACCGGCTTGGCTGTCCTGGCAAAGTGCTGCTCTCCTGGTTGTTGCTCTTAGGAGCACATGGAATGCTTGGAGCTGACCAGTGGATAACCAGTAAGGCCAGGGCAGATGAGATGGTCTCCACAGCCACCTGCAGCATTCCAGAGCAACTGCTGGGACCTGGACCTGCACTTCTGGGAATGGCTCAGCCAGCCAGGAAAACTCACCCCCAGCCATCACCCTGGGCACTGCACTCCCAGAGACACTTAGAGACACGGGACCCATGTTTAAAACATTGGGGCTCACCAAAGTCCTGCTCCTGGGGGGGGACAGGAAGGCTGCAGGGGGACTCCTCGCAAGGGCAAGCAGTGATGGGACAAGGGGGAATGGCTTTAAGCTGCCAGAGGACAGGGATAGATGGGATATTGGGAAGGAATCCTTCCCTGTGAGCGTGGGGAGGCCCTGGAACAGGGTGCCCAGAGAAGCTGTGGCTGCCCCATCCCTGGAAATATCCAAGGCTTGTTGGATAAACTTGGAGCAACCTGGGCTGGTGGAAGGTGTCCCTGCCCAGGTTTCTAGTTGAAACTAGAAGACCTTTAAGTTCCCTTCCAACCCAAACCATTTGAGGATTCTATGACAGTGTAAGGTCAGTATATACCTTTTCACATCAGTTACATTTCAGCCACTCACCTGAGATTTGATCCCACTACCTGTGTTTGGTTAAAGCCTGTAGTTTAAATTCAAAACCAAGTGCCACCTTTGGGATCTGTAGAATCATTGCAAGGCAACTTCATTTGAACAACCTTGAATTTTCAGTGGCTTCAACAGCACAGTTGCAAACCCGTGTGCCATTCTGCAGGGTTTTCTGGTTTGTTTTGTTTAAGCCATTCAACAGTAACTATCTCATTTCACTTCTGTCAGTTTTGCACTGTATGCAGAGACAGGGTCAACCTTTTCATTACAAACAGTTCAGTTTATATTAGACACAGTAAAACACTCAGGCCAGGGAAGCAGCACTTAAATTATTGCTAAATATATTCTCTCCTACTCACCCCTCTTTTAAACACTTAGTAACTCAGCTTTTAACAATGTCATATCACTGCTGCTACAGACTTGTCTATTTTCAGAATAAACAGACCCACTCTTTGCCCAAAGAGCTGCTCCCACACATTATCTCACCCCTCTCTTCCCTGGAAGCACTGAGACTGTAGGGATATTTGGGGTTGGATGACATGGCCTACCGGGAAGAAAGGAAGTGGGCATTGTCCCTACATGTGGAATTCTCTAGGCAGGAGAATGTGCTTTGTCACAGAAACCTCCACACACAGAGCAGCACTGGAACTCTGAGTAGCTCCCACAGCCTGAGAGTGGCTCAGAGAAGGCACTTCTGGAAAGTTTAATGTCTATGCCAATAAAGCCATCGGTTGAGCTGGTATTTTTAATGCTTTGTGTGCCTTGGAACACACTTTTACTACATTCAGGAGTGTATCTTTGAAGGCAGCAAAGCCTTTGGATTGGCACAGTTACAGCACTGGGCAAATTGTAACATCCTGGAAAATCCCTTTTAAATGCCAGACCAGGACTTGGAACATTTCCAAGCATTTGCAGCAGGCACAGTGAAAGAGCTTTTGGAATTTAGCAGGCACTTACAACGGCACAGACATGTTCAGTAAAGTTAAGAGCACTTGAAGCTGAGCAGCACAAAATAACCCAGGACACTGGATGAACTGGAGTAAGATTCCTGAGGGGAAGTGGTATGGCTGCTGCTGGGAGAGCAGGGCAGGGGGACACTGCTGAGGAAGCTGAGCCCCAGCTTCATGATAAACACACTTCCAGCAAAATCAGTTCTGCCACAGTGGCTGGACAGGGAGTTCTGGGGAAGACTTCTCACTAGGAGGTGTTCCAGCTGTTTGCAGGGACTGGTGCTGTGAGTATCCCAAGTGCTGACTGACAACGGGAGCAGATCCCATGCCCTCCTCTCTGGCTCTGTCAGCTGGCTGCTCACACAGGAGCTGCTCCAGCTGCTGGGAAACCTTGGGATGCTCCCCTGCCATCAGGCAGGGCCTGAGCAGGAACCCCTGCAGCTCTGAACTCATCTGGGATCTCCCCTCAAATCAATAAACCTGTAGCTAAACCTACAGCTGCAGATCTGCAGATCCCCAAACCACATCTGGCTACAAGCAGCTCATTTTCTTTTTGGTGGAGAGCAGCTGTAAAACTTCAAGCCCAGTCCCTCAGTTACCTTCCCAAAGTGGGCTTGTTTACAGCAACCAAAATGAAAATTAATCCTATTTTATGTTGTATTTCTGGGGTTCTGCAAATCAGTGGGCAAACTGTGGGCAATGCAAGGCAAGCTCAGTGTTTGTCAGGAGCAGTCACACAGCTTTAAAGCTGTCTTTGCCCTGGGAATGCCTCACCCTTGGTGTTACAAGGTGTTAAACCATCATTAGCTCAGTGCTCAGACTGCCTTGAGCCAAGATGGCACAAACTAAAGGAAACAAGGAAGCCACAAACTCCTTTACAGAGTTTTGAGAGCTTTGCTTAACACTTTTCCACAGGTAGGAGATCCCCAGTCATGAAGTTTAGTGGTTTGTGATGTTGGTACCACAAACAAGTTTTTTGAACGTGCATTTCATCATCCACAACAAAGTAACCCAAGAATAACCCTAGAGAAGAAAGGAAGTTCTTATACAATGAAAGGACACTTCTGTGCCCAACAGGAGCTTTACACAAACTGTCCATGGAACCGCCAGTGTGATGTAACATCATATTTAATGCAGTGTTAACTTATTTTAGGTTGTGTCTTGTGCAATTCTCACATCCCTAAAAGGCTAAAATTCCAGTGTTTCGGCAGCATATAGGGAAAAGAGAAAAGCAAGTGTGGATGACAAATTGAGCAATGTAAACCATTTCTTTACTGTGTTTTTTAAAAAAGAAGAAAAGTTCAGATTCATCACCTCACCAGGAACAAATATGTTTTTCCCCAGCTTCTGTGAAAGTTTGTTTTCCCACAGAATTCCAGAACAGCCCTGTGCCACTGGGACAGGGTCTGTGATCCTACAAAGGTGTTGCCAAGGCATAACACAAACCCCACTGAATACGAGGAGAAGACCTTGAGCTGGGAAACCAACCCAGCGAGGCAGAGATGCTGTTTCAGTAGGTGAGCAGCTGGTTTATGCACAAGGCAGGAACTGAAGGTCACAGGTGCACGTGCCAAACCTCCATGTGCTGTGATACAGCCCTTTGCCCACTTGCAACTTAAATTTCTGTGGCATTTATGGCTCCTCGGGTGCCCTGAGCTCAGGTAATGAGAAGAGAAAGTGGGCAGAGCAATAGAACAGGAACACACAGGTTGAGTAAGAAACACACCCCAGAGTTTAGAGAAACCAAAGGTCACAGAACATGAGAATAAAGATCTGACTTGGCAGTTCAGCTGCTCTCTTTCTCCCTGCCCATGGACAAGGCTTCAAGGTGTCCCTTGCTAAAAAATTCTGCTCACTGGGTGGACGTTCTTTGAATTAAATATTTACCCAGACTGCTCAATATTTCCTCAGAGGACGTGGGAAGCTTGAATCCATCAGCATTCTACAGAGAAAACACCTTATTTTGGCCTGCACACAGGATTTGACACTTGGCCACATGAAAATTCATCTACTGTAATAAGGATTGTCCCAGTGATTTACTGATCTTTGCACAGACATTACAAGCTCCATAGCTTTTATCCACACATTTTGAAAGCTTATGGTCTAGTTTTTCTAGGTCATTAATAAATTTAGGACATCAACCTCAACAGCAAACCCTGGAATACCCAATTATTATTTTTGTTTCACTGCAGGGTGCAGTCATTCTTAACCACTCTTTTCCTTAACAGTGCATTTTGTGATGAAACCACACATTTAACCTCCTGTTCTGAGTGCTCTCTGATAGGTTTTATCTTGGTGTCAAAACAGTGGAGATTCCAGACAATGGGTAAATTCATATTACAGAGTCCTCCTCAGTATTTGTTGAGGTTCTGGATCCAAGAGGTCACATCAAAAATATACTGCTGGTTAAACTTGGAAATCATTTAAGAAAAAGAAAACCCTGAAACACTGAGAGGAAGGGCTTGTCTAGAAAGGGAGGATGAGCAGGAAATTTGATGTGGAAAATAATGAATTGAGTGGTTTGCTGTGGTTAGAAATGGGATGTTTGCAATTGCTTATGTGACATGAAAATTCTGAACAACTCCTGGGGCTGCTGAGCATCCTCCCAGAAAGCTCTAAGGGAGCCCTGAACTGCTTCCAGGGAGAGCCCACAGTGCCAGGCCAGAATTATGGACACAGCTGGCCAAGGAAGGGATAATCTCCCAGTGGTTTTATGCCACTATGCAGCCAGCTGACAAAGTTACTTCATGGCCTTTGGGGCTTAAACTGGAAGTATTTACTTTGGAACTAAAATTAAGGAAAAAGAAAACAAAACCAAAGTTTTTGGTCTTTCCCTCCAAGAGGATTTTTAGATCTTGACTAGTATATACAAACAAAAGGTGATTGATGAGAATATTCATCTTCTGCTGCTTGTTTCGTTCACTAAGTACTTGGGAAGCAGGGAAAAAATGTAAACCCAGCTCAATCCCTAATATTTCATGTGTGAGAGGAAAATTTTTCTGTAAAATACCCTGCTAGTCCTATGAAAATGTTGTATCTGGAAAATAACAGCAGCTCTTTAGGAAAGGGATTTGTTGTCAAGCTGACTGACTTCCCACATCCTTCCTCAGAGTTCATGACTCCTGTCTGGGAGCCCTTGGCCAGAACCTGGAGATATTCAGAAAACTCACCCCATTCCCAGCAGGACAGCACCAGGGTGGTGGCAGAGGTTGGTACGTGCTGACAGACAGCACTTCACTTCTCTTTAGCCACTTCACTAAAGGAAGAGATTCCCACTGGGAAACCCTTGATACCTGATGCCATGAAGACAAGTAAAATGTCAATTTTTATAACCAAAAAATTGAATTTATTTCTCTTTTACTCTACCCTCCTAAGCTGCCAATGCTGCCCCATGCACAGGGGCTCTCCAGCTCCCATAGAAGGGCATCACCCAAGGGAGTTTTTGCTGAGGGACAGCATTAACTGCCTCAGCAATGGGATGGAATTAAAGCTCATTTATGCCAAAAACTGTGTCAGTCTGAAAGACACAATCCTGTTTACTCTTCCTGCACTGGCAGCCAAGCTCTGACCGCCCCAGATGGAGCAGATTAATTCTGATGCATTCCTCCTCTCCGAATGTCATTCACTGGTCGTGGCTCTGCAGCCCAAAAGCTTCACTGGGAACTCTGTGGGGTGTCAGAAATTATTGTATTTATGACATTTCATTCAAGACTGGTGATAGCTTAAAGAGTAGGGTTATATATATATATTACAGACTCAAAGTGAATCCCAAAGCAGCACAATGAGGCTGGCTGTGCTCATCTTGGATCACGTGTCACTGGTGGAGAAGTGTCTCCCTGAAGGGCAGGGAAGGCAGAACTGGAATGCTCAGCACAAAACGAGCACATTCCATTTCCCTTCCCAGGCTGGAGCAGCACGGGAAGAGGAGCAGTTCCCATTGTCTGTGGCCATTGCTGGCAGAACTGTGCCATCTGCTGATGCCCACAGCTGTGGGACAGCCTTCAAGGTAACACAGCCATCCATCTCCTGCCACCCCCGCCTGCTCTGCTCCAGGACCTGAGGAGATGCAGTGTGTGCTCAGCTCTGCTCCAGCTGCAGCCGGAGCCAAAACCACGGGATAGCAAAGCCCAGCTGACCATTGCATGAGTTCCTTGGATCTCGGTCAAAAAGCTGTTCCCCAGACTTACAGCTCGAACCAGGGCAAAAATATAGGAATTTATCCTAAAGGAGCTTCCTGCAACCCGCAGAAAGCGGTTCCTGATGCAGGCCTGAGTGCACAAGAAATTCCCAATCCAGCACAATTAACCCCTTCCTCCATGAGTCCTGTGCTCACCTCTCCACCTCCACTCTTCCAGGAATTCTGCCCGTGCCAGGGAGAGCATGTGGTGACTCCATTCCCTGTGTGTGGCCAGCTGTCCAAGCCCATTATGCAAATGACAATGCTGATAATTAAAAGTGTTTATCAAGGAACCACAGAGGAGCAGGGCTCTGCTCCATGGCCAAGCCACACTCCTCATCCTGGTGGCACTGGATAATGTCCCTATCAGTTATCTTTGCCACAACTGCCCCAGGAGTTCTCCAGGACCCCTGGCTGATAGGCAGGATTTTTCTAGGCTATGACTGACCTTCAGAGGATATTGGCAAAATAAGGGCTCTGGCATTTGTGATTAGGTGTTTAACACCTGGAAATCAGCTTTGAAAATCCAGACTGGTTCTGCCTCCTTTTCTAAAAACACCTGATTTTTGAAAGGTGAGAGATTCAGCTAGAAAATGCCTGGCCAGGTTACACACAAAAAAAAGTTTCTGTGGGACCTACTGCAATGTTGGTGTTTTCTCACATCTCTTGCAAGAGAAAAAACAATCCACCCCCCAAAAATAAATAAATCAAGGTGGCTTTTGAATATCCACAGCAATGTAAAGTTTAAAAGGAAAGGAGAATAGGATGAAGTACTAAGTCAACTCTGAAACTGTTTGATTTTCACACAGGAATACATCACATCACAGATTTTTCACACATAACCATTTCTGTAAATGGAATTCAAGGGCAAAATGATGTGGAATTCATTTGAAAGGAAAAACTGGGAGAGAAAACAGAAAAATGGGAATGAGTTCAGAAATTTTAGAGCAAAGAAACCAAGGCAGGTCACCCAGCAGAGAAGTCCTGAGAGAGAGAGGGGCCAGCTGGGTCAGCCTGGACAACTTACATCCCATTTCTCCCTGTTGTTTGGGCAGCCTGACCAGTAACACCATTGATTCCATACCAAGTAACTCAATTTTATACTTGACTAACCCAGACACCTCTGGAAGGAGGTGATGTTTTACTTTACATAAGTAGGAACAACCAATTCCCATTCCTTTGATAAGCCTCAAGTTTCCAGCTGGGATTTGACCAGCTGTTTCCTGGGGAATAAAACTGTAACCTTCCAAGTGACTGTCAAGCACACCAAAAAGCTTTCAGAGTTTACCACTTGTTATTTATGACCTGAACTGCCAAAATTATTTCCTCAAAACTAATTAACAATTTGCCAAAACTGGAAAAAGAAATTTAATTATCTTTTGATGACCCTGACAAGACTTTTCAAGAAAATCTCCCAGATATCCTGTCTCCTGGAAAAATAACACAGATCCAGAAGTTATTTCTATTGTAATGAAATAATTTTACTCCTTTCTTTCTACTAATATGAGACACTATTTCCCATATTCATTCTGAATTTGTTTAGGAGGTAAGAAGAGTGACATCAGCACAACAACAAAGTTCTACAGTGATGACAAATTGGCACAACTGTTTGTTAAAAGTCAGTAAATTTACTGCAGACACTGTATGACCTTGATATCATAAACTTAACAACGTGGGTTCCCATGGCTGGAGCAAAAAAACACCTGATGATTATTCTCTACAGACACATCATGGGGCTGATGTTTGATCCTGGGATCTCATGGATCCCTGATCTTGGAGAGCTTCACTGGATAATATTACAGGCAGGCTGGGATTCTTCAAGTATAAGCAAGGGGGGAGAAAAGCAGATCTTCATACACTGATAAAGACCCTTGACTAGTGCTGACAGCTGTTAATTGCCACCTCTGCTATTTTTCCCCTCCCATTAGAAAACATGGTCCTCAACAGCACCTAACTAGAATTTATTGAATAATATTTTGAGGAGAGAGAAAAGGTGACAGAAAATGTTGCAGTCACTTGCAGTTGTTAAAATGTGTCTGGCTGGCAGCTTCATTTGAAGAAAATATATAATCTCCAGTAAAAGGTGATTTATCACAGTGACACATCTCAACACCAAGCTCAGCAAGAGCCACTTAATACACACACAGAAATGAGAATGAGAGGCAGAACACAGAGAGAATAAAACCCCTGCATGCCTGATACCTTCAGAAATGACAGTCCTCTTCTCCTCCACTCCCCACAAAAAGGAAGCTTCCCACCAGGCTCCCAGTCCAACCCTCTGCCAACTACACATTATCCATTCACCTGACTTGGTCTCACTGAAAGAGACTTTTTTTTTTCTAATGTTTGTTTATATTAAGAGTGAGTTTAAACAACTCTTATCACCTAAAAATTTTAAGGAAAAAAAAACCCAACTATTTTCAAGCTTCAGATTTCTGAAGACATTGAAATGGAAACATCTGGGTACCGTTTTTTCCCCCTCAGAAATTAATACTCTTAAATCAAAAGCTACTTTTTGATTTCATGGAAAAGTAATTTTCTTGTGGGTGGGGGAGAGGAGGAAGACTTTGGCAAGACGTTTTTACTTCAAACAAATGAATTAGTAAGTCCTGGCTAAAACTGCTTCTGTCATGACAGCAGGAACAGGATTTTGGGCTGTGTTCTGCAAGCACAAGCTTTGCTGTCCTGATGACAGCTCCTATTTAAGTCATCAGGTACTGCTAAGAGGAGAAAACCATTTATAAGCTCAGCATCTTGCCAGCAACAAGATTCCTTAATATCCAAATATCTGCTAAAGAATGGCTCCATTCACTCACCTGCAGCACAACCCTGACAACAAGGCCAGTTATTCAGTCTTGTGCCCTAAGGAAAATCCTACAAAGGGAGGCACTTTCATTTGGTTGCTATGGGTATCAGTGCATCTCGCTTTTAAATTAGCTCAGGTGGGGTTTAAACAGCAGAAACAAGGGATGTTGTGGAATTTCAGAAAGCCTGAGGACACAGTTGCCTTCAGAGATCAGATTTACAGATGTTATATTCAACAGCATCTCCCCAAAAAAGAATTCCTCAATAGGCACAAACTCTATTACAAGTTGCACTGGGATAAAATTGTAGCAATATTGCTGCTTTAAAAGTTCTTCTCAATTTAAATCACCAAAAATGATAGAGATTTAAGCAGCTTGGTTTCAGATTTTCCATTCTATCAAAAAAAAAGCTGGGGAAAGGATAAAAATAGTATCAAAGCTATGCAGTGAGCACTGTCTTTGTCTGCTGCTCTAGAATAGAACAACAGAACCAGCAATAAGCAATCACAGAGCTGTAGAGTTTGTGGAAATAAGTAAAGCAAAGCACATGCATTAAACAAGGAAATCAGTGAAGCATTGGTAAAAGCTGTTATTTCTTTTAATATAGTAATATAAATTCATTTCTTCAAATAAGTCATAAGTGACCAATAGAGGAATAAAGATCAATGAAGACCCTAGTGGCAAGCAACTGCAAATGACTGCAGCTGTATCTTCTGCTGCCTTGTACACAAAATACCTAAAGAATTGCCCAACAGATGCAAAAATAAACAAACTAACAAATGATTAAACAGCTCCCTGGCTGGGCTTTGTCTGCCAAATCTCTGCCTGGAGAGGACTTTTATGTCCATGTAATGAACCCTCCAAATTATGGACTTACAAAGGAAACAGCTGCTTAAATATCCTGGTAATTACCCTGGTGGGGTTGGGATCACCCAACCTCGGGGCTGCAGCTCAGGGCAGCCTGGGGGACACGTGAGGACACGGAGGTGGCAATGAGCTGGTGTCCCTGAGCTGGTGTCACTGCTCAGAGCAGGGAGCTTACCCAGCAAACATTACAGCTGGGAAAATCCCAGCTAAAAACCAGTCAAGTGTTCTTCTCAGTGTCACCTGGCACCCTGGGAGTGGCCAACCCTAAAAAGCAGGAATCCTGCTTTCTATGCCAGCTACCAGAAGAAAGCCACTGCTTCCCACAAGTGCTATTTCCCATATTTATCTTGTTTGATTATACAACTATGAATAGTCACAAATAAAACACGCGATTCTTCTTCTGCTCATATTTGGGGGACATCAGGGATGTATGGGACACCAAGGACATGAGGGACATTTGGGACATCAGGGACATTCCAATAGATGGAAGCTGAGACTCCCATTGCCACAGATCCTGCCTTAAGTGGTGGAAGCCACCAAACCAAAAGGGACAAGTTCTCTGGCTTGCACAGAAATGATCATTTTGGTACATATACACCTGAGATCAAATCCTCAAGTGTTTACTCAGCAGCTACCAAGCAAAAGGTAGCACTTGCTAACTACCTGCCCTGTAATTCCACACTGGCACAACCACTTTTGGCTGGGGGATCCCCAGTGCTAAATGCACAGCACCACCGAGCACTCCAGTTGCCACAATACTCCCGTGCACAACGGGGTGCATTTAAACACTTCACCTGCCAGAGACATTTTGTGACAGAAAGTGACGGCTGCAGGGATCCCGGATCATTTCCCTATGAATGGAGTTAAGCACGGCTTGTAAGGGACCAGGACGGCAGCATTTCAAGAAGCAGACAAGAGACAAGGCTGATCTCTGCAGCTGCAATTAAGTGTCTTTCCATCAGTGTCTCCTGCACAGTTGTGAGCAGGGCCACGTTCTCGTCCTGCTGCTGAAGGTTGATTAGCAGTCAGGTGGGGAGAGGCTCTGGGGAGGGCACGACGCATTAATTAAATCACTTCTACCAGCTAAGTGATGACACTTTGATTTATAGCAGAGCTCATTCAACCAGACACTGGCATTTCCTGGGCACCAAGAGGAGGAAAAGCCAAGCTGGGAAGCAGGTGGGAGAAGAGGGGATGTGCACATAAAGGAAAAAGAACAAATTGTGGAGTAAATACGTGCAGCTGATAGACTGGTTTTGAAAAAGAGGGATGCAGGAGCAGTGAGAATGATCATGAAACATGAGCTGAAAATTATTGAATTCATGTTGCTTATTCAGAGAGTATTTCATTTTGTCTGTGTCTGTAGAAAAAGCTGCTTTAGGACAAAAAGTCTCTCAAATGAAACATAATCTGTATTCTTATTTCATAAGGCACATTTCAAGCTGACACACTCAGTTTGTGACTCCAGACATGAGTCAGAGCTATCTTAGGGCACAACAGCAGCAATCTCAGCAAGAAGTGTCCAGAAGGCAGAGCAGGAGAGTGATCCAGGAGCAGTTTCAGATGCTGTGCCCCAGCCCAGTGGTGCTGCACCACCTGACAGGACCAATGTCTCCTCAACACTGGGCTTCGATTTCCCCCTCTGCCAAAGGGCGATAATGTTATTTCCCCAACCTTTGGAAAGGGTCACCTTTACCCAACTTCATCTCTTTTGTTTAGGATTCTGACATTTGAAAAGGCTAACTTAAACAGCCTTCCTCCAAGGAACCTGTTCTTCTGGTGACAAGTCTACATGTCCTTCCTTCTGAACTCCGTGGTCAAAATCACAAACCTGCACAAGAGAGAAAACACTTCTACACCTACACCCCAGAATCCAAAATAGGTCAGAGCACGATCACCATCACAGCAATATTTCACTCCCTCTTCTGAATCAACCATGCTTTGCTAATTCTTGGATTAGTTTTTTCCTTGAGAGCCTAAGGCAGCATTTTAGAACATTTGGGGTCTAAAACATTACACTTACTGTACAGCCCAGCGGTATTTTTTAGTAAGACATAACTTGTTATTTTTGAACACAAAGGTTTGTTTGCCCACAACAATCTGTAAAAGGTGAACATCCTTCTTATATCTTTTTTTAAATATATGCAAAATTTTAGCAAGAATAATATTGGATCTCTTCAGCTACACCAGGCTCACCATCAGTTTCATACATGAAGAGGTAACATTTAAGGAAAATATCAAACAATAAGGTTGATTCAGAGTCTGTGTTCCTTTTAGTCAATAATACCCTTCTGGTTAAACTGTGTTGCTAAACCAGCCAGTGGCCTCAGACAGGACTGAAGCCACATCACAGGAGCTGCTTGTAAGAAGATTTAATAAAAAGTGAATTCTTATTCTCTAAAGTTTAACTAATAAACAAACAAAAAATGAACCCCCCAAAACAAACCACCTCTCCTGATATGGTTTCCCTAGCAGTGACCTGTGGCCAAATAACTGCTCTTATTGTAAATCCAAATTCTGATCAGTAAAAGCTGCCATGAGCCCCCTTGCTGGACACATGCATCACGTGCACTTGTCTTGTGAACTCTGCTTATCTGAATTATGTTTCTTCTTTCAGCTCAAAGCCTTGCTGTGTCTCCTATAAACAATTTCTACCTCTCAGTGCTTCATCTTGTTTGTAAGTGTGATTACTGTCACCCTTGGTAATATCCTGAACTTTCCTAGCACACCCCTTAGGGCCTCCAAGAGCTTTATGGCTAATTTATTGTCAGAGTCAGATATGAGAAAACCCTTTCCTGAAGCAGAAACCCCTTTCCTGAAGCAGCAGGAACAAAGAAATTTGGGTCATCAAGGAACTCCATAGCAGAGCAGTGTTCAGCCAACAAAACTTGTCCCTGTTAATGTTGTATAATGTGTTTGGCTTCTTTTGCATCATCAGCTCTAAATAACAAAAGACTTCACCACTGAATTTGGTAGGTAGCTGGGTGGGGGTGGGAGACAGAGCTGGCTTGCTTTTAAATAGATCCACATGCATCTCCTTTTCAGCCTTAGAATAAATTTCCAGAGAGGTGAGCAGAGGTTTAGCTGCATGACTCTCATTAATGTTAACTTTATTTCAGTAATGAGGTGAAAGTACAATCACTGGAGCTGATATAATCAGAGACATGAGACCAAAGTCTGCTGCTGTAAATACTGCCGGGGAAGATGACATTGACAGTGCTGATGGGCAAGGAAAAATAGGTGTCAGGAGTAAAATGATGCAGGGAGGGTAAAGACTGTGCCTTTGGGTATAAAAGTACAGCTGAAAACTGTCAGGAAACTGCTCGGTGATGTGAATGCACTGACAGTGGAGAAAACTGGCAAGGTACTGAGCACAACAATCCTCAGCCTTACTGATTCCCAGCACCAACTGAGGAAAAAGGGGGCAAACAGTCCTGTGCCCTTAAAAGTCATTTAGGAAGGATAAGGAGAATTAACACAGTAGTGAAAAAGCAATGTTGAGATAAAACAAAACAGCAGGTGTAGGGAATCAAAAGCTATTTGACAGCCCCAGAAGCCAATCCCAGTAATATATTGCACCAGGAAGACCTCAGACAATGAAAAGTGAGAGCACCATCGTGCCACTGCACTCCATTACTTTAGCTAATAGAATGATCTGAGCTGAACAAGGATGGGAAGAATTTTATAGTAATTAGCAAATCTGTTAGTGCCCATTTTTCTTCTGCACAACATGTGAACAAAAGAAAAGCAGGCACAGCTATTAAGGGAAGCTAACAGGAAGAAAAAGTGGGCAGACAGAAGAGTTGGGTAACTGCAGAAATAAAAATAATAATGACATTTTTTTATTACAAAACCAGTATAGGAAGATTTTTAGATTTGCACTAAAAAAATGCACAGCAACTCTCTAGTAAATATTTAGCACATAATCATCCACATCCAAGTGCTACTAGTAGAGAAGGAACAGAGGAAACATAATATATGCATTCACTCTATATAATTCTTGCAACATTCAGTACATGTGTAAGCAGCTCACTATGACTTTATCCAGACACCATAAACACAGGGTTGTGGGGTTTTTTAAATCATGTGGAACTGAGCCACCCCAAGCTGTTTGTACTGAATCCATGAATTTAACCTTATAGCTACAAATGAAGGGTATTTATAATGACGTGAACAAGATGTGCCCTTTTCACTTGATTTCAGTATCTCCCTGACCCTCTGAAGGCTGCAGCAGAATTGCTCTGAACCTGCTGATGCTCAGCAGCGGCTCTGGGTGGTAAGAACTCACCCTTTTTTGGGGTAAGACAAAGCACATTTGGTTTTGCCAGCCTGGCTTGCTGCATTGTCCTAGTCCCTGTTATTGCAGAAATGCAACCACAGCCAGGAGAGCCCTGATCAATATGTCTTTGTTGTGTAGCCCTGAATTAACTACATCTCACTTTGCTTTGACAGCGACACAGATCACAGGCAGCTGCCGCTTCCCCTATGAGAAACACGAGTTCTGGAAAGCATATTCATTATCTGGCTGTTAAAAGCAGCAGAGCATGCAAACCTCACCCTGCCTGGGCTACCTGAGACATCAACATCTCCCTTTGATTAAGTGACTGCCAGCTAGTCACCTTCTCACTCTAACCTTGATGTGGCAGGGCTGTGACAAGTGCAGGCAGTGTAACACCACGGAATGCTCACAAATAGATGGCTTAATTTGTTTTAATAGCCTGCTCCCTTGCAGCATTTCCACTGCAAACTCTCGGGTTTGAGGGCAGAACACATCAGCTCTGTGGATGGAACTTACCTGAAAGCCAGCTGGCAGGAAGCCAGGGAGAATCCTGAGGAGGTCCAAAGCTCCCAGTCAGCTTACAGCACTTAATAAATTCCAAAGGAATTCCACCCACCCCCAACCACACCATCTTTGAGTTGCAGGACTCGGGATCAGAAAAAATTGACTTTAAAAAACTACAGCTCCTTATCCAGGTCCTGTGCAGCTGAATGTACCAACAACAAAACCCCCAGACCTGAATGAATTTCCATTTCATAATCAGAAGCAAATAAGTCCCCACGGGGTAAAGTTTGATTTTTATTTCACTGGTCCTGCAGAAATAACAGGGCTGTCAGTCACCAACTCCCACAATGTTTTCATGGGTCTCACAACATTTGTGGTTTTGCTTTTGTTTTTGGGGGTTTTTTGCAGCTGCTGGAGTAAGGTAATCCCATAGAAACCTCAGTTTTTACATAAGAAAAAATAAACTTCTACAGCTGTAAAGAGGAGCTCAGAACTTTGAAACTTCATTGGTCCATCTTCAGATGATAAACAAGCACATTCCCACTTATTTTTTAAATTTATTACGGTTTTAGGAGCGGACCTGACTTGTGACTGTTGAACATTTAAAGTTAGAACATTATTGATTGCTATTTGAGTTCATGTATCACCAGTAAATTATCTCACTTCCAACTGCCAAGCTTTTAAAAAGAGGAACATATATGACACAGATAGAAAACAGAATTTAAAAAGTACTAGGCCAGAAAAAAAAAAAAAGCATGTTGAGCACTGAGAACTAGTCTTCCCAGGTGTCATTAAACAAAGAAAGAAATAACTGTTTATATATATATTTTATACTTACTTTTCAGCATGGGGCTGGGTTTCCATACAGCGAGATGAAGGTTCATGAGCACAACTGATCTGAGCTAATTTTGAGATAAAACAAAATTTTAAGTAACTACTCCAAAAAAAAAAAAAGTTTAACTCTGGAATTACTAAAAGTCTACTTTCTAAATATAAACTTTTCACAATAAATGTTGACATCAGATGCTATATACACCTTTCTTTTACATAAGTCATTTATCTCCTGCAAGCAAGCCTCATCTGCTGCTGGCAGTGGACCAGGATATTGGAATGAGGACAAATGCTTTCTTCAGGAACCTAGAGGTTTTCAGTAACTTTCAAATAGATTTAGAACATTTGTGACTGAAAATGTAAATATGTACTCATCAAAGAAAAACCCAGATCTTTGAGATGCATTTGCCTCGTGGGATCCAGGTCCAAGATCTGAGTTTTTAGGGATAAACGCAACATAAATGGGAAAATTCATACTCTGACAGCACAAGTGTGGAAAAACAGTATTTTTCTCTCCTGAAACCCTTGATTGGTGTGCCCTTTAACACACATTGCAACCAGGACACTGAAATTTTGCATAAATAATACACAAAGCAAAGGTGGACTGAGACACTGTAAAGCTACAAGTGGCACCAGATTAAAGTGGCGGTGAAGAGAAACTGAGGAGGGGGAAAGAAAAGAGAGATGTTCTCTTGTATCAAAAGCAAGAGTGAGCACTATGTTACCTCTTTACTTAAAAAAACCCACCTTTCCTCCAGGATGGAGAAGTCCCATTATCCTATTTCAACCTTCAATAACTACAGCTGAGACAGAGCCAAGGCAAAGCAGGGGAAGGGAGAACAGGCAGAGGTGCCTGAGGAAAGGAGAGAAAAAAAATAAATAAGAGAAACCAGAGCATTCAGTGAGCTGAGAGATGTAAGATGAAAACAGGTTTAGGGGTGGCTGGAGGTCATAAAAGCAAAATCCCAACTCTGAGGGGCTGAGCCCATCCCTGAGGGCAGGGGTGGGTCCGAGGCCCCACACGGCCACGGGCTGCGGGACACCACACGGCAGCGGGGAGGGTAACGCTTAAATACACGTTAAAATACGGCCTTTTAACCAAACATGAACCCGCAGCGGGGTCACTGGGCTGCAGTCGGTCGGGGTAAGTGTAACCAGAACTACAGCTGGGACAGAGACAAGGCAGTTCGGCCGCCGCCCTCCTCGGCTTCCCCTCCGCTCACCCGGCGGGGCAGGGGACGCTCCAGTCGGTGGCCACGATCCGCGCACGGAGCTCCGTGAGCCGCAGGACACCGGTCTGAGGGTCACAGCGCTTCGTCCTGTCCGAGAGCTTCGCCCCGGGGCCGGCTCGTCACCACCGCGGCCGCCTCAGGTGGAGGCGGGAAGTGCGTGAGGGGAAAAGAGCGGGAGACGGGGCCGAACGGGGCCGAGAAGGGTCATCCTGAGTCTTCAGGGTCTTCCTGTACCTTCAGGGACCCCCGGCCCCGAGGGCAGAGCCGTCCCTTCAGGGGAAGAGCCTTTGTCACTGCCTCACCTGTGGCATGAGGAGAGCCACCATGGCAGGCCCCCACACAGCAGGAGCTGGGCAGATCTCTCTGATTTCTACCCCTACCATGCAGGTCAGAGGTATTATAATTATTATTATTGTTGCTATTATTCTTGTATTTCACAGAATCACAGAATTTTTAGGGTTGGAAGGGACCTCTGGAGGTCATTCAGCAGGGTTACCTGGAGCAGGTGACAGAGGGATACATCAGGTGGGTTTGGGATGTCTCCAGAGAGGGAGACTCCACGCCCTCCCTGGGCAGCTGTGCCAGGGCTCTGCCACCCTCAAGGGAAAAAAGTTCTTCCTCATGTTGTTTTAGTGTTTTAGTTTATGGCCATTGCTCCTCGTTGCTGAGAACCACTGAAAATAGTCTGGCAACATCCTCTGACACTTCCTTGGGGATATTTGTGTGGATTAATGAGATCCCCTCTCAGTCTTCTCCACACTAACCAGGCCCAGCTCCCACAGCCTCTCCTCATAACGGAGATGCTCCAAACCCCTGATCATCTTTGTAGCTTCCACTGGACCCTCTCCAGTAGCTCCTTGTCTTCCTTGAACTGTGGAGCCCAGAATTAAGCACAATACTCCAGATGTGGCCTCCCTAGGGCTGAGTTGTTATTATTATTATTTTTATTGTACAACAGTTACCAACAAGGCTACCCAGGTATCATGTCTCTTTTCCCACACTAGCACCCATGATCATCAGTAGATTAAAACTCAGGCAGGTAAGTTTATTTTCCAGGTTTAGATGGCCAGGCCAGAGTTGCAGGCAGAATTCCAGACAGACGCTCCACGCTTTTTCCTGGAGCAATGCAATGAGTCATGTTCTGTACCCCTAGGTTCACCTGCCTTCTGCCAAGTGAAATCCAGCTCCCAAGGCCCTCTGCCAGCTCCACGGAGAAGGACCAGCCTTTATCCAAAGGTTGTGGTAACCTCTGCTGGCAGATCCTTGATGCTACACCGGCTCAGATGCTACTAGAAGCAAGCTTGTAGTTGAGCAGACAAAAAGACATCAGAAGAGGTAACATTACATTTGCTTACTCATACTTTTGTATGCATTTGCTACTCCAGAGGATTGGAATTTTTTAATTGAACGTGTATTTTTAAGACATGGTGGATTTAGATAAATTAGGGCCCTGCTCATCCAAGTATGAACATGTTTATTTCCTCAAACAGCACAGCTTTTATTATCAAGCAGGTCTGTAACTGCAGTTTGCAGCTAATCTACATTTTTCTGTTTGAAGATGTGGATACAGCACAGTGAGTGTCATCTGACAGAGCTGAGGGATGCATTTTATGATAATGGCAGTAATGCTACTTTTTTTTAGTGTTTAAACAAAAATGTCACACTCACAGCTTATAGCCAACATATTATCCCACTTCTTCCAATGGTGATATTTCATATCTGTGTAAGGCAGGTACTGTTCATATCAATAGGTACATTAAAGGCTCCAGGTGAGGCCATGGCCAGAACTTCTAGGAACTACAAATGTTATCTTTTTGCTCTGAGGAGTTTAAACAGGTTTGGGGCAGGACAGGAACAAAACACAGGCAACTGATACATGATTCCAATTTACCTCAACTCCTATTAGTGTGCCTTGCTCAGTAGGTGCCTGCAGAGATGGAAAACATACAGGATAAATGAGAACTGCATTTTATTAGAAGCTTCCATTAAATTGGCAAGAAATCAGGTGCTAGTCTCCATTTCAACTATTAACAGTAGAAACAGATTAATTGTCATCTCATCTATGGAAAAGCCTAACAATTGCCTCCCATTCCATTTGCAACTATAGCTTGTGGTCTTCTATCCCCTTAATTGAAACACATAATAGGAAACCTTCTACGAGGCAAGATTTCAGCCAGAATTAATTTCTTCATTTTCTCTACTCTGCAACTTTGTGTTACTTTACCATAGGCAAAACAGCAGACCACAGCAACAAACATGCTTCAATCTGAAGGTATCCTGAGAATTCTTGCTTAAGACATACACTTCTAATCTACTAAACCCCTGATTTCTGAGAAAAATCTGTGGCCATAGGACTGCCTCAGAATGAAAACCATCATGAAGACAACCTGCATGTTGTTACAAGTCAGACCTTAATGGACCAAAAATGTTAGATAGAACTGTCTGTTTAATTAGACACGGATCAAAAATGAAGAACTAAGTACTTTCCCATCATTCCCTGCAGGTTTTGAAGTTGGCATTTTTCCCCCCTCTGCATATAGTTAGTTGTTTGCCTCAGGTTGTAAAGAAATGCAAGAGGGCTGTTATTAAAGCACCAATAATTTGCTGAACTCCATCTTTTGTGGAACTTGCTGAGTTAGAAAATTCCTTTTCACCTCCTCCCCCACCTCTCCTTGACTAGAATAACCCAAGAACAAATATCACATTATGGTGTTTGGTAAAAGGATCGAGTGTGTTTGCAGTTAAGTGACTACCACAAGACTGAACAAATCCTAAAGCTCAAGCCTGTCCAGCTAAATGACAAGGGAAGTAGGAAAGGATTTGCTTTCTAAAAGTGGATCATAACAAAGACTCATGGTTAAGATTTGCTGTGCTTAATGCTTTATATTCACAAATTGACTCCTAATATAATTTTTTAGGAAGTTCTCCAAGCAATCCGAGCCTGAACACGTACAGGAGATAAAGAACTGCCACTACATGAGTGGGAGTCTGAGAATACAGAAACCATTTCCCCTACTCATCAACTGTTCAGTGATGGCCTCAAGTTAGAAGTCTGCATTTGCCATTTCAGAGCTCCAGCCCACCACAGTAAGGATTTTTATCCAGTTCTCCACGTACCATCCCAGTGGAGCAGAACAGCAGGTTCTGTCCAGGCCAATGGCTCAGGTTCAAACTTGGCACTTTCCCCTTCTGCAGAGATTAGTTTCCAAACTGGTACAACTAATTCCTGTACCTGTTCCTCATTACGTGCTAGCTGCCACCATTTTTCACTAGCACTAATATTCCTGTAAACCACAGAAATGAAAAAGCACAGAACCCATCCAATTATCCCCAGCAGGGACCTCAGTGCAGATAAGCAGAGCCAGTGGCTCCATCAGGTGTTCTCATTAAACCTGCTGCCAAACACACATCCACAACCCCAGTCTCTCAGCTGACAAGTAGAAATGAGATGTCAGACAACCACAGAATCACCAGGCTTTTTGCAAGAGGGATGGACACCACTAAAACCACACAAAAGTATTATCAGGAAGCACAGATTTGACATGTCTCACTGAATCTTCCCAACATGAAGCAATCATTTGCATTCCTTTCCCTGCTCAGTCCACTTTTGCAGAGGGTCTGATCTTTCTATCAATCATTGATAAAATCTCAGCTTAAAATGAAGTAGATTTCCTTTTTACATCTACTTTATTCCAGATATTCCAGTAAGTGTCTCTCTTTGCTCCACTCCATTCTTCAACCTTACATTTTGGTACAGTTGCTTTGTAGTTCCAGGAAAGACATAAGAACAGGCAGTATTTTGGAACATTTTAATGATTTAACATATACTACAGGTACTAGTTGAACAGCTCAACAACCAGGGAGGGAAGATGCAGTTTCTGCCCCATTGACAGTGATCACAATGCACTTCTGATCTCATCCTGTTTTTCTAGGATAGAAAAGGGCCAGGAACTCTCACAAACATTGTCCAAATTGGGCTGGTTCCTATGATTTCTTACAATTACTGCTTCTAGCAGTGGTATCACCTGCTAAGGGATTAATATCAAGTTGGAAAAGAAAGCAAGAGCAAGCCCTCAGTACCTTGACCTCGTCAGTCATGGTGCAAACACACAAAGTGCTGGAATACATCTCAGCAGGAATGGTCTGAGAGACCGACCTGATGGCCTTCCCTAAGGAAAACGGTTATGGAGTGCTGGGAAGGGGGGAAGAATGTGCTTCACACTGAAAAGAGAAACAAGCTCTGCTACCCCCTGAAGGCAGCATTTCACACTGCAGCCTCACACCGTGTCTGCACGGTGCCACAGGATGGCAGCAAAGGGATAAACTGGGAAAACTGCTAATGCTGGAGCTCTTGAGCTTGTGGAAAAACAGGATTTCCAAGAGAAACTGCTGACAGAACCGTTATTTCACATGATGACTTCTGGGAAAGAACAATGAAAACAATGCAAATGGATTTTATGGTACTGCTTCTTGTTTATATCATGTGTAATTGCATAGCATTCTACAGGTCTTTTGCACCAGGATATTCCACCACTGTGTTTGGGGTTTGTGTTTGGTTTTTTTTTTCTTTAAAGCCTCTGTAGATGTTTATTTACTTTTTTTATTTATTTATTTTATGCAGTTCAAGCAAGCATACACAAAGTCAAAATCATGAGGATGGGGTAAAAACAAGAGAAATGAGTCTCTTTATAGAAAAGAACAAGCCAGTTCAGTCTAGTGCTTGGACTTTGCCCAGTGACTTGCAGGGGGAGGACAAATTTAGTCAGCATTTTACTGGTTCTCTACCCCTCTTTTCTGTGTTTTGTGGCTTTTAGAGGGAGGCAGTTTAAACTGCAACTTTAGAGTTGCAGGAGAAATTATGGAGAGCCAACCCTGGTCTACTGCCATTCTAATCAGACCAAACTCCAGAGTAGCAAATGTGTCAAACAGCAAATTAAAAGCATCCTGACTGTTTAGCTGAGCTCATGCAACACAGTTGTCCTCAGAGGGCATGTTCTGACACTTGATTACTTCCTGCACCAGGACATCATGAAACTGAAGTCCCAGAACAGCTCCACCCTTTTGCCTCCTGCACAACCAGGAGTGAAGAACATTTGAATTACAGAGTTCAAGCAAACGACTCTCCAGTGTTCCCTGTCAGAGAGCTGTTCACAAAACTAAGGCTCCTCTTTGAGGAAACTGTTGCAGAGTAACAAGGGAAGTATTTACAACAAACAAACATCCCATCCTAGGCAGATCCCTGCTCTTCTCTCATGCTACAGGACTTTGACAGAATAACAACTCCATTGGAGTTCTGAATGCTTTAAACTCACTAAGAGGAACATAAGCACTATAGTGACAAATCCCAATACAATTCCTTTAGACTAAGGAGGAAGAAAAACCAACCAACTTTAGTCAGGATCTAAAACACCCTTTCTAGCTGACATAGCAAAATAGGGACTGAAAGGCATCAACAACTAGCTATGCAAAGCATCAATACTTTCAGCTAGTAATCCATATAAAATGAATAAATAATTCATAATTACATATGTAGTGTACACCATGCATGTCAAGAAGGGTTCCAGAGAGAGAAGCAAAGCGTGCTTTGCTGTCTGAAAGCAGAAATCCTCCAATTATTACTCTCTCTGGAAAGTCTCTGGACCACAGAGACACAACTGAATCTCCATTTACAGCTGCAAAACCACATTAGGTATTTTTCCCATGGTGTTTTACAGCCTAGATCCTAAAATCTAGAGGAAATGCTCCAAGAATGCCCTGGTACTGTAGCACAGTACTAGCACTGGTGCATCACAAAGTGAAGAAAGCAAGATTCAGTCCCAGAAAACTGGAGGTCCTTGCTCCTTCTGACCCCTCTGGCTTTGCCCCCACACACAACACAAGCCATCTACACCGAGGCTCTTGTAAAGCAACAGCTGGGGTCTTGTTGCTCTGGCTTCCAGTCTGCAGTTCCTTCCCTCTGTTGCTCAGATCACGCAGCTTTCAAACAGGCAGGAGCTCGGGGGGATATTCACCATAGCAGTACTTGGCAATTGGGTCTCTGTAGGTGTTCTCATGCTGCACACTCTGTCAGGGAGAGGAGGAGAAGCTTTAACAACACACCCCCCCATCCCTTCACCCAGGGCCAAAACCCACAGCACTCATTTCCCAAATTCTTCCACACATCAGAGTATCACCTGGAGTCAAACAACCCTGTGTTCCCAGCATACAAGAGACAGTTGCTAAATTACAGCACTGTAATGTTGAACCATCCCCAGAACCTCCTTTTCAGGAGACTACTCAAGTAAGTGGGGATAGATTCAATAAATATATATATGCTTAGGCAGTATCACCAAATGTCCTAAGCAAGCAAGGCACAATCAAGTTGCTACTTGAGATGTGTGCATTTTTCTTGACAAAGCTAGAGTTCAGATACTGTGGTTAAAAACCCCCAAAACCAGCTTTGGAGACATTTGGAACTATAGCCTTTGTTTGTAGTCCATTCCTATTGCTACACTAAATACTCAAGCTGCATAAAATCAACAGCAGCACTTTCTAAGGGCCAATGCTTGCTTAGACTAAAATTAATTCTAAATAAAATCACATGGGTAACAGAAGTTCACCTCTGTTCTTAAAAACAAACAAACAAACAAAAAATTACAACATACTTCTGAGTTTCTATGCAGATGATTGTCAGCATATGGTAAGTCTCCAACTACAGCACAAAAGAAACAGCATTTTGAAGCTACTGGGAACAGTTCTCACTGTTCTCATCATTATTAGATGTCCCTCAGAACTCATCCAAGATCTTCTCTGGGCATTGAACTCAGTCTGTCTTTAGTTAAGCACCTCTTTTCTAAAGAGAGTGTGCAATTTGTCCTGCTCTAACCATGCATTTTGCCTGCAGATGAGCTCCCAGCCACAGCACCAACGCTTTTGAACACACCCATGGACCCACAAGCACAACACACAGGACCAAACTCGTTTTTCAAGGGCACTTTTCTGGGCCCTGGACAAGTCCTTGTGCCCTACCTGTGATGAAGTCCTACATTTGGCCAGACACAGCTCAAAGTGATCCTCCACTGCCATGAAGAGGTTTTGGAAAGCAATAGCTGCCCGGTTCAGGAAACGCTCCAGGAGGTGTTGCTAAAGCAGACAGCAAAAAAAGACAAACCAATGCTGTACTTCAGCAAGGAGTAACCAAAGCCCACCCTCACTAAACAACTCAGCTATCCAGGAATAGTAAGCAACTCCACTTAGGATTTCTAGCAAGCATTGAAAGGCTGATCCCTCATGAACCCCAGCAGTAGGAAGAGAACTTAGAGAAGCTCACAGGATACAGGGAAGTGCCAATTACAACACTGGAACAGCTTTTTCTGCACTAATTTCCCTCCAGCAAATGCAACTGCCCTGAAGCTGAAACACTTTGCAAAGCTCCCAGTATTTCCCCTCGGAGGTGGGAAGGATGAATTTTGTTAAAGCTTTATTTACAGCTTGCCACATGGTCCCTGCAGGCTTTCCTCATCCTTCCAAGAAAAGGAACTGTCCCCTCTAAGGAAAAAGCTCCTCAGAAAGCAGCACTTTTAGGCACAGAGGAAGCTGAGGAGCAGGAGGAGGTCCTTTCACCTTGCTGGGCTGGAGGCAGCAGGACACGCAGTACTCGTAGACGCTGCAGCAGCCGTTGGGAAGGCAGCTCTCACAGCTGAACAGCTTCGTGCTGGGCACGTGCACATCACAGCAGCCATTCACCAGCAGGTCCTTCCTCTCACAGATGTACCCTGGCAACAACAGCAGCAGTAACAATTGGCAATACATACTCCTTTAATCCATGGTAAGAATTGTGTTACTTAAGAACAGGTTTATTTGTCATTTAGTAAGTTATGATCCCCCTCTGTCTGACAGTAGCAATTCTTTGCAATGACACTTGGATGTTTCAAACAGCCTGGTGTTATCTGCACAACTATTATGTGCTACTACTCTAATGTGTGATGTATGCAGAGTAGGAGTGTTTAAATGCAGAATTTTTAAGTTCTGATTTCTTTTCAGCATAATTCCTTGTTGTAAAAGGGGATTGGTGATGATTGTACTGAGAAAAAACTGTGACACGTGTTCCTTCAACAGGTCTGTGTCTGGATAACACTTCTTACAGTTCAATATGAAGGGACTTAGATTTATCCATGCAGGATAGCTGTAACACTCATAGTTGAGTGGGGAATCATCAGTAGTACAGAACCATGTGTAAGTCCTGATGGAAACTACTACCACAGCATTAGACTGTGAGACCTCAGGAACTGACACCAAGCACCATTCAGGCAGTGCCAAATTTAACATTGATGCAAATCACAAAAAAGATGTGGTGGGTTTTCTACAGCCTTGATTTCTGGTTAAGAAAGATCCAGTGCCTGAGCAACAAGCACAGTGGGGAAGCACCTGTGTAGGGCAAGAAAGGATCTTTAACTTTTAACACTTAAAACAAGTGGTTAATATCCTTGGGTTTCAAGGGTCAGATGAGCTTGTTAACTGTGACTGAGCACTAATTACACGTCCTGAACTGCCTCCCTACAAGGTCAGTAGGGTTTCCTCAATTACTCTCCCTAACACTTCTGACAGTGGGAACACACTGCAGGGAGACACAAACAGCTCTGCAAGCAGTGGCAGTAAATGGAGCAGGACTCAATGTGTGTGTTCTGGGCAAGGAGAAGTGGCATTCTTTGACTCTGAGGGGGCCCTGGGAACAGCACAGCCACACTCAGACAGCCCTGTGCCTGAGCTGAGCCTGCACAGAACCAAACCAGCAGTGTGTGCAGCCACAGGGAAATTCATCCAGCTGGGGGAGAAAATGCTGAGTAAAAATGCCTTAATAAAGAGCAGTTGTTACTTGGAAGTGCCACTGACAGACAGGCAAAGCAGCATTCAGCACTGCCACGAGCAGGATAAATTCTTAGTATCAAATATACCCAGTTCATCTGTAATGAGGAGCTTCCCCTGCACAGAATTCCTGCACTGGTTACTCAGCTGGCTGCTGTTTCCTGGGCTGAACTTAACCTTCCATAGGATGGGCTGCTCGTGCTCCTGCACTTGGAGGAGATTCCGATCTCTCACCATCCTCTCTTCCTGCAAGGAAAGACAGTCATGCAACCAAACATAAAAATCCCTTCTGCCACTTCAATCCACGTGTTCTTCCCACAATTAGAAATGCCTTGTAAACTCTACAGCACAGCAAACTCCAGCACTAGTGGAGTAACCAACATACTACTTGTAGTAGCTTGTTTTGTGCAATACACAGGAAGATACACAACCCAGTACAACAGGGGCGTGTAAATTCACCAAGGGATCAGCCAACACAGCTGAACTTGGTCACTACAACCATAGAAGTGGTACAAATTATCTTAAATAACCACAGCTGCACACATTTCTCTTTGGTGAGTCCTTTGCTGGTGGAAATACTGCTCACAAGAGATATAAGATGTTGATCAACAACAAACAACACAACAACACTATACAACAAACATCAACAAGCAACACTACAACAAGCAACAGCACAGAATAATACAACAAACAACTGCAGTCCCTTTGAGATTTTCTTTTTCCAGTTTTGGTTCAAACCACTGTTGATGTCAATACCAGGCATTACCCTTTTAAACTCCTGTGTGTATTTAGAGCAGCATAACTCAGGAGATCAGTGCCAGCAGCCTTACACCCCCAGTGCCCGTGGTCTAAGGGATGTTGTGCCCCCCCCAAGCCGCGCCGGGGCCGGGCCCGCCGCTCACTGACCTGCTTGAAGGTGCTGGTGATGAAGTAAACGAGCGAGAGCCCGAACACGAGGCCGAGCACCCAGCGCTTCCTGAGCAGCCGCCGCCAGAGCACGGC
>VYXB01000863.1:231347-271009 GCA_013397135.1 Pachyramphus minor | reverse complement strand
AGATATAAATGTGTATATATGTATACAGAGAGAAGTGTATATAGAGAGATGTATATATATCTATAGATAGATACAGATATAAATGTGTATATATGTATAAAGAGAGACATGTATATACATATATATATATCTATAGATAGATACAGGTATAGATATAAATGTGTATATATATCTATGTGTCTAGAGAGAAATGTATATATATGTCTGTATATAAGTATGTGTAATATATATAATAAATACATATATGTAATATATACACATATATACATGTATATGTATGTATATGTGTATTATATAAGTGATATGTATATCTACATATATATGCATATATACATGTATATAAAATAGGCATGTATATGTGTATTATATTTGTATAATATAATATGTTATATATGTGTAAGTATATGTGTGTATGTATTCATATATTTCTATGTATAGAACTGTACTTATATGTGTATATATATGTGTATATATAGGTGTATATATATACATGTAGGTTTATATATAGATAAGGATATGTATATGTAGATAGACATATAGCTGTGTGTATACATATATGTAAGTATATATAAATGTATATATTCTGTGATATACATGTGTGATATAAGTTCTAAGTTGTATGTGTGTATATAGAAATACATTATTGTCTATATTTATCTATTACACACACACAGGTGAGTGTGTAATAAAACATGTGTGTGTGTGTACACAAGGAAGGCAGAGTTCAACTCTGGGGTGACTCCCAGGGGGTGACTGTGCAGTGGGCAGGGCTGCAGGTGCCCATCCCAGAGGAAAACTGCCTTGTTGGATCATGCACACGGGCAGGGGTTGGAGCACCAAGGGTTCCTGCTCCTCTTTGCCCTTCCCAAGGACAGGGAGGGGTGAAAGTGGCTGTGCTGTGGTGAAGATGACTCTGTGCTTGTGCTTCTTACAGATGTTGCTGTGTGAGCACTGGGAGCCAGGGGCATTGCAGTCATCCAGCTTGAGGGACCTGTGATGAGCCTGGACTGTCTGAGGAACTCCATGTGTGAGCTGGCTGCACCCTCTTGAGCTTCCATCTCTCCCATGGTGGCACCTGACACTTCTGGATAAAGCTGTTGTTCAGGTACTGTTAAAAAATGACCAAGTGCAGCAAAATGAAACCTTCTAATCTGGAAGAAGCAGGACCAGTCAGTACTGAAGCTGAGTCCCTTTTGGAACAAAGGATTTAAATCTGATCACACCTGTAGGCCTCTGGACAGAACCATTACATCCCATGATGTCCTGCACCTTCAGTACTTGGCATTCATGTCACTGTCCCCTTCATGGCTGATGCCAAAAGAGGAAGTGTCTTCCCATGGAGCTGAATGTCCTTGTGAAGAGTGATTTCACCCCACATCACAATCTAGACTTCTAATGGTCCAGAAGGACATGAAGGATTTTCCAAGTGCCAGAGTTACCTCTGCACTGGCTCTGGCTCTCAGCTTGTAGCATGGCAAGATGGACAAATGTTTTTGATAAGCAGTGACCTCAAAGTTGTTCCCAGGCAGGAAAGCTCTGCCTGCATGGCCCAGCCTGTCTTGGCCTGTTCACCATACCTGAATTGCTGTTTTGGTTAAAAAAAGAGTATAGCATTATATATCAAGTCAATAGAAGTATTGTCAGAGTAGGATTACTGCAGGGAAAGCATATAAAAGATTAGTGAAATATTAAGTGTTGTTACCTCAAATGCAGGATATAATAGTTGGAAAAAACCCATAAATCTATTTTTTACTTATGAAACTTGCAGATCCTTATAGAAAGAATTTAGGCCATGAAAACACAACACAAGCTGAAACGTATAGCAAGAGATTAAAAAACTGCTGGGAGTCACAAGATAAAAAATTTGTACTTAGGAGAGTTATTTAAAAGAATATTGCCATGACCTGGTTATATTTTTTTCATCAAAGATGTTTACACATTTGCTTTTTTCCTCCCTCTCAGTTCTACAAACCACGTTTCTGCAGAAGAGGAAGAAGGGCTTTCATTCCCCAAGAGTGATGAGTGGCGTGTCCCATCAGGAGCCACCCTGTGTCCCATCAGGAGCCACCCTGTTAGACGTGCCCAAGGTCTTTCCCAGGTCATGCCATCCCACAGCTGGAAGCTCCTGACTGCCCTGTCCCGCCAGAGGGGACCTGCCTAGTTCCTGCCCTGCCTGCAGACCTGTGTCCTGTGCTTCCACTTGCTGCTTCAGAGCTGTTTCTGTGCGAGTGAGAAACAACCGGGAGCCGGAGGGGCTCTGCCACAGAGGGAGGTGCTTTGTGCCAGCCATGTGCCCAGCTGGGTGGCACCCACAGCCCCCTGACCCCGTGGTCCCACCTCAGTAGCCACCCTGGGATCTGCTGCCCCGCGCCGTTGATGTTGAGCGTGCTGTGTTTCAAGGTGCTGAGGAAAATGCAGAGGCGGCACAGCAGCAACACGGACAACGTGCCTCCTGAAAGGTACCTTCCTTCCTCCTCCACTTTGCTCTCCAGAGGGGAAGGTTCTGATTTAAGTGGAGGGGAGGTTTGAGGAGATGGAAGCTCAGAACTGAGACAGGCAGAAGCCCTGTGAATGTGGTGTGGCCAAGCTTTCTGCTTGAGTTCAGGGGGTTTAGACACAGATTTACTTTCCTCCCTCATGTCAGCTGTTGACTGCTGCCCACCACAGTGTTCCAGGATGATCCAGTATGGCACATAAGGACCTGGCTTGGCATAGGCAGGACATTTTGGAGCTCTAATATTGATGTTTTGGTTAAAAAAGAGCATAATATTATGTATTAACTCAAAAGAGTTGCTGTCAGGTTAGGATTAAATAATGTTTACTGCAGGGAAAGCGTAGAAGATTCCTGGAATACTAAGTGTTGCTAGTTCAAATGCAGATTATAACATTTGGAAAAAGAACATAATATCTGGTTTTTTACTGTATAAAACAGATCCTTATAAAAAGAATTTAGGCCCTGAATGATTTGTGGCACAGTCCTGTGGGGATCCTGAGTGCAATCAATCTGCAAGGATCAACCTGTATGAACAGAAACTATTTATATTTCTGTTGTTAAAGTGCTTAAAAATTCTGCAGGGCTGAAGCTTTCAACAACTTAGTGTTTTATAAAGAGTTTGGGTGATCCTTTACATCTTCCCAGAGTCTGTATCCAGCTTCATGTATGTGAGTAGTTAGATGTAGAATACCTTTAATTCACTTCTGTAATTATAACATCAGCAAGGGAGCCTTGCCACTGTTGTTGTTCTGGTGCTAAGTATTCCCTAGTGCTTTCCCAGAGTTACAGCTTGACTTTTTTTTGTTCCTAAAGAAGAAACTAATTAATTAAGACAAAGCTGGTACTGACAAATTTCATTGCTCTGGCTGAGCTGAGATCATAAGTGCAAGATCATTGCAAGTAGAGTTGCACCTTGATGCCATGTCTCCTGCTAGCGTGGTACTGATCTTAATTTCAGGGGAAAACAAAGCCATCTTCACCTTTTTTCTGCATGATGCTGCCCAAGCCTCAGTGCAGTCTGTGGGTTTTGTATCAGCAGACAAGGCTGGGACTTGAGAGGCACATAAGGTGCTGAATGGGCCTTCTTGTCTTCTATGCAGAACTCTTTGAGTCTGTACAGGCTTGTAAGACACTTCAGGACCTGTTTGAATAGTTAAAATAGATTCAGGATGTGTGTCTGTTACTGAGTGCAAAAGATAATGTCAGTTGGCTTTTATAAATACTTCTGGTTTTTAACAGGTTAAGAACATATTATCAGAGAGGCTGAAGGTTCCTAAATGTAGAATGAAATGCTGTTGCCACTGGTCTTCCCTTCTGGTTAACTTCAGCAGCCTCCCAATTTCATCCTTGTTTGTTTTTAAGCATGTCCCAGCTGAATTCCTTCCTGCTGAAAGCACAGTCATGTATTACAGTGTTATTCCAAACAATAGTTGTGTCTGTATTTGTAACACTGGGTTCCACCCAGTCTGTTTGTTCGTGTTCCCAGACCCAAGCACTGTCACGTTCTGCCCCTGTTCTGTGTATACATCCCTGAATTGTGATCTGAAGTGTAAAATCCAAGACGTGGTTGATGAATATTCCAAACCAGAAAGAGGTGTGCCATGCCTTGTTGACTGGATTCCTTGCTGGAGCCTGTGAGAGGCAGTGGGAATGGGGTGTAGCTATAACAAGCCTTATTAGGGGTTTGCCTGGTGGGAAGGTGTGCCCAGGGAGTTTGAAGGTGTCCCCAGAGTGAGGGGAAAGGCAGTGTTCTGTGCCCTGCAAGGGGCCTGGGCTGAGGGCCCTGTATGTGTCTGCACATGCTGTCTCAGCTTGTGATCCCTGTTCCTAAGGTTGGAGACCTCCAGGGCTTAAAATCAAGAGAGACCAAAGCCCTGCAACTTGCCTTTAGTTGTGGGCTTTGCCTCTTGCTGAGCTTATTTATTCTTTACTCTCCTTTTGCAATTTAGAGAGGGATTTGCTGTGTGCCAGGCATTTACTGCCTAATGATGGTTCTACTTGTTACCTGGATTGTTCCCTGCCATCTCAACTTGCTTTGTATTTATCTCAATACCACAGGATTGACTTCAGGTGAAGGAAGCCTGTTGTCTTTTGATGTTAGGAGGAAGGTATTTAGACTTTTTGGAATCTAGAAAGGATCAGTGCCAGAACCAATTCTCTCCAGTGCCCAGTAATTTGGGTACATCCATGTCTAATTTGCCAGGAATATCAAAACAGAAGAATTTCTCTTGACCCATGAACACATCCTTTATTAGTTCAGGCACACACAAGCTTCTCTTCCCCAGCTGATTTTGTCTCTTGTTGGTGCAGTTCATCAGTGGGCAGACAGTGATCAACCCTAAATAAAGACAGAAGGTTTTGGGGGTAGGTCATTGCTTTGACTTAGCCTGGTTCACTTGTTTGTGTGCAATATGACCTGTCTTATTGTGTCAGGTTCCATAGGGTTTGATATGTTTTTCTTTAAATGCTAAAGTCAGTGTAGATGATGTTGAATTTGGTACTGGATGGGTAATTTCTTTGGTTCCTCCAAAAGTAAAGGAGATGTTTGGGAAGTTTGTTCTGTAAATAGTCAAGTCAGTGTAAATGAGGCTGAATTTGATATTGGATGGGTAATTTCTTTGGTTCCTCCAATGGGATGTTTGGGAAGTTTGTTCCTTAGCTGAAGGAAGTGGTGCATGTTGTCTTTAGAGGTTCTCTGATCTTATGAGTCTGGGTACTGGCCTCCAGTTCTGCAACTGTGACCTTCCAGCAGCACATGGAGGGAAAAGCATCTGTCATCTGGAGACCTGCATGTTCTCAAAGTGTGTGAGGAACACTGAACCACAACAAAAGACTGTGAAGTTCCACGTCATCCAGTTTTTACTCACTTTACTCTCATCCCCCTGCAGGAACCGGAGCCAGACTGTCAGTTCTGAGACCAGCGTGGATGAAAGTGGGGTGTTTGAAAGCCTCAAGGCCGAGGCCTCCTCCCCTCAGCAGCTGTTCTCGGGGCTGGCCGGGATCCCCTCGGGCTCCATCACAGCCACTCCGTTCCAGTCGGGATTGGTGCTGGGCTCCTCGGCAGGAGGTGGGGAGGTGTTCATCCAGATGCCAGCCCCGAGGGAGGAGGGGCCGGGCCGTGCCGAGGGAGCCCCGTTCCACCACCGCCAGTCCTCCCACCACTTCCACCACGGCCACCACCGCGGCTCCTCCCTGCTGCACATGGCGGGGGGCGACCGGCACGGCCACGCCGAGGAGGGCACGGAGGAGCAGGGGGGCACCCCGGCCCCGGCCCTCTCGGAGCTCAAAGCTGTCATTGGCTGGCTGCAGAAGGGGCTTCCCTTCATCTTGATCCTCCTGGCTAAAGTTTGTTTCCAGCACAAGCTTGGTAAGCACACACCCTTTTAGAACCCTCTTAGAAGCTTGATCAGGCTGTGGTGTTCCATTTATCCATGGGACAGTGGCCAGGTGTAGCCTGCCATGTAGGGGACATACTCAAATGCATGTGATGAATTCACTCTGCTTTCAGTCCAAGCTGTTCTAAATATATTAGAACCAAAGGAAAAAATACTTGATGCCTGCCTGCAAATGAGGATATTGTACTTAATTACACTTACCCTAAGAATTTTTATGGCACCAGTTAAAATTGAACACTGACAAGTCCAGTGAGAGTGGTGCAGAAAAATATTGGAAGCAGACAGCAAACACTTGCAGCTTGTCACTTCTTCAGAGAAGAAGTATTTGTTAACAGAGCTTGAAAATATGTTCAGAGCTCTCCCTAGGAAAGGTGGGCAGAGCTTACCCTGGTGACTAGCAAAGGTTTCTGGGGAGCACAGAAGGGTTCTGAGGGATGGGACACTTGTCTAGCTGGGAGGGTGGTAGCTATGAAATCAAGTCAAACAGCACCAGTGGTTACATCTTGCAGCTGAGATCTTCAGAATTCCCTGAAGAATATGTCTATCCAGGTTTTGTTTTTAATGGTGCCTGAGTGTTTTAGCACTATGAAATCGTATGGGTGGCATGTCTGAGGATCCTGGCTCACTCTGAGATTATCAACACTGGATGGAAAACCAGTAGTGCTTCAGTTTAGTCCAACTTAACAACTCCAGTCCCTTACAACTCTGACAGGTTAATTCATGTCTGCAACGTGTTGGCCTTTGGACCTGATATCCTGTAGGTTTTTGATAGTGTGCCCTGTCCTCCATGAACTGCTGAACTAACTGCTATTGTAACACTGTCACCTGGCACAATGCAGCCACCACTCTGAGCATTTGTGTTCTCCTTCAGAGGAGAACAGAGTGTCTGTGCTGGGTGCTCACTGCAGTGTTTCATCTTCATTTACATTGCATTTGAAATATAGAGCCCAGACTGCCCTGGTTTAGTCACCTATACATTTAAATTCCCAGTGTCACCCAGTAATGTTTTTTCTGAGCTGGAGATGCTGATGTCCCTGGCTCAGGACTGGTGTCCCTGGCTCAGGACTGAGCCCCTGTGACAGTGCCTCTCGTGCAGGGATTGCTGTGTGCATTGGCATGGCCAGCACCTTCGCCTACGCCAACTCCGCGCTCCGAGAGCAGGTCGCCCTGAAGGTGAGTCCAGCATTTTACCTCCTTGTATCCCTGGAAAACATCACCCTCTGTGCACAGAACACCTGTGTTAAACCTTCTTCTGCACTGTAGGGCTGAATGCATTTGTATGGCCACAGATACCTCAGAACAAGAGTACTGTGCCCTAATCCCGCCTTCCCCTTCCTGCTTCTCCGCACTGATGCTCTCCCACTGTGTCTCCCCTGTTTTTTGGTGAGTGTGAGCACAGTAAACAAAAGCAGGACAGGTCAGGGGTGTTGTAATCTGCATCTCCCTGTGCCACTGACTGGCAGTGCATCTTCCAGCACTTCTCTGCACCTTGTTTTCCCCATTTCAGCAGAGGTGCTGAAAGCTGTTTGACTTATCAATGATGAGATTTAACTTATTAGCATGTAGATCATGTTTTGGGATGTTTAGCTGAAACATTTTGTAGATGTGTTTCTTGTTTGTATCTTTATAATGCTCTGTTGAGAACATACAGAAACCAGCAGATCTTTCCAGGCCTTGTGATCTTCAGTGTCAGGAGAACAGTTCAACTAAAAGCACAAGACTAGAATTCCTTTCTTATTACAATTACTTGGGTGACACAACTGTGGACTTGCATCTACCAGCAGCAGTGGAATAAATGTGCTACAATGCTGAATGAAGAGATAAATTGCACAATCATGTAATAGATGGCTGTTGCCTTGCTCTTTGCACTTCTCTCCTTCCAGCAGTGTGCCCCTTAATCCCCCTGCTTTAAATCTCAGCCTAACATCCCTGCAGAGATCTATTTCCTTAATAAATCAGCTCACAAGAAAAATGGTGGGTGTTTTCCTCCCAGGAGTAAAATTTACTCTTCAGAATTACCCTGGGCCAAGACCCAGGACAAGATCTTCTGCCATCCAGCTTCTGTCTGTAATGTTCCACATATTTTGAAATGCAACATTTGCACTTCTTTTTGACCTTCAATTAATTCCTTAATCAAAAATCCATGTTCTAGAACCTCTATAACACTCAGATGTGCTGCAGGTAGTGATGGGTTATATTTGGTTTAGCTGAGCTTTCCTCTGAGTGACTTTGGATCTGTTTATAAACCCCTCCTTTGATGAAGTGTCACTCCAACCAGGTGACAGCTCAGAATTTAGGACAATATATGGAACTGACTTTTTTTTTTCTGCTTGTCACACTGAGTTTTAAATACCAGGAGAGTTCAGATGTCCCAGGAAAGATCCCAACTTTGCAGGTTGCATTCTGAGAGGAAGGCTGTCACCTTCCCCAGCATATTTCAATTCATTGCCCTGAAGTTACTTTATTTGAAAGGTTTGCTGTGTGAGAGCCATTTCTGCCTGTGTTTATAAATGTCCTTACCTAGCAGCCTGCTTCTGAACCTTAGTGCTGTGTAAGTAAACTAATTACTGAACACTTACATAAACATTCATGTCCCCTGGCATGGCCTTGAGTTTTTCAGCAGCTGAAGCCTCAGCACAACCCCTGAGACTTCCAATTTATCTTCTCTCCTTCTTTCTCTTGCCCAGGAGAAGAGATCAGTGTTGGTTGTGTTCTGGATCCTGGCCTTTCTCACTGGGAACACCTTGTACTTGCTTTACACCTTCAGCTCTCAGCAGCTCTACAACAGGTGGGCAGGATTCCCGTGCTGGAAGCAGGTGATAATTGCCAGGCAGGAGAAGAGGGGGGCCCACTGTTCATTTGGAAGTGTTCATGGCTAAAGCACCTGCTGTCTTGGCTACATCTTTGTCATACCTTCCAGTGAAGGAGGTGTGTAATTTCTACAATAAATGGCACAGCCAGTGTGTAAATGGGGTGTGATGACACACTACATGTTTCAGAGCAGGGTGGATCCTTTTTAAGAGGCACCTCTGAATTTCCACACAGAGCAGGTGTCAGAAGCAGATAAGGCACAGACCCACTGATTTTCCTCTTCCTGGAATGATTTCTCTTCAGTCTGTCAAGCTTTCAGTCCAGGACAGGAGATAAACAGGAGATAAAACAGTAGTGTTTTACTTCAGTGTCCTCAGGGCTTGGAGGAACTTGGATCTGAGGTAATTAAGATATCCTTGCCTTTCAGATTCTCACTAAAGCAATTCTCAAATACAGAAAAGTTTGTACCAATGGATTTGGTTCAATGCTATCCCTGCTTATCAAAAAGCAAGTAGGAATTAGGACAGATAGGAAGTAAAGATAACTTAAGCAAGGAGATGTTAGTAGAATAAATAGGAAGAAATGGAACAACATCAAGCCTAATTATTTAGAAAGTTGTTTTGATATTAGTAGCTAAAACCATATGAATTATCCCCCTAATTAGAATTTTCTTAACCCCACTGAAGGGGACTTAAGACTTGAGGACAAAAATACAACATGCATCAGTTGGGTTATGGCTACACAGCTCTTGGGTTTGGTTTCCCTGCCAGTTATTTCATTGCTTCCCTGCTTCTTCCCAGCAATAATGTCTATGGGAAGAGCCAAACTCTGCCCACAACCCTGGTATCCTTTGGAATTGCCCCTAATGGCTTTGGATTTGGTCACTGGAAAACTCTGTATGTAATGCTTTTCTAGAAAGGGGGAGAGATGAGAAGGTTTGAATGTGTGGGTCCAAATGGGAGATGCCAAGCCATGGGAAGAGAAGCAGGAATGGCAGAAAGGTCTGGAAGCCTTGAGAAGGAATTTGCATCACAGGGAAACTGTGTGTCTGTAGGAAGGTGGTCAGGGTTGAAAACATGGAAGGGACTAGCTGAAAATAGAGGTTAGGTCACCTCAAATAAAGGGCTTGCAGCTTGTGGGGCCACCCTACACACAGTTTAGGGCAAGGCTTATTACCAGTGGACAGGCTGGGCCACATTTCCATGGAAAAGCCCCGTTCCTGTGAGTGCTGCTGTGTCATGCTTGGGCTGGTGCATCTGTTGCCTGCTGTGTGGGGACCTGGGACTATTCACAGGGCAGGTTTGCCAAGTTAGAAATAGCTGCTTCATGTTTGTTTCTTTCTGGCTTGTTTTTCATTTCCTGATTTATTTATTTTTTATTTATTTATTGTTTCTAGTGCACGAATAGTAGTAAAGCCTCTGATTCTGTTTCTGTTTTTAGGGTGTAATTTTACCTGTTGTGCTGTGCCAGTGTTGTGAGTATTTTAAATTCATGTTCAGGCCTTTCATTCTGGGTTGGTTATTTTACTTTATTTATATTTTTTTTTGGTTAAGTGTTTGCTTTCTACCACGAGGCTTTAGCAGCTAAACACCCTGGAAACGAATCCTGGTTTTTCAGCCTGAGGAGGTCCCAGTCCTCATTGCTGCTCAGGTCAGTGGCTCCTGCCCACTGCTGTGTGGAATTCTGCTCTCCCAGACTCCACTTTTTTCAAAGAGCAAACGATGAGTAGAACTTCACAGGGTAAGATTTTACATTCAGATCACAGAATCAGATGGAGCTGAAGGCACTGCCTGCACACCAAAGGCTCTGTTGCAGCGTGGAGTGCAGGCTGTGGAGATTGCAGCCTTCCAGAACAGGTTTGGGTCCTGTTTGGTGACAGTGGGCAAACCTGCTGACCTCAGTAGAAATGGGCAAGAGCAAAGGCAGGAGCCCCAGAGGAACCAGGGCCCTGATTTACATGTCTGACTCCTCTTGCCCTTGGGAACTCTGGAGCTCAGCGTAGTCTCCAGGCTCTCTCTAGCCAGCAGTGGACACGAGCAGCTTGAGAGAGGTTCTCCCTGGTGTTTGAGCTTTGGTTCTCCTGCCTTTCAGCCTGATATTTCTGAAGCCCAACCTGGAGAGGCTGGACTTCTTCGACCTGATGTGGATCGTGGGCATCGCAGACTTTGTGCTCAAGTACCTCACCATCGCTCTGAAATGCCTCGTGGTGGCCCTGCCCAAGATCATCCTGGCTGTCAAGTCCAAGGTAGGAGACTCCTCTTCCTGTACAAATATTTATCTTTGATAATCTGATACCTTGAGAACACATTTGCAGCATGAAATCATAGAATCCCAGAATGGGTTGGGTGGGAAGGGACCTTAAAGCTCATCCCATTCCACCCCCTGCCATGGGCAGGGACACCTTCCACTAGCCCAGGATGCTCCAGGTTTATCCAACCTGGCCTTGGACACTTCCAGGGATCCAGGGGCAGCCACAGCTTCTCTGGGCAACATGGGCCAGGGCCAGTTATGAATGGAAGGATAAAAATAATGGAATCTCTTCATAAAACTTTGGCACTTGGGTATCAAGGTTTGGGATTTGAGCCATCATAGACCTGAGCAAGGGTTTGGTAGCACCAGCAAGTGATGGAAGTCCAGAGATGAGGAAGGCATTGCTGGAGGAGGAATAGGTACTAGCAGTGACATAACAGCTTGTCTGCTTGACTTCCTTGTTTTCTGAGCAATCTCTGTACATACATATTTCTGAAGCACAAATCACTTAATGGGAAGAAGCTGCAAGTACTTGTGACTTTGGCTTTCCACTTGGACCAAAGCAGTAACAGGATTAAGTTGAAGCCACAAAAGACACCACTTCTCCATAACCATGGGTGAAGAAATATTTTAATACTTAACATATTTAAATTATTAAGAAGTTATACGTAGACTAGGCCTAACTTTTGAAACTTCCTCACTGCATTCTCTCCCTTAAAGTACCTTTTCATATGTTTTCACTAGTACAGATCTGTTGTGCTGCCTCTTTATCCACTTGGTAGCCTCTCCATTTCAGTGGCAAACACAGCAATGTCTATTATTTGCCTTCAGTAAAGGAACTTTCTGGCAGCTGTTGGGACAGCTTCCACTATATAGATGCAAGATATCATCATTAATCCCTGAAAAGTCTCAGGCAGGGCACTTAGGAGGATATCTAACCTGGGAATAGTTTTGCTCAGAAATGACAGGGGTGGCAGGGGAGTTGAGCAGTTTGTTCCTGCACAGCAGGGCTATTTGAGATGGTTATTAATTTATTTCTGGAAATTGTCCAACTTTTTTTTTTCCCCTTCTTCTATTATTATTATTATATTTTGGGAGATTAATGTGCTGGGTCAGAGCATAATCCAGCCTGGGGAGGGAGGGAAAAGTGATGTGAATAGTCTTCCCAAGATAAATTGCAGTGTTGGAAAAGGTTCACAGCCTTTGCTTGCCTGTCTGAGAGCTCTCCCAAGTACTCATTAATCCTTGTCTGGAGAGAAGAAAGGGAAGGGGTCTTTATTTGCAGCTACAGGGGGAGGCTGGTAAGATCACATCTGTCAGGGGCCTGTAATGACTCAGAGCACAGATGCTTCGTTTTTTTAATACCTTTTTCTGGATAGCGACATTCCTCACTTTTTCCAAGCCCCTTGTTTGCCCGAGGGTGTTGCTGACGGGCTGGGTGTCCCCTCACAGCTCAGGCTGCTGCTCCCCACCACCACAGGTCTGGATTTTTCTGCCCCAGTCTGCAGGGGTGAGATGTGGTGTAACAAACTGAGCAAGACCACAGAGGGGTGGGAGAACTCCACGAGAGCCACAGGACACCACAGCAGATGTAACTCTGGCTGCTGCAGGCCAGCACCCTGAGGTTGGACAGATCTCAGCTGCTTCTGAGTTACAACAGTTCTACTGCAACTTAGGCACGTTCACTGTGACCAGAATGTTTATTATTTGCTGTCTTAGCACTTGCCAGGTACAACGTTATGCTCTTCTTCCCAGGTGCTCCTAGTAGAGCTCCTGCTTTAAGCCTGGTTTGGAGTTTAAGAACTTAGTGGTAGCAGGCTGCTGGAGAAATATAAATTAAACTAAAGGTAGATTTTTTTCAAGATATACAAATACATAGTGAGAATTTCTGTGCCAATATAACCAGTCAGAACAGCTCCCCTAATACAGGGCCTGCAGTGGAAGCTGCTGCACTGTCAGGGGTGCAGTTCTCAGCCCAGCTGTGAGTGGGACACAGGGATTTCATCCTGAGCTTCTTTGCAGACCTGGCAGTCAGCAGCAATCACAAAGCTTGTCCAGGGATGGGATATGAGGAACTTTGATTGTTGTGCTCCCAACCTCTGAGCAGGCTCTTTGGATTTCCCCTCATTTTGGAAGTTCAAAGGCACCTCCAAAGCCAGTCTGGCTTTTCTTGCTGCTCTTTGAGGTTCTGGTCTTCTCTGAATGCTGTGTGCTCTTCACTGGTGCTTGCAAGGCATTTCCTCTGAATATCCTTCTTTTAAGTCTCTTACCTTTCCATATCCATTGGGATTGGAGCAGGATCAGATTCTTTTCTTTCTGTTACAGTCTTCCTTTCTCCCCTCAGTCTTCTCTGGAGACTGAACACCACCAATTTTTTGAGTCTTTTCTCAGAGATTTTTAATTCCAGATCTTATTATTCTCTTCTGGACTGTCTTCATCCCTCCCTGTTTTCCAGAGCATTTCTCCAGTCTGTCAGGATGAGTTTGGATTATAATCCTTCCTTCTATTGTATTTACAGCCTTTCCCAGTTGAGTGTCAACTGTAAATTTGATAAACCCACTCTTTTCCATCAAGATCATTGATGAAAACAGTGAATAGCACTAAACTCTGCTTACCTCAGATGCATGTTGACAGTGAATACATAAAAAATTGGGGCTGGAGCTCTTAGTTCTGCCCCCCCTAAAGTACCTGGCTCATGTATTCCTAGCATGGCCCAATCCCAGGAAGGGCAACTTTGGGTGTAGGATAACATTTGGATTTACAGCATCAGTTTTTGCTTTGAATGAGAGAAAGCAAACTCAAACTGAAAGGCAGAAAAATAAGGTTGTCTTTGCAATCAGAACACAGAGGGCAATAAACCCAGCCAGGAGTGCTTGGAGTGTGCAGCATGGGAGCTGCTGTATTATATATTATGTATAGGGTACAACCAGCCAGAGTTCTTCAAGCTTGAATAACTCAGAAATGGAATATCTCTGCAACAAACTCCTCCAGAGAATGAGGGAAGACTGAAAGCTTGACAAAATAATCCCAGACCTTCCCAGGCTCCAAACCAGCCTGGGAAACAGAGGTGCCAAGAGAGGCTGTGAGGCTGCAGTCAGGCTGGAAAGCAGGGAAGGAAGAGCTGGGGAATGGGAGAGAAAATCAGGACTGATCTCACCCCCCTGGGATCAGTGGAGTTGGCAGAAGGATCAAACCTGTGGCTAAAGGTGTCCCTTCCTCCCCCTGCCCTGAGCTGATGGGCACATTAAGCCAAGTTCAAGTTTTAATTTCAGCTGGGCTCATCATTTCTTTGGAAGGGGGGCTTGGCTCCCACCCTGCTCTCCATTAAAAAAAAAAAAAGAAGGCAAATAAGATCATTTGGTTCAATATAAAATGAATTAAAGTAAATTAAACTGCAGGAGCCATGTGGCCTGCAGAGGCTTCCATTGTTGCACCCCCATGGATGGCAGCTTTTCATTTGCACTGCTAAGGAATGACAGCTTGAGGGGGGTGGAATTAAAAAGAAGGAAATAAATAATAAAAAGGCACACTTGCCAAAGATTTCACTTAGGAAATCCCAGGTGTCTCCCATCCCCTCCTCATGCTCTTGTCAGCAGTCTGAGCTGGTTATCCTGGAGGATGGAGTGAGACATGGGGAACAGCTGCTCTCCATTAACAAAATAACTGGGTTTTTATATCTGTATCTCAGGTTTTTTTATATCTGTATCCCTGTCTCTAGAGCAGAGAAGGACATTTGTCCAATTCTCTTAATGGGCTGATTCATAGAAAGACCCTAAGTTGGAATTTTCCTTCTGTGCTCAGTACAGATGTGCAGCCAAAATACAGGGAATTGCATTTCCAGAGGGCTGGAAATTCAGAAGGAAAACGCTCAACACTGGCTTGTTGAACACATAGCAGGACATGACTGTTGGTGAAATACTTATCAGAGTTATTTGAAAGCTGGATCTGGACACTGCAAATGCCTTTAATCCTGTGAATTTGTCTTCATGCTGCTTAAATGCTGCCAGTGGCAAGTGCACAAACACTGCCCCACCCTTGCACTGGGGACCCTTCGCTGCAGCTTTGAAAATATTTGCTTTTTTTTCTTTCCAGTTGACTGTTTTATTGGTGCTTTTTGTTTTTAAAGCACCATCTCATCGAGGCTGGTCAGAGGAAACTTGGCCTGTGTGTTGCAGCAGTTCTTCACCCAGTTCTGCACTTGGATTTTAGGCCAGATACCCTCCTGCAGGTGCATTCCATGTTTCCTAACATTTCCTGGCACAGGTGGTTAGAGCTCTGCCATGTAATCTGGCACATTAAGCTTCCCATATTCCTTCTAAAGCTGCACCTTTTTTTTTAATCTGAGGAAATAAAGGTCTCTTGGAGCTAAATGCTGATCAAAAAACACAGAGGTGTTAAAAAAACACCGGGAGCTGGCACATGGATGAGTTTTAGGCAGAATACCAGGTGAAGATGCTCCTTGTCTGTGCTCTCTTCCACAGTATGAAATGCAAGCTTTCCTTTGTCTTCCCTAACACTGTGGTTAAAGTGGTGTTTCCAGACAGGACAGCCCATCCTCTGCTTACCTCTTGATCTTGGATACTCTTTGGAGGAACTCTGGAACAGAGTTTTGGTCCTCTGGAGCCACAGAACCAGATGATGTTCTGCAAAGGCTTTACTTCAGCCTGGACAGATGAGGTGTCCCAGCATCACAAGCACGGGATTTATTATTTACAGAAGAAAAAGGGTAACTAAAGCATCAGAAGCAGGTCCTGAGGAGTGGGGGCTCTTCTGTCCCCTCCCTGCTGTGCTCTGCAAGTCACTGCTGCTGAACTCTAGAAGAATCATTACCCCCAGGTGCTTTCCCACTTGAACTTCCTGGTTTAAGATGTCCAAGATGAGACTTTCACAAGTGTTGTGCACTAACTGAAATTCTCATTTCCCCTCTACTCCCACCTGGAAATTCCTCTCAGTAGTCCTGCCCAGGTTTTTAGCAGCATCCTGTGTGCCACAATCCCATTTACTGCTCCAGCTTCCTTGCCCTGGCAGTATGACCTGCAGCCTCAGCAGACATGCTCTCCTCTGATCCAAATTGCCAGCAGGTCCCCAAAGTTTCTTCCCAGCATCTTCCTGTGTCAGAATAAGTCCTAATGCTGCTGGCAACAGAACAAGTGAGACTTGGAGCTTCCCTTGAGTGCTAATCACGCCTTACAGTTGCCTCATTGCAACTTCTCTCACTTCTCTTGCATCCCATTTTAATTCCAGTGTGTCAGACCTTACCCTGCCTCTCTGTTTCCTCCTGGGGAGGCACATGCACTTATGCAGAGCCTTATGTCAAAAGAAACCACAGAATCAAGGCTCAGCTGGGCTCTGGGGGAATTACCATTGCCTCTGCAGCTGCAACTTGTCCCCTTTGCTCTGTATATATTGGGATTCAGGTTTTAATTACAATATTCCATGTAGTTTCACTGTAAGACTCCTTCCCTCCATCACCAGTGCCCTGAGGATGAAGGTGAGCCATTGAAAGAAGCTGTTGTAGCAACTGGAAAGTTCACAGAAAACAAAGACCACTGGAAGAGGAACATTCTACGAGTTCAAGTTTCTGCACCAGAGAATTAAATTCTGTCCTTTGCTTCGCCAAATAATTCCTGTGTGATTCTAGAAAGGTTGTGTACAGCTGCAAACTGAAGCCAGGGGTTCAGCTTTTAATGGTAATGTGATCTGTAAAATGAAGTGCTTTATAAAAAGTGTAATCCCAGACATCTCAGCTTGGACACCAAAACAGCCTTACCTTGACCTTCACCTCGAGTTTTCATTTAGGAGATGCAGAGAACAGCTGTCCCTCAGGCCAGCACTGAAAATAAGGGGGGTTAAGGGGGGTTTTGTAGTGCTGATGTCATAAAGGCACTGAAGACATTGTAGAAATTTGCTCCTCTGAGCAGGATGGAGGGATCAGATGCAGATCTGCCACCAAGTGATGAGGATTTAACAAAATACCAAGAAGTTGCATGCTTAATGTGCAAAAAGATTCACTCATTACAGACTGAAATACTGCATGTTGCAGCTGTGTGAAAATCCTGAACTCTCCTCTTTCCAAAGAACTGCTTGATTTGAGGTATGAAAATGGACTTTCTGTGGTGAAGGAGGTACAAAAATGGAGGGTTGTACACAAGCCATTGACTCGGTTTTTAACAAAGCACTGGAAAAAGGAATCAGAATTTCCCAGTGTGGGATCTCAGAGCTGCTAAAATCAGCACAGCCCTTCCCCACATGTGCTAATGAGCTGTTTGATGGTGGCAGAGCAGGGTCAGCAGTGTCCTTCTCACTCCCTGCTCAGGCTGAACTCCAGCCTGTTCAAGGGCTTGATGAGAGCAGAGCCCCTTTTCTGGCCCTTGTAGGGGACATAATTTCAGGTAATGTCCTATTTAATCTCTGCAGTTCAGGTTGGTCCTGCACAGCCCAGTCAAGCATTGGGACTGACTCACAGGCTCACCAAAAATAGGTTTTGCTGCTCTTAGGGAGCTGTTTAACTCCATACAGTAGCACATTCAAGAGAAGATTCCCAGATTTACAGTGATTTTTATGAAATATGAATTCACCTATCAGAGACAGGCCTTGCCTTTTTTCAAGCTGTTGTTCCAAGCCATGAGAAATAGTTATATTTGTGCTTAATATAATCTTGATGAAAAAAAAAAAGCTGAAATACTTGAGCTGAGTTTTTCAGACAAAATACAGCTGGAGACAAAGATTTGTCTTTGAAAACTGTAACCTAGATATCCAAGACATAACAAGGCTGAGGAGTGGCAGACAGGTACACTGGGTGTCCCTACCAGTGATGGGTGCTGTCTGCAGGAAGTTCCTGCCATCACAACTCTACATTTTCCTGCTAAAATTGTGGGGAACAACCCTTGTTTTCCAAGCTTCTGGCCCAGAAGGAAAACCCCACTTTTGCTGCAACCCTTTGTAAAGTTACTTTTGATTTTCTGGCACTTTTCCTGGTTGAAAGAAGGGGCTGAGTATTGCTTTCTTCCTTCCACCTGGAATCCCTCTAAACTTACCAAACTTTTGTGATCCGGTGGGTGGTGTTAATGGGCTGCGTGGAGAGAGGCATCCTTTAAATCTGCATTTCACTCTTGTGGGGCTCTGAACAGGTTTCTAGCTGCTAAGAAATGCTGGTGCCCTGCAGTCACCACTGAAAACTGAGGGTGTGCATTAGATAAGGGAGTTCTGAAAGCTTTGGGAAGGGTGGAGATGTTGTGGTTGGACAATTGGAGTTTGTCACCTGCTGCACGTTCATTTTAGAGCCACATTCTGCCCCTTCCAGCTCCACAGCCTGTCTGTGCCCTGGGGCTGCCCCTGACCCACCGTTCCTCACCTCTTGCTGTGGGCTCTGGTGTTTCAGTGCCTCAAAACTTGTGTTGTCAGCAGAATTTCAGCTCTGCCGCCCCAAATGCTGGGTGCAGCAGCTCCACCTGATGCAATGGGAAAGCAAGCAGTGACCTGTCCCATCCCGGCTCCCGGGGAGACAAGGATCCGGGAGAGATGAGGGATGGCAGCCGGGGGGAGGGACAAGTCAGGGAAAACAAACAGTTTGCTGCCTTTCTCTTGCTGGTGGCTTTCATCAGCGGGAAGGCAGTGACAGCACAGTGACCCTCTTGCCACAGCAGCTCCCAAAATAAACGATGATTGCATTGCAGCACGAGGCTGGAGAGAGAGGCCTCGGTGCTAATTTAATAAATTGCTTGCATTTAGGATCGTTGCCGCTGGGTTTTGTGCTCTGTGGTGCCACCTGGGATTCGCGGGGAGGAGGGGAGAGGCAGAAAGGCAGAAAGCTGCCCAGGCCCGTTAGCAACCGCTGGTGTGACCTCACTCCGTGTCCCGGGGGGTATGAGATCATGAGCATGCCAGAGCTCTCCGAAGGATTCGATTTGTTGGGAGCAGCAGGATGGCCTGCGAGTGATCTCATCCCCAGCCCCCGGGGAAGGGCGCTGGCTGCTGCCTCGCCGCCTGCCAGGACTTAATCCCCACTCCAAACCTCCCCAATTAGCGATTGGCCTGCGGTGACATCACTGATGACAGAGCGGACTGGGACAACACAGCAGAATTCCAGGGGAATTTCCCCTTCTCCGCGACCTGATCGAATGAAAGGCTTTTTGACACGGCAAACCCAAATCTTTTCAGCCCAGATAATGTCAGCGCAGATTAAGGATCGCTCTGGGCTGGGCTTGCCCTGACCCAGTGCCCTGCCCCCAGCGTGGGACACAACATAAACAGGTCCTCATTAGGACCGGCCCTACATTAGATCCCCTTGTTCAGCCACCTTCCGACTCGAAGGTAAGGAATAAAAATAGAATTATTAAAATATTAAAGTAGAAGTGATGTGCACCTCGTGGTTGCAGTGAGCCAGGACGGAGTGTGTGTCACCCCCTCAAGGAGGGAAAGCTTTCCATGCAAACAAACACCAGGATGGCAGGGACAGCTTTGCTGAAGGTTTACACAGGATGTTGCCCATCCTCTGAGTCTCTTTTGAGAGAGAAGTGTTTGAACCATCATGTTTCCCCCTCCTCCCCGTTTTCTTAAGGTCCTCAGGAAGTATTTTGAATTTCAATGCCCTGAGGGTTTGTTTTTCAGCACCAGTCTTTTTATCTGTGCACTGTACAAGAACCAACACACACCTGAGTGGAAGGGCAAGGATAGGGGTGCTGGCAAACAGATAATTAGTTTGAGCTGGAAAGTTGTCAGGAAGTCTGATGTCACCTTACATTAATCCCTGTACCTTCAGAAAGGTATAAAATCAAAGAGACCTTGCTTCCCTTTTCTCATAATTAATAGCACCCACCATTTACATCCTGTTAATCCTGTAAGCCTTGACTCTGCTGCTGGTGCCCTGCAGCACTGAGATGTGTGTCCATAACCTGCTCTGGAATGTACAATGCCAACATTTGGAACAGGTGGGTAAGTGGCAGAGCAAGAGGAGACCATGAAGGAATGAAGTGACAATTATCACTTCTAGGCACAGAGATCCCTGGCTGCAGAGAAAGCAGGTCCCTGCAGCATTTCACAGAGTGAGCCCCAGCCCTGCTCTTCCTTTGGCCTCCTGATAATTCACATCTCCCTCGTGTGGTTTTACAGGGCAAGTTTTACCTGGTCATCGAGGAGCTGAGCCAGCTGTTCCGATCCCTCGTCCCCATCCAGCTGTGGTACAAGTACATCATGGGGGATGATCCCTCCAGCAGCTACTTCCTGGGAGGAATCCTCATCATCATGTACAGCCTCTGCAAGGTCAGCACCACCCCTTCAGCAAGGGTGGCACAGCTGCAGGGAACAGAGACCCCCAGGCTGTGGTGCCCAGGAGGGACCTGCAGCAGTGGGGACAGCGCTGTCAAAGGCACTGTGCATCCCCAGCCTGTGGGCTTTGCTGAGCTGGGGAGGGTCTGTGGCTGCTCAGGAGTGTTGCATCAGACTCATGAAGTCATTGCTGCTCTAATGCCTTCCTGCAAAGGCTGCAGGAGAAGGGGAGAGCCTTGGGGGAGCAGTGCTGGCGTGGTCAGCTGTCTCCAGGCTTGCAGGTGCAGCACTGAAAGGCAGGGTGCAGTTTAATGTTTCTCTCTGAGCTTTCCTCTGCCTGTGCAGGCAGGGTGGGTGCTCTGTCACCCACAGCACGGGGTGCAGCAGGCAGACAGAGGGGTATCCAAGTCCTGCCTGCATAAAGCAGGTAGGAGTGCCCCGTTCTAGGTCCTGGTCTGGCTGCTGCAAGTCCAGTGATGGACAAGGGTGATGAATATGTCCTCAGAAACAAGAATGTGAAGAGCACAAAGTCTGTCTGTACAATTGTGAGTGTAACTTTATAAATCAGAGTCCCAAGCCTGAGGTCTAGAAATAGCTGTATTTCTGATTGTGTGTGTTGAACCCTGCCCAGGGGCAGGCAGGGGGATCCCAGTGTTTCCCATACTCTGAGAAAGGCCAGGTGGGTCAGGCTGGTTCCATCCCTGATCCCTGCCTGTGTCCCTGGCTTTGCAGGAGCAGACTGAGGAACAGGGAGGAGGGAACATATCCCAGCTGAAAACAGCTCAGAGGGGCTGAGCAATTCGAAATCTCACTGCAGCTCTTATTGCTGCAGTTGCAGCTCCATGTTATGTAGGAACAGGGCCTGTTTAACCCCTCCTGTCAAGGGATTGTCAGTTCTTGTAAGCAGGAGAGGCAGAGGAGGTCGTGGGAAGTGATTTGGTCACAGCAGGTCTGAGATCAAGCCAAAACCAGAGCAGTGCCAGAACAGAGCAGTGCAGCTCCTGCACAGCCAGCAGTTCCCTCAGCTCTGTGTTCCCTGCTCTTTGCTCTTCTGAGGGAGGGGATTGTTGCCCCTTTCAGAGATGTCACTGCCTGGTTCCCCTGCAGGCAGCAGGGCCCTTTTCTGCTCTCCTGGCCTGGGAGCTCCGGGGTTCAGGTCACAGGGACAAGAACAGATTCCAAGGGGCCTTTCCTGTGTCCCTTCTTGCAAAAGTGACTCAGCAGCTGGAAGAGGGATGGATGCTTAGCTGCAGTTCCACCTGCCTCTCCTTCCTCCTGGAGAAGCCCTCACAGCAGCAGGAAGCAGTGGGAGCCTCTGCTCCTTGGAGGAAGGGGAGCCAGGAGCTGGCAGGGCCAGGGCCCAGATCTCCACATGGTGAGGCAGGTCCAGATAAACCCAGACCATCAGTCCCTGGGTCAGGATCAGGCCTGGCAAAGGCAGCCAGGGCCAGGCAGAGCCCAGCACTGGCAGGACACAGGCACAGGGGGATGGTGGCAGTCACTCCACGTGCTGGGGGGTCCAGGCTGGGCACAGGTGTGGCTGAACTGGAAACAGCACTGGCATAAGCACAGCTCAGACATGAGCTGAGCCCTCCAGGGCTGGGCTTAAATGGAGCTGCTGGGCCCAGGGCAGGCTCCTCAGGGCCATGAAGGGCTGTCAGTGCCCCCAGGGCTCACTGGTGTGAGCAGTTCTTTCTGGGTTCACTTCATGGTTCTGTACTATGAAGCTTTTACAGGTGATGTGGAAAAGCAACCCCATTTTGGAAAGCTCTGCTGCTCTGTTCTTTAGAAGCTCCATGAGGGCAGCACAGCTGTGTTCCAGCCTTGGCTATAACTTGGGCCAGGACTGTGGGGCACACTTGGGAAGGTGCCTTGGCTGCAGCACATTCCCATTCCCATAACATGCACTTTCCTTCCTTGAATTCATCCAGCTCCTCAGGGGGATGACAGAGGGATAGGCCAGGGGGAGGGTGGTATCCAGGGACATATCCCAGGTCACTGTGTGGGAGCAGATCCCAGGTCAGGATCAGCCCCCTGCACACAGAGACTTCGCTTGGAAGTGCAGGAAAAGTGGGATCACTCTCCTCCAACCCACGGAGTGTCAGGTGTGTGCATCCCATTTACAGCCACCAGAGCTGCAGGTCTGGTTCCTTGCCCGAGACACTGAGGATCTCCCAGAGGAGCCCACATGAGCAAAGCCACAAACCACAGCAGAAAAACCACAGAAGCCACTTTGGCACCGAGAGCTCCTGTGCTCCTGGTGGGAATCCAGGGCTCAGCTGGGGCTGTAGCTCCTGGAGGGCAGGGGCACTTCCAGAGGGATGTGTGTCCTGCAGCTCCTGGGAGCTGTCCTGCTGCCCCTCTCAGGGCTGTGCACACACAAACCCTCTGCTTTGGGTGAAGAAATCCCAGTAAGAGCATCCAGGGGTTATTTTGTCCCCGTCCTGAGCAGAAGCACTCGCTGTCTGTGACCCAGGTGTTAAAATAAAGGCAAGATGAGAGGTGACTGGTGCAACACACCTCAGTGCATGGGTGAGAAATGGGTGTTAGAGCAGCAGCTCTTGGGGTACAGGGGGGGAAAATGAAGGGGGAAAGTGGATTGGGAGAAGAGGAGAGACATCAGAGCTGGAGCACTGTAAGCAAAGCAACCAGAAAAAGCTGTGAGTTGGATGTGGAAAAGAGCTGATCCCCATTAGGAGATGAAGAGTCTGTGGCAGTGGCAGCCTCCAGTGGTACTTGCTGACTGGAAGCATTACTGGAAGGACCCTGGGAGCCTTTCACATGCTGACTGGAAGCATTATTGGTGCCTTCATTTGATTCCACAGCTATTGCAGGATGATCTCACTGGCATTCCCTGCAGTAAGCCCACTTAATCCTGCTAACCAAGGAAAAACAACAGGGAGCCACCTCCAGGCACTGTGGTGCCCCTGCTGTGCTGCCCCTGCACCTTCCCTGCCCTCCAGGAGGGACCAGAGTGTCCTGGCAGGGCTGTTCTGTGCACAGCTACCCCTCCATGTCCTCTCTGCTGCTGTGTCCTTTTCCCTGGGCTCTGCCAGCAGGTTGAGTGAAGTTAGTGCAGTTAAGACTGATGTACTGCAGTAGGTTCTCATTGTTCTCCCTTATTCTGACAGTCTTCACTCCGAGGCTGCTCAGTGTCTCCTGTCTTGCTCAGCCCCCTGATATTTGCAGGCAGTTTTATCATCTCTTCCCCCCTGTTTCATACTGCTCAGCCAAGCTGTAAATGATTCTCAGGAATCATTTCTGCCCTGCCCAGAGCTGCTTGTGGTGTGTGAGGAGGAGCCCAGAGCTGCTCACCACACACAGTTCCATCCTGAGCTGGGCAGGAGAGGACCCTGTGGTGCCCCTGCAAGATCTTGGCCACCTTTGGGTGTCTCAAAGCCCCCAAGTGCTGGACACTCCCTCCCTGCCTGGGTGGGAGTTTCTTCTTCTTCAGGTGGATGAGAGAAACTCAGCCTCAGTCCTGCTCCTGCTCTGTTCTTGTCTGCACTGTGCTACACTCCTCTCTGCAGCAGGCTCTTGGGGTACAGCCCTTCCCCTTCCCTTTCCCTTCTCTCTCCCTCTCCCTTCTCTCTCCTTCCTCCTCTCCTTCCTTTCCCTCTCCTCTCAGGGTGGGAATGGATCCATTTTATCCCTTCCAGACAATTGTCCCCCCCAACCCTCTGCCCCTCTTCTTGTCCTCTGAAGCCCCTGGTTTGCAGTCTGTGTTACCAGAGGTTTTTTGGCTGCTCTTCCCCACTTTCAGTTCACATTTATCACATATTTCATGATCACCATGGAATTGTTTTTGGCACCATTGTGACTCCCCCCCGCCCCCAGTATCCATTTGGAGACACCATTACCTGAGTTTCTGGACTGTAAACACACAGTTTGTGAAAATTATCTGAAATGGGACATTTTTGTTGCAGTCTTTTGACATCTGTGGCCGTGTGGGAAGTGTCAGGAAGGCACTGAAGGTCCTCTGCACCCCCCAGGTAAGGAATTGCACAGAAAAGAGCAATTTCAGGGGTGAAATGGTTCCTGTTGGATGATGGAGCTGAGAATTGCTCAGTGCATCAGTTCAGGGAATACAATCCAGTGCAATGCCATGGCTGGACAAGCTGTTCCTGACACCTGCCCTGTCCCACTGTGGTGAGAGGCTGTTCCTGCTTTGACTGGGAGCTCTGTGTAATGTGGATCAATCCACTGAGGCCAAACCTGCAAGGATCTGACCAAACCTCTCAGTGCAGAGTGTGAGAAGGGCTTCAGCCAGAGCCCTGAAGTGCCTGGTGTGCAGTGACATTCCAAGAGATCAGGACTTACCCCAGGCACTGCTGTTTGGATCTGCTGCACTGCCATGCTGGGACTTGGACTTTAAAAAGGTCCACACCAGCACTGAAGTTTGTTTGAGCTCACCCTGCCTGTTCTGTGGGCTTGGGCTGCTCATTTTTCCTCAGCACATTTCTGTTTCCCCTCCCCATACCCAAACAGAGGAGTGGGCAGCCCCTGGGTGCTGGGCTGCTGTTCTCTAACATGCTAATAAATAACTCCCAGTGTCCAAACCCCTCTGCCAGTGAGGCTGAGTTCATCCCCCAGCTCCCTGTTGAGCTCACAAAGTGTCATCATCGGTGCTGCACAAGTGGAGGCACCAAAGGGTGGAATCAGCTCGAGGGGCAAACACAGCAGAGAGCCCAGAGCTCCCTTCCCACCCAGCCCACGACACCAGTGTCCTTCCCAGGCCGTGTGGGCTGTGAACAGTGCTGGTTTCACACTCACTGAGCCTCCAAACCCGTGGTCATTGGGATTTCCCCCCCTGTCCCCACAGACCTACGGGGTCCGTGCCACCAGCCAGCAGTGCAGTGAGGCAGGAGACATCTGTGCCATCTGCCAGGCAGAGTTCAGGGAGCCCCTGATCCTCATGTGCCAGGTAAGACCCCAGAGCCTCCTGTTGGCATCCCTGTGGTTATTGGGAGAGGCACAGCCAGCCTGGGACCTCTGACAGCATTTGCTGGGTCCTGGTGGGTGTTCATGGCCCTGGCCTGGGTCACCAGTGGTTCTTGGCAGCTGAGCCACTCCCTGGGGGTGACCATCACTTCTGGGGGGCAAATAGCCTTTCAGGGCAGGGGCTGGTGGTTGAGGAATGCTGCAGTCCTGGCCTGGAAAGCCCTTGGAACACCCCACACTGCCATGGGGGCTGTTAATGGACCAGAGGAGCTCCTGCCAAGGCTGCAGATGCTGCCCCAACGTTTTCCCTTCAGGCTTTGTCTGCTGGGGTTGGAATTCTGCATCCTGGAAGGGGCCCTGGCTGCTGTGGGGGTGTGAGCAGGAAAACCCCAGGCACAGGGAATGGAGGTGGTGGGATATGAGCTCTCTGGTGGTATCAAAATAAGGCTCAGGAGCCTGGTTTTGGAGAGCTTTTGGAGAGTTTTTATCCCATTAGACAACAGGGTTATCAAATTAAAGCAAGTGGGTCTCCTGTACATAAAAGGTGCCTCTCAGTGTTGCTGTGAACATCTGTGCAGATGTTGCTGAGCTGGGAGCCCCAGAGGAGCTGCCTCTGTGTCAGAGCTGAGCTTTGGGTGTGACATTGTGCTGACTCCACGGGAGTTGAGGTCTCAGCTTCTCCCCACACTCCCTCCCTGCCCTATTCCTGCTCTTCCAGTCTGGGACTGGGTGGTGTGAGCTGGAGAGCCCCCCCTCCTGATCCCAGTGTGTGCAGGATGGAGGGAGAACCCAGGGAGGGGCCAGTGCAGAAATGAGAGATGTGAAAACTGGCATTTATGGAAAGGGGACACTGGGCATTGGGAGCAGAATAAAGCAAATGCAAGGAGCAGGGTGGGGGGAAAGGGGATACAAATAAAGCCTTAACTCAGGATGGAAACATGGCAGAGAAAACCTCTCCCTGCTCTGTTAGGCCTTTTCAACATTCTCTCTCGTGCCTTCTTAAGAAATAATAAATCACTGGCTTTGGCAAACTGATGTGCTGGGAATGCTGGGGTTTGTTTTCCATGTGAGTATCACTGTCCTGGCCTGGTCCTGCCCCCGTGGGGCCGGGGGGGCCCTGCAGCCTGGTGACACTGCCCCTTGTCCCCACAGCACGTGTTCTGTGAGGAGTGTCTGTGCCTGTGGTTCGACAGGGAGAAGACGTGTCCCCTGTGCCGCTCGGTCACCGTGGAGACCCTGCGCTGCTGGAAGGATGGCACCACCTCTGCCCACTTCCAGGTCTACTGAGACAGGAGCAAACCTGGGCTGTCACCCCGTGTCCCTTTAGCTGCCCTGTGTGTTTGTTGTCAGCCTCCCTCCCAGCTCCAGCCCTCCAGGAGCGACAGAACAGTGGTCACCACCCGGGAGCTCCTGCCTGGGATGTTTCCTGCTTCCCTGTCCTGTCAGTGTGGACAAATCCCATGTGGACAAGGCACAGGAACTGTGGATTTCATGGCTACGACCTGATGTGCTGGAGCAACAGATTCCCTGGATCCAGAGCTTTACAGGGTGACACAGAACCTCTGGGAACTCCTCCCAGGCAGGATTTCCTTCAGAACCTCATGTCCAAAGGTTCCCCCGTTTGTGCAGTTGGTTCCACCAATGGCACGTGCTGCAAGCGTAATAAAATCATGAAAAAGTTGGGAAAGACCAGGCAGGTGAAGCTGGGAATTACACTTATTTTTCTTGGGAATGTTTTCCCTTTTTGTTTTGCATGGTGAGACTTTGTGATTTCCCAGCACATGAGGAGAACAGTGGGACACAGAGGGAGTTTGAAGTGACAGACTCACAGGAGTCAAGTTGGATTTGTGTGGGTGAAAAATCCAGCTCCAAACCAGGAGCATCCCACAACCTGAGAGGTCTCTGCACCTGCTCCAGGCCAGCCCCACTCCCATCCAGGACCTGCCTGCGTCCCAAACCAGGAAAACTGGAGCCTTGATCTCCACAGGAGCTCCTGGAGGGATCCCTGTGCTGGCAGGGAGTGAAACCCCTCTGTGGCTGAGGTGCTGCAGCAGCAGAGAGCTGTGGTTGGTTCTGGAGCTTTCCCTGTCCCCAGAGCACCTCTGCTCCTGCTGCACAGCCAGGAAGTGCCTCCCAAGGAATGGTGGTGTTTTCCCAGCTCACTGCCATGGGAATGGCCTGAGGTGATGGTCCCGGCTGAGCCCATCCCTGGGGGAGATGAGCTGTGTCTGTGCTCACTGAAATCCCCAGCGGGGGAACTGGAGCCAACAGGAGCTGGGGGCAACAGGATTAAAGCTCCACATTTCTTTGGAATGTGGCTGGAGCAGGGATGGTGGTGGGAGGCAGAGCCTGAGCACGGAAGAGTCCAAATCTGGCTTGAGAGATGCAGGGAAGCAGAGGAGGAAAAGCTTTGCTTTCCTGGACAGAGTGATTTGATTCCCGTTAAAGGATCCTGGGAAAACAGGGAATTAGCCCAAGGAATCTGGTTGCTGTCTGCAGTGGGAACAGCCCCTCTGGGATGGGAAAAGCAGGAAGCAAAGCTGGCAGTGGTCACATAAATGTGGTTCTGTGTGATGCTCTGGTATGTGCACTGGGAAGAGGGAAAAGGAGAATGGATTCCATGGGCAGGCAGTTCCTGAAAAGCTTCAGCACCAGTTTTCAGGGAACCAAAGGTTGGTGCTTCTGCTTTCCAAGTGTTTGAAAAGCCCCTTCTGATTGGGGTTTTTTTCCTAAATGCTCCTGGAAAATGTGTTTGGGCAAGTGCAGGAGAAGGTGCAGGGGCCCAGCACTGCAGGAAGGGTGGGATAAACTGCTCCAGAATCAGTCAGTGATGAGGCAGGAAATCAAAGGCAAAGTTTGGGAATATTTTTTGAGTTCTAACAAATGTCTGTTTGAGGGGGGAGGACAATTCTACCCCATCCTAGAATGTGACACCAGAAAACATCCAGGGGAAGCTTCAGCTCCAGTGATGGGAATCTGCTGAGTTCCATGGGAAAGCAGGGAGGGCTGTGGGAAGAAATCACTCCGAGAGAGGAAATAAAAACCCGGAGCCTTTTTTTTGCCATTGAACAGTTATTTTTCTCTTTTTCTTTTTTTAATAAAGTCCTTATAAATATGTACAAAGAGTCTCAGCATACGAAATTCCTTTTACAAAAGAGAGAAGCCCCTTCCAAGCAGGACCAGGAGCTCTGTGGGCTCTGCTCCTGCCTTGGTGAGGTGGAAACCTGCACAGTGACTCTGCTGGAGTTCCATCCAAGCAGGGAATTGTGCATTCCCTGCCTCTCATCCCAGTCATTCCCTTAGCAGTGCACCTGGGAGAGACTGGGAAGTGCAGTGTCCTAAGGACTGATGATGGGAAGGGTTTTGTGGTGAACTGGTGTTTGAATTGACTGGAAAGGTGGTGGAATTACTGGAAATACCCATGGAATTAACCCCCCCTGAGCTGGGTTTGCTCTGTGGAGGAGCCACCGGGAAGGGATGGGGTAACTAATGAAGGGGGTAACTAATCAAGGGGGTAACTAATCAAGGGGGTAACCAATTAGGGGTGTAATTAATAAAGGCCATTTAACACCCAGAAGCTTCCAGTGAATATTTATCAAGCTCCAAAGTCACTTTCTGTAAATATTAAACCCCTCAGGGAACTCGAGCCCTCGGGTTTTCCTGCCCAATTCCCTCCTGTGTTCAAATAAATATTGTCAGGGGAAAAAAGATCCACTTGTTTTGTGTTTTGTAGTTTTAATCTTTTAATCTGGATTTTGAGCTGGTGAGGCCAGAGTCCCCTCCTGGGGTGGTTCCAGCTCACACCCAGCCCAGGAACGGGGCTGAGGCCTGGACTGAAAATCCACTTTGCTGGGAGAAGCTGGGAGCAGAGTGGCTCTGAGCAACATTGTGCAGATGCTGGGGGTGGGAAACAGCCAAAGGTTTGGGCATGGATGGGAAATGTGTGTCCAGGATGTAATGTGGAGCCACAGGTAGTTTGTTCTTCACGTCAGGCTCCTGTTGAGATCCTGGACAGACGTTTTAAAACCATTTGTACAAAAATTCCACATGAAGGTGGATGTACCTGTGTGTCCTTGTGGGCCATTCTGCACGTGGCAGTGCAGTTTTCCAGCAGGGAATTGCCTCATTCCAGGCTCTGTGGACACAGAGACTGTGCCAGTTTAACCAGTTCTGTTTGCAGTGGGGTTGATCAGCAGGCACAGCCGCTGCTGCTGCCGGGGGTTTAAGACCCCTGTGATTTTACTGTGATATAGAAACCTGATTTTAGTGTGACAGAGACAAACCAAACAGCTCAGATGGAACTGATTCAGGAAGTGTTGGTGATTTCAGGGAAGTCTTTAGTGCCAGGCTGGGCTGGAGGAGGAGGATGCCTGCCTGGTGCAGCAGGAATGGGATGGGTCTGTCCCCCCTCATCACTCCCAGCTCCCAGGGTTGGGTGATTTGCTGAGTGCTTGTGTTGCTGGTGCCTCTCCTGGGCACACAGAGGGGTCTGACAGGAGGCCTGGCCCCATTCCTTATGTTTTTACCACTGAAAACAGTTCTGGGAGAAGAGGCAGGACTGTGGAATGCACAATGTGCTGACCCCGTGCTGGGTTTAGGAGCAGCCTGGGATTGACCCGGCCACATGTGAGCAGCAGGACAGGAGGTGACCAGCACCCAGCTGGGCTGCTTTTCCCCCTTGGAATACAGAATTCCAGGCTGTGCTGGGAGCTGCCCTGGCCCAGAGCTGCTTTAAGAGCTCCTCCAGGAGCGGCGGCAGCGCAGACAATGATCTCAGCCCGATGAGCTCCCGCTGAAACCCGAGATGGGGCCTTTTGTTTTTCCTTTAGAAAAAAAGCACTCCCTGGTCCTCCCAGCTGATCAAAACCCGGGGCTGCGACAAAACAAAGCGGGGAGAGAGGAACTGTGCTGGTTTCCTGCCCAAGAGGAGGGTACAGACACTGCCCGGCTGCGGCAGGACAGGGAATTCACAGGGAATTCACAGGGAGTTCACAGCATGCGTCCCTTGCCAGTACAAACATCACCCAGGGGAAAAAGCAGATCTTCTAAAAACGATAAAAACACCCCTTGTCAAAAAACGGAGGCAATTCAACAATAGCAATTACACCAGAAAATGTAAGGCTTCGACAAATCCGTGCCCTCTAGTAAGGAATTCCAGGTCTGTACAGGGAATTCTGGCTATAAAACTCCACAATTAACCCTCAGTTCATGCTCAACATCCAATCTGGAACTACAAAAGTGAAGCCAATCAGGATTAAAGCAGGATTTGGGGCACTGGAGCTGCTCTGGATCCCACCCGGGAAGCAGCCCAGGTTTGGCTGTTCCATGGCAGCACCACGTGGCTTTAACTTTTTTGCTGAGTGTTTGGAAGCACCCAGGAGACCAATCCCCTGGGAATTCTGGGGTTTGGGGATCTTACAGAGGGTTGGGACAGAGGGAGAACAGCCAATCTCTGCCCTGAGGCTCATCCCTGACTTTGGGGGCTCTCCCGAGGCGGGGCCTCGATGGCAAGGATGGAACTTCCCCCCCTTTTCCATCCCTGAGCTGTTCCAGGGGAATTGTCTGTGGGAAGGACTCTGGGAGCAGCCAGGAGGCTGCAGGGGCAGGAGAACCAGGGGCACTGCACAGGGAAAATGGGATAATGCATATTCCAGGGAGGAGTTAGTTACATTCAGAGCTGACAGAGGTGAGGGATCTGTGCCCTCTGAGGGAGCTTTCCCAGCTCCTGCCCCAGGAATGCCTCGGGACACCCCACGGGCTGGGGAAGGACAGACCTACAGGTGCCACATCCAGCCCTCCCCCAGCAGTGATTCCAATGGGACTGTGTGATTCCACACACACAATTCCACCTCTGAGTGACTTGCAGAAATTCCTGGTTTTAAGACCCTGCCCAGTCCAGCAGTGCTGGAATCACTGCTGGAATCACCCGAGGCTCCTCCTCTTGCCAGAAGAATTTGTACTTATTTCAGCAGGAGACTGAGCTGGAGGGGTTCAGGATGCCCAGGATTACTGAGCATCAGGCCAAAAATGACAGGAAAATGTTTCAGGGGGTCCTGAGCCCATCCAAAGGCTGTGGACAGACAACCATGGAGCTACAGATCCCAAGGCTCCTGGCTGGGAACCACCTGCCCTTCCAGCACAGCCCCTGGGGGACTGACTGGGACCAGTAACACCCAGGGATGTGTGTGCAGGGGCTCCAACTCGGCAGGGAATCTTTATAAGGGGAGAATTCAGCTTTCAGGTTGCTTGGAAACATTTCTCCTGCAGCAGTGAAAAGGCAGGGGCTGGATGAACACTCAGATTCTTCCCGGTTGGGGAGTGTTTTTAGAGGACAAGGAGCCAAACTTCCTTTGGAAATGGGGTTCTAACATTCTTTGAAAATGCCCCCCTGCCACAGGAGGATGAATTTTCTGGTGCAAATATCTGAAGCTTGGAAAAACTGTTCCTCAAAAAACCTGTGCCCAGTCATTCCTGTGAGTAGGACCTGGAAGGGATCCAAAGTCTGACAGGTAGTTTTGGCTGCAGTGAAAAAAGTGCTCAGTACCAGACTGAAAAAAGCCCTTTGATTTCTAAGGCCAAGTTCTCCTGTTATCCCTTGCTCTAGTGATTAGAGTTCTCTCCCCTGGGTTACAGGATTTGGGACTGGTTAAACCACCATCCAGGAGAATTCCCAGCTCTGGAGCTGCAGGAAGTGCTGCAGCAGCAGACCTTGATGTGGAAAGAGCTGGTGTGTCCTTTCCACCTCAGTGAATGCTGCAAACTGTCAAAAGAAAAACAACTGCTCCAAAGAAAAAAAAAAAAAGAGCTTCATAAAGTTCTGGGGGTAGATTATCTGGTTTAAGTATCTGCAGAGATTGAAAGAAAGGGAAAAATAGCACCTTCTCAACAAGTCTTATTATTATTTTTTTTCTTTTGCTATCTTGTGTATAAATATTAATAACCAAAATAGATCTTTCCTCGTCCCACGCTTCTGAACATCCTCTTGGGGAAACTGTAGCACCACAGAGAGGCAGTTTAGCCCCAGACAAATATTAAAATGTAGCACCAGAGAAACTAAAGTCAGAGGAGAAGCCGATCCCACCTGGTGCCAGAGCGTCACTATTTACACACACACACCACCCCCCCTGAGTGCTCCCCCGCCGCCAGCTCGGCATTCCAGCGGCATTCCAAGGGGGAATGAGCTCCGCATGGACAGGGCGCTCCCGTCCTGCGCCAGGAGCAGGGGCGGGGAGGGGCGGTGCTCCAGGAGGGACATAAATGATCCCGGGATCGCACCACCGGCACCACAGGGAATGTCGCTTACGTTCTCACGAGGCATGCACGGGCAACTCTGCTTACAGGAGGGTTTACATTCTTCTATATATAAGCATTTTTGTGTCTCTGGTTTGCTGCTGGGCCCTTGAACAGCTCCTTCCGTGCAAAATCCTTCTTGTCACGTCGCCCAAAGCGCTTCCAGCATCTCCCCACTTCCTTCTTTATCTCTCCAGCCCTTTCACAGCTGCTGCTCGGGCTCTGGATTTTTCCCTGGAGGAAAAGGGGAAACAATTTTCTCCAAGGGCACAGGGTTTGCTCCAGCCTGAGAAAGCAAAAAGAACTGGGTGTTAATGATGTTGATGCACTGGGTACAATAAAGGCTTCTTTTAAACCCTCCTCTAAAGTTGCAGACAGGAATTCACGGGGAGGAAGGTTTGTGGCTCAGCACCTTCAGGGTTTCTGGTGAGCTCTCACTTCACCAGGCTCCTTCTTCTGGTGCTCCACCCTCACTTCCAGCACGTTAACACAGATGTTAACTCGTAGGGGAACCATTAGTTTTGTTACAGGTAGGAAAGGGAGTATCACAGGAGACTGGGAGGACTCACTCATCCCTGGATCTGCCACTGATTAGATTTGTGGCCTGGGGCAAAGCACTGCTTGGGTTCTGCTGCAAAATGAGGGCACTAATAACTTATTTTCCTCACAGGTGGGCTGGGAGCCTTAATTAATAAAGTGCTCAGAGAAAGGCACCCATCTAAGTGCAAATTAGCAGCAGAGCAGCCCGAGGGGCATCTGCTCTGAAATCCCCACTTGCCAGCATTTATCCCTGGCTGTTGATGGCACCAGCCCTGGCTGGGGAAGGTCCCACCGTTCACACACTGTGACAATGAGCTGAGAGAAACCCGCCCGGGATGAGGTGATTTCACCCGGCTGGGAGAGAGGAGGGGCAGTGACGGATGTGCAACTGCAGCAGCTCTGGAGTCAGAGTGTAATTAGGGCTGGCAAACAGCTCTGGGGTGGATCCTGAGCGGCACTAACTCTGGAAACACTTCCCTGGTGTGAAGGTTACCGGGATACAGCGACTGGGCTGAGCTGAGCCTCCAGCAAAGGAGGGAAACTCTGCTGCTGCCACGGGCTCTGAGCAGAATCCCAGGATATCCTGAGCGGGAAGGGACCCACGAGGGTCATCCAGTCCAACTCCTGGCCCTGCACAGACACCCCAACAATCCCCCCTTGCCCAAACACTCCTTGAGCTGTGTCAGCCCTGGGGCTGTGACCAAACCCTGGGGAGCCTGTTCCAGTTCCAGCAGCCTGGAATGTGTCTGGTTCTGCCACGGAAGGTCGAAGCCCACTTGCTCTACCCCAGGTACTGCCAGCTGTGCACACAGGATGTGGCAATCCCAGGCTCCCCCCCTCAGTTTGCAGCCTTGCTTTGTGGTGTCCAGGGATCTGAAGCCCCAGTGGGAACAGCCCGAAGGACTCAACGCTGGAGTGACTCATCCAGACAGGGAGCACAATTCCAGTGGCTCACTGTTATCGAGGACACCAGTCAGGCACAGTCCCAGGGCTGCTGCACCTCCGTGCTCACAGCCTCCCACATCTCCACAACTGCTGGAGGTATCCCGAGAGTGTTTTTGCTTTTTGGGCAGAAGGTAAGAAGGAGAGGAAAGGTGTTTGCGGTGTGAGAAGGCACAACCACGCTGACCCCGGGCACAGAGAGCTGATAAAGAGCTGCCAGTAACAGCCCAGGGGCTGAAATGTGTCCCTGCCTGCACTCCCGGGACACAGCTCTGCGGAACAACCACAGCACCACGGAGCTCTCCAGACCTGCCAAACACCACCAGGAGGGGATTTGGGCACCTGCACTCCGAACGCAAGCTGCCAAAATTCCCCCCTGGGGCAGGACAGCAAGGCACACCCCGAGCTGGTAGCTGGACACGGAGGAGGAGCCCCCGATGCCGTTCCTATACCCTGAGGGGAGGTATTTACTCCAGTTGCACTGCAACAAAGAGTTCAGGAGTTGATTGAAGCGTTTCCTCTGAAGCAAAACCATCTAACCCCTATTTATTACTCCTCCTGTGGCAGCACTTCCAATTGCCATCCCTGAACCCCCGTCCTGCTGTGCCACCCGAGGCCACCAACAGATCATCCCCCGTGTCACCGTATTTCACCAACTGCCTCCCCCGTCACTTAACGTATGGAAAATCCATAGAAACCTGGAAAAGTTGATAAATCCCAGAGCATCTTGAACTCCCAGCAATAAATCTGCCCCCGGGGCAGGCAGAGAGCTCAGCACAATGTTTATGCACCTCACAAGCCCCCCTGTAAGAGCTTAAATGGCTCTGAAGTTTTGCATCAGCCCCGTGCCGGCCTTTCCAGGAAGGTGAATTTTCATGAAAAGAATAAAAGAGGACCCCAGAATCCTGGCCTTCAGCCCACCTCTCAATAAACCAATTTTGAATATCCTGGGCTGTGTTAAAGCCATTTCTGGGTGCGTATTGGCTGCCCTGCCAGTGTCTGACTCATTAATGGAATATACTTGGAGCCAAATTCTGATCTCATTTACAGCACCGTAAATCCAGGGCAACCCAATTGACTTCAGTGGAGTTACTCCAAATTTCCCACAATAGGCACTCAGCAGACAGAGCAAAACTTGGTGCTTTGGGTCTGAAACAGGCTGGGGAAAGCCAAACTACATCCCATTTGTAATTTGTGGATAGTAAGTTGGAAAGGGAGCCAGCACATCCCTTCTGTAGAGCTGCTGAAAAATTGATTACTTTATGTGTCATTCTTAAAATGCTGAAACTTTGGGGGGTGAGGGGGACTGTCCACAAATATCAACACTTTTCATTTACTTATAAAATTACAGGAATTATAGCTGAGTTCCTATGTGAAAACTGCACTGCCTGTTGAAAACATGGATTGAAGCGCTAAGAAAAAATTCACTTCCTTTGAAATTTTTTCATGGGAACCAACATTCCCTCTTTCTGCCTGGACATTTAGGGAGAGCTCTCAGAAAGCTGCTCTCAGCCTTTGCACCTATTAGGCAATAAGATTGTGAGAGGACAAATCAAAAGCACCTCGGGCAGCCCCGGCACATCCCGCTGCTTTAACAGACAATTACTCGGAATTCTCCGGCCTTAAATCCCACTGTTTCGTCCCACAACTTTGCTGTTCACAAAGAGAAAAGTCTGCTCGTCTCGGGGGATGCGGAGTGGGATGGACACAAAACAACTCAGGTGGGGGGTCCCATCTCAGCACTTCTTTGACTGATCTTGATTCGGGGAGAGGAGGCAAAGCCACGCTTAAGCCGTAGGAGACTCTGAGCTCCCAGCCCCCGGAGCAGCTGGAAAGAGGAGTTGTGCTCCCGGCTACTGTGTCAGCGTGGAACTGCTCGATTTAAATGGATTACACGGGCCGCTCGCTTGGCCCGCGTCCCACCGCTAATAAACAAAATAACAGTTATTGATACGTTTAGAGGGAAAAATAGCCGGGAGCGCCGGCGTCGCTGAGGGCGAGGGGGAGGCAGGGACGGGACGAGGCGCCCTGGGTGTCTCTGCTCACACAGCGGCAGGTTAATGAGAACACAAGGGCCGGGCAGCAGCCCCGTCACATTCCCGAGCAGCGAACACTCACACTTCATTAGCGGCTCCGCGGGACACCGAGCGGGCACCTGGAACGGCGACAAACAGCTACGAGGGCTTCAGCACAGGGAGGAGAACTGCTAGGGCAGAGCTCGGGAGATCTTTGCACAGAGGAACTCAGGTAGTAAAGACAGACATGGAGGCTCCAGTCTTTCCGCCAAGAAAGTCCGCCCTGGGAAAGAGCCTTTTCTGGGCTGCTGTTTGGGAAAACTCTGCCGCCTGTTTGTCGAGAGAGGGTTTTCCTTGAGCAATTCAACCGTGAGCTTGGAGAGAGGGTGGCAGGGAGTGCTGGCACCTTCGAGCAGGATGCTTGCCGCGGGAAGAGCTCCTTCTTCCGCAGTTATCCAGGAGGATCAACAGCAGTGCCCCACTCTTTGTGCGAGAGAAACACATGCTGGATGTTTGTCCTCCTGCAGAACTGCACTGCCTCCGGTCCTCGGTTTGCTCTGTGCCCCTGCACAGCTCAGTGTGACACCTCCCGAAATCTTCCCAGCCCAGCTTTAACACAGATAATTAACTGCGCCGAGGCTTTGGACAGAGCGGCTCTGCGTGAACCCCGCAGCAAACAGTGGGGGGAACTCCTGGCAACACGGTGGGCACGGAACCAGGCTGGTGGAGCTGGCAGGGACGAGTGGGGTTGGATTTTAACACACTGCCACTCCTGAGCTAACAGAGCGAGATACAAGTGCCCCTGCGTGCCAAACTGGCACCTGACAACTACACTTCATGTCCTGGTTGGAGATGCAAGGTGATGTCAGATTAGATATTCTAAAACTGCCAGTTGTGAGGGATTCAGCCCCAAACCCCAGGCTGGGTCCACAGATGCAAGCTGGTCATGTGCAGCAGCCCTAGTCCTGTTCTCCCTGGCATCCCCCAGGGGCTGTGAGAGCAGGACAGCTTCCCTGGAGCACAGGATTATTCGCTGAGCTGTGCTGTTGTGGAAAGCCACAGGGACCTGAGGGAATAACCACCTCACCCTGCCTCAGAAACAGTTTGTACGCTCGCAGCAGCCAACACAAATCCTACTACTGCCTGGAAAAGCAGGAGGGGAACTCTGGTAGTAAACCCAGCTGACAGTGGCCTTTGACTTCTCTATTCCTTCTGCAACCACCAGATCACGGGACAAATGCTGACTCTGCAGCATCCTCATTAACTCTGTGAGTTACTCTCTTCTTACCAGCCATTCCAAGAAATCCCGTGCTCAGAGCCTGGACCTCCCAGCTTGTTGCAGAACAACGTTATTGTCACTGCAGAGTTCTCTGAGGGTGGCAGAAAAATACACACTTTGTTCAGCAATACTCTGCACAGTTAATGAAAGACTGTTGTCTTACCTCATCTCTAAGCCTAACTCAGCTCTCTGCGCTGTCAGGCTCTGAGACAGTCAGAAACCTCCACTGGTGGGAGCAAATTACAGCATGAAAAGGTGCCTAATGGCAAAAAAACCCCAGAAACTGAGGTGTGGATGATGCAGTTAATCATTCCGGGGTTGCATTGTATTTTCACCTGCAGCTTGGTCACTTTGTGCCTTACAGAAGTGTGGCAGCAGACAGGCTGCGCACAGGAGGGGCAACCAGAAGACTGTCAGGAGCCTGTTAATCCTCACATCTTTATTCCTGAAACTGCTTCCCATCACACACCAGGACCTCCTTTTCAGACTCACATTTGTATTTGTGGCCATGAAGCCCCCCGAGCGTTTGGAGGCAGCTCAGCACGTCCTGTGTGCAGCAGCCTTTGAAGCTGCGAGGCAGGAGCAGGACGGCGCGTGCCGGAGCAGCCTTGGAGGCACTGGGATAATGCCTGGCTTTTCCACAGTGGGAGCTCACCTTGGAGGCACTGGGATAATGCCTGGCTTTTCCACAGTGTCCTCATCAAAGCCATTGATAAGCAACTGTTTTTTGGTGGGCCTGAAGCGCAGAAATGGAGGGGAGGGCTTCAGAGTCAACAGCAGAAGAGATCAGGGAAAAGAACAGTGTCTGCTCAACAGGGCTATGGAAACCTTCACAAAAAAACAGGAATCCAAACAGCTGTGGCCTCGTGGGATTGCCAGGGAATGTGGGCTGTGTGTGTGCATGGATCCATGGGCTCCTTCTGCCAGCCCCTCTCACCTGCCACCTCCTCCTGGGATTAAGTCCCAGACTGGGCAGGGAGGAAATTCCCCAGCTTGTGAGAAGGAAAAGAGCACTTGAGACACTAAGTGAGGGAGATCACTGCACTTCCCCCTTGGATTCCAACCTGTATCAAGGTCAGACAGGTGGGTTTGTTTCCAAACACCACAACCAAACGTGCCACAAACTGATGGGAAAGGAGAGGTGTGTTCACTCTGCTCCTGACCACAGCCCCACATCACTGACACCACCTCTGAGGGCACAGCTCTGCAGGCACCATCCACAACCTGATTTTATAGAAACTGAGCCTTTGATTAATCAAAGAAAAAAACCAAAACAGTTTTGTTCTGGTTTTGTTTCATAAAAAGCTTTCCAAAGGTGACCAGTGGAACCTCCTCACGGACACAGCAGCTGTGGCTCAGAGGGATGACAACAATGATACCCCCCCAAACCAGTGCACACACACACACACACAGTGCAAACATAGAAAACCTTCTTTTTAAACTCTCTGCTACCCCACATTCCCTCTGCATCCCCCGATCCAAGCTGGTGGGATATGAGTGCATGCTGAAAGTTAGGCATGCACTTTAAGTCTTCCCTGAACACAGACAGACATCGGGGATGTTTATGATGCAATTTAGAGCAGACAAGAGAAGAGCCCTTGCTCCTCCGGTCTGGGGTGACAAATCCACAACCCAGAGGATTTCAGAGCATCCAGAATCCCTGAGGTGACCCCATGTATGCTCAGGAAGGCATTATCCAAAACACAGAGCCAGGCACAGCCAGCCCATGTCCCAGGCTGGATGATCCTGTGGGGACATCCCACCACCCAGCCACCTTAGCAATGGGTGCCCCGCAGCACCCGTGGGTCTAGAGCCCACCAGGGAATGGCAGGACACAGGGAAAGCTCCTCCACAGACAAGAGAGGGCTGGAGGCTCGGCAGGCACGGGTGTGCAGGGCACCCTCAGCCCCCGGGGCCGGCAGTCGGGGCGATGTGGGACCTGCTCCGACCCCCTGAGCTGCCGGCAGGGAGCTGAAACTGCCCCTCGGGGGCATGGACGGCCCGGGCAGAGGGGAGGCACGGGGTGGGGGGACCGTGAAAGTTTGGGGACGGGGAAAGGGGGCGCTTGGGGTGTCCTGGGAAAGGGGCAGAGAGACAGGCAAAAGGAGATTGAGAGGAGAGGGACGGAGGAATGGGAGAGAGAAGAGGGGAGACAGGGCAGGGAGAGAGGTCAGTGGGACCTGGCAGCACAGGTACTAGCAGCCCAGGGAGCGGGAGAAGGGGAGGGAAAGGGAGAGGGAAAGGGGTCGAGGTCAGTGCGACCTGGCAGGCCGGTACCGGCAGCCTTGGGAGAGGGAAAAGCAGAGGCAGAGGGGTTGGGGTCGGTGCGGGTCGGCAGCCCGTGTCTCCGTGCACTCCCGCATCACCCTCCGCAGCCCGGCGGGTACCGCGGACAGCGCGCTCCGCCGAGCCGAGCCCCGGGGCCGGATCCCTCCGGG
>VYXB01000863.1:171738-227331 GCA_013397135.1 Pachyramphus minor | reverse complement strand
CCCGCACGGGCTGGGCACGGCTGTGAGGGGACTGAGGGCTCTCCGTGGGACCTGCCCTCGCCCCGGCCATGGCTGAGGGAGCTGAGGGCTCCCCGAGGGACTTGCTCTCGCCCTGGCTATGGCTGAGGGAGCTGAGGGCTCCCCGAGGGACTTGCTCTCGTCCTGGCTATGGCTGACGGAGCTGAGGGCTCCCGGTCGGACCTGCCCTGGCCCTGGCTATGGCTGAGGGGGCTTGAAGGCTCCCAACAGGGCACAGACCTACCCTGCCCTCGCCGCGGTCTCTCTCGGCCGCCCGCGGCTCTCCAGGGCCGGGCCGGGCCCTCAGGCCGCCATCGCGGTGCTCGTGTGGGGACCACGAAATGCTGGCACCGACCCCATCACGGCCCCGTCACCGACCCCCTCCTGGGCGCGCTCCCGGCCCCGTCCCGCCCCGGCGGAACGTTGTGTGTGCGGAACGCGCGGGCGCGGGGCGCGGTTTNGCCCCGGCCCTGCGCGGCCCCGCGCCCGCCCGCCCCGCCGGGGAGCCCGCGGAGGACGGAGCCGGCGATGGCGACGATCTGCTGGGGCAGCTCATCCGAGACCTGGTAGGGCCGTGTGGGGCTGGGGGTCGTGCCCCGGGCACAGAGGCGGGCAGGGGGAGGAGGGGGCCGTGGTGGGGCCCGTTCCCGGCGAGGAGAGAGGGGCTCGGCTGTGCCCGGCCCAGGAACGGGGATGCTGCTTTTGGGTTTCCCTGTGCTTGTTTTAACCTCAGTGTCCGAGCGTATCCCACTTACAAAGCTTTAACCCTCCAAAATCTGCTTTCCCCATGTCATCCTTGTGCGTCCCTTCCACCTCAGGGTATTCTGTGACCCTTTAATGGCACAGGGTGGGATTCTCACCTCGTCCCCTGCAGGGCCGGGGTTGGGCTGCATGATCCCCTTCCAACTCTGGCTAATCCATGACTCTATAAATAGTATTTTATTTTTGCTCTTAAAAACCTTGAAGGACGGGAAAAGGAGCTGTTTGTGCAAGAAAACTGTGGGTATGTAGGGAGTTGCTTACTTGGGCTGTTTGGTGCCCGTGCAGTAATTAGGGATATCCTGCCTTGTGACGCGGCAGCGTAATAAGAAAACAAGCTTTAATTCTTTAAATAAAGGAGTTAATTTGGAAATAGTCTTAAATACAGCTCTGAAACAGATAAAAGTTATTTTGGTAAATCCTCTGAATGCCATAGAGGCTTTATTTACAGCGTAGGAAAACTAGGGGGGAAACCCATTTTCTTGTTTCTTGCTCACCTCCCTGTGACTAATTACTCTTTGCTTAAAAAAAAATTAAAAGGAACAGATTAAATTTCTGTCTGCAAGGCACAAATTAATCCATTTACAGAATTAGTGCTCCATTAGCACACAGGAGCCCGAATCTGTCTCAGAGGGGATGGTTGTGTTTGAGTGCTGGATTCATTCCAGTAGACTTTGAGACAGGCTGGTGCTGACTTAACATCCCTGCTTCCTTGTGCTGAGGACAAGCTGCTGGGGTTTTTGGGATGTGGGATGACCTCGATTTGCCTCTTATTTTAGGATTGTGTTAGAATGGAATCAGTATGAGTTTGTGCTCTGTTGTTGTCTCCATCGTTTTCCTTCAGAAAGTGAGGAAGATCCCAAATCGGGATCACCTCCTGCCTCTTGGCATTTCCCTCTCCCAGGTATCTTTGTGTCTTTGTAGGTCTCTTCTACAACTACTTCTCATTTAATGGACCTTTTGCAGTACAAATGTAGAAAAGAAAGAAGCAATGTGGGTTTATTTGAAGCAGGGTATAAATTATATTACAGGTTAATTAAGAAAATAATCTCTCTATCTGCTTTTTCTTATTTTCCCCACCTTTTCTTGAGAGCACTGGAGGTCTTGCCTGCTGTGTCTGCAGTCAGTCAGTCCTGATGACACCTCTGTCCATCGAGACAGAGCAGGATGTGCTGGTTGGAAGTGAATCAACTCCAATTTGGAAGCAGCATATCCATAGTGGTGCCATGCCTGAGCTCATAAGCCTGGGGCTAATAATCCCTGCCCAATGGCTCCTCTGATTTGTTTGGGCAGCTCCAGGATGGCTCCTGGATCCGGGTGGATTCACATCTGGCCAGCTTGGAGCCTGTCTGCATGTTCCCTTTGTGTTTTTGCCTTTGGTGTCCCCTCTGGAAATGGATGGGATTTAAATGACACCAAGGCAAACAATCTCCTTGCAGAGCCACAGCGGGGAGTGGAGCCAGGCGTCCTCTGCAGGGGGAAAGGAAGGGAAAAGGAGCTGCTTGGGCAGGAAAATTGTCCTGGCTTAAGTAATTTAGAGCAAGTGTGAGGCTCCAGACTGCATAAATTGGTGTTTTGTTGCTAAAAGGAGCTAACAGGACCATGTCCCACGTTTGTGTTGTGTAAACATTGATCTGCTGTAGAATATCTTTGGCATTAAAAACCTCCCCACAACCACACTGTACTGTGATTTCCCTGAGTAACTCTGCTTTAAATAAACCCAGAATTGCCTTTTTTTTCTACTTTAGTCCTGGAAAAGGTCCAGGTATAAAGGAGAGGGTGTAGTTCTAGAAGAGGCTTACAAAGAAATAAAGGTATCAGAGGCAGGGAAGTGCCAAGAGAGGGGGTGATCCTGATTTGGGATCTTCCTGACTTTTTGAGGGCAAACAATGGAGAGTGGTTTTAACTGAGCAGCTGGCTTTGCATGGGGATGGATGGGTGTTCAGGAGCACCTGGGGAGGGGCAGAAACCAGGAGAGAACACTGGAGAGCAAAAAGGGTGACACAGAAAGGGTCAGAATGGGCTGGTTTTACTCCTTCTGGGTTGCATAGCATAAAAATTTGGAATATTCAGGCAGCGTGAGAGAGAAGACGAATTTCGTTGTGATAACTGCAGGAAAAATATTTAATAATTATGCAGTTAAACTAAATACATCTAGGAAAAAAATCCATGTGCTGCATTTAGTTGTTAGTGTAAATTGATGGATTTGGTTTTAAATTTTTGTTTGAGATACTCAGTTGAAAGCAGGAAGACTTCATATTAAGAACACATTAATATGTCACTAATGAAGGAAACTGTAACATCATCTTCCATTCAGTTTTACATCAAAATACTTGTTCATTTTCCCATCCTGTGTGTTTGAAATCCTGTAAGTGAAATTAATAATGGGAACATGTTGTCAAAGTGCTTATTTATTGGGTCTTTTTGGCACTGGAACATTAGACAAAGGATTTTACCAGAGCTTGTGTTTTGCCTTTCAGACTTCAAATCAGCCTTACAATTCTTCTCAATTTGCTTTTTAGCCCCACTTAACCTTCTTTCCCTGACTCAGAACAAAGAGTAGTTGGGCACCTGGTTGTTCTGATGTTCCATTAAAGGGAGGAAAGGCAGAATAACTCCTGGCTTTTTTCTGGAGCTGTGGTGGCACTGAGGACACACTTCATACCGTGGTAACTTCTCCTGTCAAGCTGTGCCTTAAAGAAAATGATTTTCTCCTTTTTCCTTTTCAGAATGAAATCAATGAGGTTCCTTTCTTTGATGTGCAGCTGCCCTACGAGCTGGCGCTGAAGATATTCCGCTACCTGGGCAAGGCTGAGTTGGGAAGGTGTGCTCAGGTAAGTGCTGCTGGCACTCTCATTCTCTGACACCACCTAAAACTGGCAGAAATAACCAAGAAACAGCCACCTTGATGCAGGGAAGGCGATTGGCAGCCCCAGTTACTTATAGGAAACACTTCCAAAGCTGAGTATTGAGAAATAATCCACGAGCTGGGTTTATAGCTGCAGTTGAGCAGAGTTAAATAAAACATTCGTGACTCGGGCAGAAGCAAAGCCTTAAAATTTCAAATAAATATTGCAGAGATATTTTGCTTCAAGTGACTGTGTTCAGAAGTGAGTGAGTGTCTTGCTGCAATATTTAGAACTTGGCAGTGCTGAGGGCATGGCAAGAGCTGTTCCTCACACTTGTGTGTGTGCCTGGATCCACAGAAATTGGAACAGTAACTTTTTGTCTGTAGCATTTTCATGTGTGTTTACATTTTCACATAAATTCTTAAATGACTGTGATTTCCTCGCCCCCAGCCCCACAAGGGGGTTATATTTTTATTTTGTGATACTTTCAGGTGATACATTCACCAGCCTGTGCTCAGGCATGGTCCATAATTTATGTTTATAAACTGCCTGTCTTTTCGAGTAGCTTTATGAAACACTCACACCTCGCTCTACTTGGGGTTGTTCAGCCTCTTTATTTCCTTTCTTCACACATTGAATGATGAACTTCCTCTCTGAATGAGCCATCAAAGCAAACTTAATTGGGAAGTGCTGATTACCCAGTGAAATGAAGTAGAGTATTGTGGATACTCACTGCCAGCTTCTCCCGTGGCCACTATTCAGGGTTCCAGGCTGCTGCTCATTCATTTATGTACAAAGCACATCTTGCAACTTCACAAAAATCCAACCCAAACCATTCTCTGTGTCACAAACAGTCCAGAGAAAGAAATGTTAGTGTGTAATGACAGGAGTGACAGAGAGGGTCTGTTGGGGATGGTAAAATAGGCACAAATGTTCCCCAAGTGGCACAGGCATTGGAAGGAAATTGGGCTTTTCATGTTCAGTGGGAGCATGTCATAGTGTTAAACAGCCACAGGTGGTTATTGCTTAAAACTTTGACTTTCTAATGCCTTTTAGCAACAAGGACTGTTAAAAGAAAATTAATTCCTCGTGCAGGGCTGCTGTTGCAGAGGAGAGAATGCCCGAGGATTAATTTTTTGAGGCTGTCCAGGAGACTGAAGCTTTCAGATATGCTCAAGTTTCTGTCATTTGAGGCAGAGATAAACCATCAGTAAAGGCCACATCCATGAAATGGAACAGGATTGCATTTCTGAAGTGGATTATTTTAAGTTTATTCCTTCTTTCTCTGTTTTTTCCCCTCTCTTGGGCACGATCACTTTACCTCGTGGCACGGTAAAAAGGTTGGCTGAGGAAGGGCTGCTCCTCATTTTTCTTTCTCTCTCTCACTTTGGCTTTTATCCTGAACCTGTTCTCGTAAGCTGTGTTTTTAACACACTTTTTTCCACATTTGAACACGTAATTTTCCACATTTCTCATCCTCCTGCTCAGCCCAAATCGTTGTTGCTGTGTGGCAGCTGACAGGTAGCTGAGCAAGTGCCCAGGGTTTTACAGGGCTTTCCCAGGGAGATGGATATCCAGTGCAGAGCTGGCTTCTTTTTGAAAAGCTTCAAATGAAAAGCAAAGCCATAAAAACAAATGCCATTTTCATTTTTCTCTTGGTGGTTTTGATTTTGAAGGGGGGAAGCCCTCTTCTGTTCCACAGAAAAACCCTGCTGCTTTACAGTGTTATCCTAGAAAGGTTCCTTTTTATTAAGGTGCCTTGGGATTTTAGGGAAATGGGGCCAGTTAGTGGAATTGGCATCGTGATCCATGTGAGAGCCTTTGGAGAAAACCTGTTTGCTTAGTTCTTGATGCCAAATTGGTAACCAGCTAACAGGAAAGTAGCCTGACTTCAAAGCCTCTTTGAGATTTAATCACACCACGGGCTGTCTGCAGAACTTTAGTTTCACCCTGATATTTCCCTCTCCCTCACTTCCCCACAGCTTTTCTTTGATTTTTTTGGGGGGGGATTAGGACCATAAAACACAAAATATCCATGTGGCACTTGAAATCCCAAATCCTTGTGCAGCCCTGGAATTGTGGTACCCTCAGCTCCTGAGCTCTGCTGGGTTCACAGCAGGTGGGTGACATTCAGCAGCACCCTGCAGATACCCGTGGGTGTCCCAAGTTTGTAATTCAAGGAGAAAGGTATCCAGGGCTCAAAGTGTCCCCAGAACAGGCAGAATTTCCCCTTTGCTCTGTGCCAACCCTGAGAGCAGCTTTTGGTTGTGTTCTGCCCAGAAATACCTGTGCCAGGAGCGACTCTTGGGAGTAGCAGCAGGCTTGGGAACAGTCACTTCTTCCTGGTTGTGATGTAGAGGACAAAAAACTCCAATCCCTTGGGACACCACAAGTGTGATGAACTGAAATGCACCACAAGTTCTTGTGTCATTTGGGGCTGAAACTGCAGAAATATTTAACTTTACTTATGGCCTGAGGACCTGGTCCTTCTGCTGTAAAATGAGGGGATGTGTCTCACCTGTGAACTTCTCTGTGTACTTACAGTTGTTGATTTTTAGTAAATACCAGAGAGTGCATGAATTGCATTTTGTGGTGTGAAATGCTCCTGGGCAGTAGTACTGAATTTTGGCAATGCTGAGGCAGTTTAGTTTCTGAACAGCTCAGTGGGAAATTCCCTTGACCTGTTCTGTTTTCATCTTCAGGAAGGTTTGGAAGTGTTTACCAACACGGTTGTTTATGTATCTGGGGCAAGGGAGGCTGTTTCTAGGAATTTAGGAAGAATTGGGGGCAGGGAGAGATGGGAGATTGGGAAGGAATTCCTGGCTGTGAGGGTGATGAGGCCCTGGCCCAGGTTGCCCAGAGAAGCTGTGGCTGCCCCTGGATCCCTGGAAGTGTCCAAGGCCAGGCTGGAACAACCTGGGCTGGTGGAAGGTGTCCCTGCCCATGGCAGGGGGGGGCACTGGGTGGTCTTTAAGGTCCCTGTCTACCCAAACCATTCCATGCTGCTGGCTGTGAATTGAAACAATGAGCAGCTTCCATGGGAATGGCTTTGGATTCAGGACTGTTTGGCTCTCGGTGTTGTCCTGGACTGCAAATCCAAATAGTTCTAATTGAGGCCCCTGGACTCAGCAAATGAGCCTTGACTGTGTCTTTGTGTGTCTGGGGAAGAAAATAAACCCAATGAAACAAAAATGGTTATCAGATGGAGAGGGATGAATAAACCTTCATTAGGATTTGAGCCAGTTGATTTAGATGGGATTAGAAGAAATTTAGGATTTGATGGAAGAGGTGGGGCTTTTTTTGGGGGGTGGGGGGAGGAATCCCCCACAGGCAAACTCAAATAGCAAAATCTATGTCAGCAGAAGTCTTTGAAGTCCTTCAGAACATTATTACTTACTGAACTATAAGCTATAAAACTGTTCCTATGTGGAGCTCAGGGGAACCCCAAACTTTCTGTAGTAAAAAGACAATGGGAACACCAAAGACCAAATTAAATAGGAGACTCTAAATTTTATAAACAGCTCCGTAAGATGTTGTCACTGATGGTTTTTCTGGAGTTCCTGGGCAGTGTAGATTTGGAAACAGTGATGTTTGTGTTTTGATAAGAGCTTTGCACATCTCAGCCCCTCCAACACACGGTGTAAAAGTGTGGTTGGTAAATAAAGCCGTACCACTCTGGCTTTTGGGGCCTCACCTGAAAGTCTAAGTCAGGCAGATCTAATAAAGCTGACTTGGAGCCAAAGGCTGGTTTTAATGCAGCAGCTCACAGTGGTGCTGTAAAGTGAAATGCTCGAGCCTCTTTTATTAGTGATTTCGTGCAGCTGAGGCTCACTCAGTGGGGCTTTTACAAGGGCTTGGCATGCGAGTTTTGGGGCCGTAGGAAAAGGCTGTGCTAGGGACTCTTTGGAAATCCAGGCTTGTAAAGCAGCAGGATTCGCTGTAATTTGATTTAAAAAAAATCAGAATAGGATAGGATCTTTATTCCCCTGGAAAGTTGAAAAGGCAGTTGAAATTTTATGTGTGTGTGTCCCCCCCCTTTTTCTTTTGTTTTACTGCCTTTATAAAATGCTTTTAAGACCTGGAAACTTGAAAGGTCTGTACAATATTGTCTGTTTTGGCAAACTCCGAAGGTGTGTGTTTATTTTTGATTTTTGATTTTTGTTTTCTAAAGCAAGGCCTGGTTTTGGCTCTGTGTGTGCTCAGCCTGTCCCTCACTGAATGTGTTTTGGGAGGTGGGGGGCAGAGGTTCCAACCTGCCCCACAGCTGCTCTTTTGGTGTGTCAGCACAAAGCTGCCTGGGTTTTTGTGTTCTTTGAGCAATAATATATGTATTTGTATTACTTTAAAATCAAATTGAGAGCAAATTCCTCACTAAACTCTGAGGGTTTGAGTTTTGGATTCTGTCTCTTGGTTGCTCTTGAACTTCCTGAGCGTGTCCCTGTAGGGACAGGAGCACTAATAAGCACTGCTTTTTTATGCCAGGGTGATGTGATGTGTCATGCTTGGGAAGAGTCAGTGCTGTTTGTGTCATTTAAAGGCATTATTACAGCCCTGTCCGGGTTGTTTTCCCTGTTATAGGACAGGAGGGGATTGTCTGTGTCTCCTGGTTTGCCTTGGGGTCTCTTGATGATTAACTGGAATATTTCTTTTGCTGCACTTGGATATTCCTGTATCAAAGCTTCAAAACATTTGCAGGTTATTCCCCTTGTTTTTTTCCCCCATATTAGGGATTTTTTTCCCTTTTCCCTGGAAGAAACAGGGCATTGCAGAGCACGGTTTGGGCACTGCACAGTCTGCAGGAGCTTTGGGGCTGTGTGTGTGAGATCTTTTTGCACTTGCAGTGACCTAAGGAGAGCTGTGAGCCTCAGGGTCATGTTTTTGGGTGCTTTCTGGCCCTTAGTGCCGTGATGTGGGTGTTCTGGGCAGGCTGACTAGTTCCAAACTGTGAGATTCCTTGATTTATTGGAGGCAGGGGTTGTTATCCTGACCTCTCCATAAGCCTCTTGGCTGCTCCAACAGCTCATGGACTTGTGCAAATGTACCAATTCCTCACCAAATATAATTTTCTGAAGCTCTCCTTTGCATTTGAAAGCCATGGGTTTGGGTTTGAAGCAGGGGGGAGTGTGGCAATGTGAAAATACAAAGGAGATTAATCTCATAAAATGGAGAACAAGGAATAACTCATGTTTCACCTCCCCGTGCCGTGTTGAATCTGTGGGTGAGCCCAGAACAAATGGCAAATAAACACAAAGGGACGGTCCTGGGAGGGGTTGTGTCAGTGGCAGACCTCGACTCTGGGTGCAATCTTGGGCCTGAAATGGACATTAGATGCTTAATTGTAGTTTACTAAAAATGATGTCAGTCTCAGGAGGTTGTTTGGATCTTTTTGGAAGCAGAGCACCATTGATTGCTGCTCTCACCACTCGTGGGTTTCATTGGCTACAGCCGTTGTGTTTTGGGTTTTTTTTTCTTTTAAATTAAGAATTACAGGGAACAAACGCTACTTAAGTTGGCTCTTACCTCTTGAATCTTTAATTCCGAGCCCACAATTGATTGTGATGAAGCTCTGTTCTCTCTGGAATGGCCAGCAACTTGAGGCTGTTTCAAAAACTTAATAATTCATTCCTATTTATGCATACTGTAATACAATAGGTTATAAATCACTAATGTCATACCCCTAATCAGGCACTGTCAGTAGGACTTTGGAGATGTGCTGGTGTGATATGAGAGGGCTTCTTAGCTCCAAATATGAAGATAAATCCATATTTTTCTCTAAGCTTCCAGTGCTGCCTGAATTGTTTTGTTGCTTCTTTTCCCTCTAAAGTTTTCCAGTGCCCTGATATTTCAGGTTGGCAGTGTGGCCACTGAACAGGTGAGTGGGGTTTTAGTGGTGTAGAAACTCAGTTGTTTCTGAAAGAACCCCACAGAAAACAAGCATTTTGTTAAGGGTTTAGGGGTTTTATACACACAGTAATACAAAGGGTGAACAAATATATTTGTTTAGCTAAGAATTTAGTCTCAGTGTAGGCCTATGCCAACTTATATGTTTATATTTCAGGTGCTATATAAATAATTTTATGTTAAATGTTATTTTTACTTATAAATTTATCATAGAATATCCTGAGATGGAAGGGAGCCATCAGGATCCAGTCCAACTCCTGGCTCGACACAGGACACCCCAGGAATCCCACCATGCACCTCAGAGCGTTGTCTAAATGTGGATATGTGAGACAAACGTACCAAACTTTGATTTTTAGGTCAGCAGGACATGGAAAATCCTTGCAGAAGACGAAGTGTTGTGGTACAGGCTGTGCCAAGAGGAGGGATACCTGCTGGACATGAACATCTCCGACCATTCCTGCTGGAAACTCGCCCTCAAGAACTGCCGGGCCAGGGAGCGCACGCTGAAATACAACTGGAAGGTGAGAGGGGGTTTCTTCAGTGGAAAAATGGGGACTTGGTTCCAGCAGGTGGGAGTGAAAAGTTGGAAATAAAGTCTCTTAGCAGTTTGTTGGGTTAGAAAGCTGACATTGCTTTCTGCAGGGGAATAACTCCATATTATTGGGGATAACTCCACACGTCATCTACGCCCAGCAGTCCAACAGCCCAGGTGATAGTTGTGGAACTAATAACTGTTCACCACATTTCTATTACATACTAATCATATTTCCTGAATACATGCACTATATGCTAATAATTTCTTGGATGTGGTTCCAGATCTTCTGAGGAATCTCCTCTCCTTGAGGGTATCTCAGATACGTGGTCAGGTCATAATGTACCTCTCTTATTGTCCTTTGCCCTGACACACAATCCTTGTTTTCACAGCTAAGACATATCAGTCACTGATACAGGGAAATAAGGAAGCAGCAGCTGGCACAGATGGAGGGATCAAACACTGTTGTACCAAAGTTCAAAGAATTTTCCAACCTCTTCCCCCAGTGCTGCACAGAACCCTTTTCAAAGACATATAACCGTGTATTGCAGCTCCTTTTTGCCTGTTAAAAGGTGGAAGCTGCTGAGGGAATTATGGGATAGAAGTACCTTTCCTCCCAGCTGTGCTGCAGCAGCAAAAGCAGAGCTCAGGGTTTTCCACCCAGCAGAGTTTTGGTGGATGAAGGAGCTGGAATTTCAATGCCCTGTGTCCTCTGTGGCAGAACCGGATCGGCGCCGTGAGCCAGCTGAAGTACGAGCTGGGGAAGGTCCTGTGTGATGTCCATTCCTGGGATGGAGTTGTCATTGCTGGGTGAGTGGGATGCTGTGAAATGCCCCTTTCCTCTTCACTTTTTGATTTCTCCTGTGCTGCTTTCAACACATCCAAAAGCAGCACCTGTTCGAGGCAACAGGGTGAATTTACCTGACTGCAGTTCCTCCTGGTGAGAGACTGTCATTAAATGCCTGATAATGATGGATAGACTGTCCTTAAATGCCTGATAATGGTGGTTATCCTGGATAAACTGCCCTTAAATGACTGATAATGTTGGTTATCTACAAGTTATTTCAGCAGTGCATATTTTTATTGTACTATTCTAAAGTTATCTCTATACATGTAGTCCCTGTAAAGTGCTTTCTAATGAACTGTATCTATTATTTTGCTGTGGAAGCACCCAGAATGTGTTAAACATTGTACATATCTACTGAACAACTCCCCTTTTTTATTATTTTTTTCCCATAAAAATCTCTTAATCACAAGGATACCTTGTCACAGCCCACAAAAATAACTTCAGAAAGGCTGCTGCTTTCCTCAGTAGTTATTTAAAGGACAACCTGGGCAGGAAATAACCTACCCAAAAATAGGTAGACTCAAAGTTTTCTTTTCCTAATATAAAGCTTTTTCAGGACCTTGATTTAATGTCAACTATTAATTTGGTTTATACTCTAAATACAATTTTTGAGAGCCTCACAAACTCTGTCTAAACAGGTGTAAAGTTTAACTGTTTTCTAGGTCAGTTTTTAAGGGTCAGTATTAGTAGCCCCTAATAAGTCACATGAGTAATTAATATTCATCTAGTGGCAGTCAGGGCACATTGTCCTTAACATACCAGAATTCCATATTTTATAGTAGCACTTCACGTTAATGCTGTGCTTCTACATTGTGGGATTAGAGAAAACCACTTGTAAAATACCATAAAATTCACAGCCTGGTTATAAGAAAGGTGCCTTGAAAACTCTCTCATACATGGAAATGCTTTTGAATGCTCTTGGGCAGCTGAGCAGAAATCTAAACTATCAGCAGGAGTGAAAGGAGATGGTTTATTTAGAGGTTTTTTTCTTTTACTTGATGTTCTTCCACTGGTTTCCCTCCTCCATTTGCAGCTCTCCCTTCCTGTTCCCTTTGCCATCCTGGTCCTTGACTGTTGATCCTCCTCCTTCTGTGCTTTCCATGTGATGTTTTGCTGCTGTATCCATTGTGGTTTTAATCAAAAGGAAGTTGGGGAGAATAAATTAGATTTCCAAAGTATTAATAAGGGTTATTAACACTTTAATGTCAATACTTGAAATAACAAGGGTTATTAATCCTGCCTGTCAAATTCAGATAGTCCATGTTTTAGCTTGGTGTGTTACAGAAGTTGGATTTAAGCTGTTTCACACACTCTCCTCATTCTGGTTCCCCAGTTCCTCCAGTATCTTTTGATTCTTTTGGCGAGTTTGCATCAGTCACATGAAGGGAGGGGGTGCCAATAAATAATTCAGGCTCTTGAAAGGTTCCTGAAAATAGGTGAGCAGGTAAGAGACCTCTGAGGGAAAAGCTGCACATGTGCACCCTTTAGAAAAAGCAGTGCTCATTTAAATTATTCTTCAGTAATTCCACCTCTCTGAGAATCAAATGAATTATCTTTTCATGAAGCTGTGAGAACATATTTGATAAAGCAACAATCAGAATTCAGCTGTTATACGTGGTAAGTGGTAAATAGCAAATGAGATAGCAAAAACTTCCAAGGACATTAGCAAATGGTGCAGGGAAAGACTTTTTGTTACGTGCATTTGGTAAGTATTTATGATATTTAGATTGAGGAATTCGCTGGGGGTTTGTTGTTTGTTGTATTTTTTTTTAAATCCAAACATAACCCTCCCCTTTCTCTCCCAGCTTGTAATATTGTACTTAATGGCATTGTGCTTTCAGATTTGCCATAAAAGTGTAATGAATCTGGTGATCAATAGCAAACTGTTGCATTCTTCCAGTACTGAACAAGTAATTTAATAGCTGAGGTTTACAGAGTCGATTCCCTGCTCGGTATAAATATCAATTATCTGTTACATTTAATGATTCTCTCTCCAGTTTCACAAACACTTCTGTGCTCAGCTTTGCGTGTGAATAATCAGGGATTACAGTGAGACCTGTCCTGTGTATAAACTGAGCTGGTGTGTGACTTTGCAAGGCCTGAGAAGCTGGTGGTGCTCCTGATGTTAATCCAGCACTGTGGGGCATTTCCTGGTTTTTTTCTGAGCCATTCAGTTTTTAGCAGGGTTTTTGATCTCAGCTGCCCCTTCCCAGCTCCCTTCCCTTCCCTGCACACGCTCCAGCCCCTCAGTTCCCTGGATCCTCCTTCCAGCCCATCTCCTAGGTCACCACTTCCAGTCACCCAGGGAGCCAGGACTGCTGGTAAATGGTGGAAGGTGGCTCAGTGAGCTCTTTGCCAGGTCCCTCAGCACCCTTGGGTGGATCCCATCTGCTCCAGGGACCTGTCTGTGTGTTTCCCTTTGGATTATGGGGCTTCATCCTGCTCCCATCCCTGTCTTCCAGCTCAGGGGCTGAGTACTTGAGAGCAACTGGTCTGACTATTAAAGAGTGTGGACAAGATGATATCAAGTCCCTCAGCCTTTTCCTCATGCTCTGGCACATGTTCCCCCCCAATGCAATAAAGGATGGAGATTCTCCTTAGCCCTCCTTTTGTTGCTAATGGAAACATCTTTAATTGTCTTTTATGGCAGTACCCAGATTAAGTTCTAGCTGGAGACAGTACTTCTAGTTGGACAGGGGGCTTCCCCAGGAAAAATGCTGGGGCTGGTGTGTTTTGAGAGCCTTGGAGCAAGCCTGGAATCAGTCTGATTTGATCTGAACCTGACCTGGCGTTCCTCACTGGACTCTTTGAAACTCTGCTGAGAAGTGGAAGAATTTCCATTTTAGTTGCTGTAGATCTTTTTTCCCTCTTCCCAAAAAGGAATTTGCCCAGGTTGTGGGCAGAGTTAAAACAACAGCCACAAGTATCATTTATAGAGAAACACCTTGTCCGAAGTGGTTTGGGAGCTCTGCTTATTAATTTCGCCAGGGAAGCAAAAGATAAACTTCACAGCATGAGCTCTCCCCTGGAGAAATGCACCTATTCCATGCGCTCTGCTGCCTTCCTGCTGCTGCCAAAGCCGGAGCCAGGAGATGGCAGAGTATCCAGGGTGGATGCAGTGTGAGGGGAGGCGGGAGGGGCAGGCGGCTGCGAGCGGCTCCCTTTGTGCGTCGCCTGGCTGACAGCAGAGAATTCAATCAGCCTCGTGTCGATCATTAAAATTTCATCCCAGCGGTTACGACGCTTGTTTTCTGGGTCAGCCCTCGAGTCCCTTTTCATTTGAGCCAGCGGTGGTTGTGGTTACCTCACTCCCGATCGATGTCGTGCCTTCACCAGCCTTTCTAGGGTTACGCGTCTCCGAGGATCCTCTTTAGAGGGATGATGTCTCTCCTCCCCCCTCCCCGTATTCAATTCAAATGTAGTTTTGTCTTTAAGTCAGAGCTTACTTAAGGCAATTATATGGCTGCTTGCTTGGCTTTTATAAATCACTACTGCTGCTGAGGTTCATGTACCTGATGCTGCCATTTGCTTGGCTTCTGTGCAGAACGCCTGGATTTCTTCACTTTCTGTTAATAAAACCTGAATTTATCTGGGCTTTTTTTTGTGTCCAGACAGTAAAATAACTACTTTTTTTGCTACCTTCTTTTATTCTTGGCAGTGCTGACAACCACACTGATGGGCATTTGTAGTGAGAGGTTGGTTCCTCCTGGAGATGATCTCAGAGCATCTGGTCCTTGTTTGAACTCTTGTCAGGACACACAGGATCCCGTGGTGTAACATGCCCATGGCATGTTGTGGCACTGTCGTGCTGTCTGTGTGAAATACCTGTTCTGGAGCCTTGTGGTGAACTTACCCTGTGCTGGTGACAATCATGTTCCCTCAGGGCTGGCCCCAGAACCCCACACCAAGTGGGCTGTGAGTCGGGCTGGGGTTTTACTGTGCGTTGTGTTCACTTTTTAATGCTTGCAGAAAGGGCTCTGTGGCTTTACTGCTGCTCTTGGTAGCTCTGAAAATAAACAGGAGAGGCCCAGAGCCAGAACACCCTTCCAAAAACCCAGAGACACAAAGGTATTGGATTTTTCTGGTTTTTTTTCCTTCAGTTTTCTTTGACTGAAGAAGGAGAGGGAGTCTGTGAGTGAAGAGCTGCATAAAGGGAGATTTAAGGGCCACAAGCTGCTTGAGCAGGTGCTGTGAGGAGTCCCTCTTGCAGACTAAGAGAATCAGCCCTGGCTTCTCCCTAAATTTTAATTTCAGATGTTTTCCTCCTTCCCCACCAAGTGCTGCCTGCTTTCCTAGAAATTTTATTTTCTGAGATTAGTGAGATCCATCTGCTCTGAGTGGTTTATAAATCACCAGATTAACACTTCCTCCCCTTTTCGGGCTGGAGCACACCTGGCATTTCCACAGGCAGTGAGAAACGAAGAACTTCCTAAATATCCTGGGTGGTTGGGAGGGGAATCAGGTAGTTTAGAGGCATTTTGATTCCCATACCGAGAAATTAAATGCACTGAAACGACTTCATCCAGTTGTCTTGGTTCTGGTGAGTCTCAAACAATTTGGGCCTTTCAGTTTAAGTCATTGTGAATAACATAAATCACACAAGTAGCTGCTCCTCTCTGGTGGGTTCCTTTGTTCTCTTCCATCACCTCCCTCTCCTCTTGCTCAAAGGTGACCTGCAAATGACTTTTTAAAAGCTGGGCTTGCCACTCTTTGGTTTTCATAATGATGTGTGAAAAGAGCCCGAAAGGCTTGAAAACACTTCTGAAAAACTTCATGGCAACTCTCATCTAATTTGTTTTTTCTTTTTTTCCTTGCTCTAGGGCTCCTGGGCTTATTCCCCAGGTATTTATTGTACTTATTATTAGCTCTTGTGTCTTAATTCGGCGTGTGCAGACCCGAGGAAACCAAAATATTAATTAGTGACGAAAATGAATCAAAGTTAAAACAAACTGAAGGCTTCCAAGGGCCTGAATTAATTATTTAATTGCTTAAATTTCACTGGGGGGGCGGAGGGGGGTGGCACAGCTTTGCTGGGTCTCTCCCTCTCCTCCCACTGACTGGAACCGAAGAGTCAAACAAAGCAGAAGGTGAAAATAAATTCCTTTTCTCTTCAACCTTCCCCAGACCTTTGGTGTTCTCCTCGCTGGTTCCCATCACTGTTAAGAAGGACTAAGTGTCAGAGCTTCTCTTTTTTTCATGTTGAGTCGCCTTTAGGAGGGCTGAGACATCACGAGTTCAGAGGGTCGGGTGACACACGGGGTGGCTTTTGTGTCAACCCCTGAAAAAGAGCCTTTCAGGTGAAACCACGAGTAGGAGCCTGACACTGGGTGTTTGTGAGAGATGCTTTTCCAGCCTGTCTGACCACGAGGTTATTGGTTTACCTGTGGGTTTTGCTGGAGGCAAGGGTAGGTGTCGCTGCAGCTGTGTGTCTGCCTCCCGAGTCCAGGGGTCCTGGAGCCCAAAATGGACCAATAACACCCCAAAATACACCCACAGGACTCCCAGGGACTCCAAAATCCAGAGTCTTATGAGTGTGCAGGTCCTGGAACCTATAATGTACCAATGCTACCCCAAAATGTACCCCCAGCACACCTAAATACAACCCTGGCCACCCTGAAACCTGGGACCTCCTGTGTCTGGGGGTCCTGGAACCACAACCCCCAGAAATGGAAACCAGAGCAACCCAAAATGCACCCAGAGCCCCCCAAAATACACTCTGGGGACCTGAAAACCCAGGGCCTCCTCAGTCTGAGGGTCCTGGAACTATAACTCCACAAAAATGGGAACCAAAGACCCCCAAAATATACCCAGAGATCCCCAAAATATTCCCCCACCCCCCAAATTGTACCCAGAGAGCCCCAAAATGTACCCAGAGCCCCCCAGAACACACCTTGGGGACCCCAAAACCCTGGACCTCCTGCATCTGAGGATCCTGGAAGCACAACCCCCCAGAAATGCGAACCAGAGCCCCACAAAACACACCCCAGGGAGCCCAAACCCCAGGGCCTGCTGAGTATTCTCAGCCACAGTTGTCATTGCAAAGCCTTGCTGTTCTACCAGGGGCAGTCAAACCCATCCTTCTTTCTAGGAGACTTCCTGAACATCCCATTTTTCCTGCTTCCACATCCTTCCAGCCCCTGGGCTGCTGCCACCAGTGTCTGGAGCTCAGGTGACACTTCTCCTCTCTGCTGCTCCCAGCCTGTTGCACTTTGTGTTCCTTCCAGCACATCAACAGATCCGTTTGCAGCACCTTCAAATGGGGTTTTCTCACCTGAACCTGCAGCAGGAGCCCCTGTTTTACCTGTTGTGTTCTGCCTGTTGTGCTCTGGGTTTGTCCTCCATGAAATAAGGGGCTGGTGGAGCAGAGCCATCCCAGATTGCATCGTAGCTCCTCTTGGGTTCTTCTGAAAATGAGGATTTTCTCCTCCTGTGCCCACAGTAACGTGTCTTCTTGGTACAGCAGCTGGTTTAATTAATGCTGGTGCAAACCTTGATCTAAATGGTGGGAGGTTCTTTGCCTTAAAAGCAAAATTACTAGAAAAACTTTGGCTTTAACTTCTGCTTTTGTGAGTGTTCATTGCAATGTTTTGCCTGTGCTATGACTCTTTGGCTTGTTTCTGTTCCCTTGGTAGGACATTTGCATGCAGTTTGTGTAGAAGGTGAGGCAGGCAGGAGTACTTAGGGTGCTGAAATGGTAATTTTGGTAGGGATAACAATGATAAGCTGCAGGAGGGCTGCACGCTGGCTTTAAAAAAAACCAGCTTAACCCACTTTTTAGAGTGATGATTTCCTAAAAAAAGGCCTTGGGAAGGAAGGTGTCAGCTCTCTGCAGCTCGGCTTCTGTGAGTGGGCCCCAGATGGACGTGGGTTTGATAAATTGGGAAGTCAAGTTCCCAGCAGAAGAGTCTGGGAACTGATCACAGGGATGCTCAGAATGGGCTCCCTGCGTGTGAAATCTTTCCAGATCCATTTTGGTCCACGTTAGTCACTTCTGTCACAGCTGCCCTCATATCTCAAAATAACGTTTGGATGGAATGGGGGAGACAGATTTCCTGCTCCTCATTCTTCTACCAGCATTAGGGTTGTTTAAAACTCTGGTTTTGGTTTAACCCCATCTGGTTTTTTTGGTATTTTATGGTGTAGCACCATAAAATAGCAGAAAATGTGCTCTTTGCTGTTCCATTTGTATTTCATTTTTGGTCGTTGTGTTGTGTTTGTGTTCCTTTCTGCTGGGTAAAGCAGCTCTTTACTCCATTTCTGCCACTGGAGCGTTTTTCCTGAATCCTTCCCTTCAGGGATCCCTCAGCCAAGCTACCTGTGGCAGAAATCAGTGTATCCAAATAACTGGAGTGAAAAACTGGAATGAATAACTGGAAATGAGGGAATTTGTACCTGTACAATCCAGCTTTACTCTGGGAGGCACCTCACCCTGTGGTAAATGTATCTGAGCAATCCATCATTAACCCTCACTTCACAACAGTATCAAAGAGCTCCTGCTTATATTTAATTTCTATTTATATAAATCTAATTAATTTATATTTCATGTCACTATTTTTAGTTGTGATTGAGGTACCTTCCAACTTTTCTTTGACGAAGAGGTGTTTTGCTCTTGAACATTCTGAGTTAGCACTGTCTTTACTTGAGCCTTAGAGAGGAGATGAAGCTGAGGAGCAATTTGAACCAACTTAAAGGCAGTTGGACTTGGGTTTGCATGTTTAATTGGACCTTATTTGTGAGGGGGGCACTGGCTGGATACCTTAATTAACCACAGGAAGGGCCAGTGAGCTGCTTTTGGTGGAATCAGGATGAAAGCTCTGAGGTGCTTGTTGCAGCAAGACAATGCAAAATACTCATTATTTTACTTGCTTATCAACAGGCACCCATTTAAACAGAGCCAAGGCCAGAGACTGTTACTTGAGCAAGATTCCTACTGACTTCAATAAAATGCACTGACATTGCAAGGACTTCATAATAAGATCTTTTGAGTATTAACAGATGGTCGCTGACTGCCTGAAACAAAGTTGTTGGGGTTTTTTCTTTCTGTTGGGTTTGTTGATCACCGCAGGTATCTGGAAACCGAACAGGCTTTGCCTTCTGGAAATCAAACCTGACTGTGAAACAAAGGGGTCTCTTTCTCCTTCCCCTTTTTCCTGCTGCAAATTCTTTCGAGAAAATGGGGGAGAACACAGTCTGATTTCTGAGGTGCCTTGTCAGAAGTGTTTGGTGTTCGGACCAACGTGGTGTGGTAAGACTGGCCCTGGAGGCAGCCAACGAAAGTGCCTGACACCAACATCCTGCTCCAGCACAAACCCAGGGATGGTCCCTCTGACCTCCTGTTTGAAGTGAAATTCTGCAGTGCCAGCAGTACAGAAGCCATGAAGGAAAGCAGTTTGTCTGTGCTGCTGCCATGGACCGGGTGAGCAGAGCCTCGACTGTTTGGAAAATGTTCCTGTTAACAGTTTTTCTTTTGTGTATTTGTCAGTTTATATATTAGTTGCAGTTGTACTTTGCACAAACACTAATTAGACAGCCATCAACACTCAGGGCCAAAGGCTTCCTAACAATGCAACTGTGATAGCAGTGTCTTAATTGGTTGAGTATAATTGTCATTAGGCAACGATAAAGACATCTGGGGCTCTGGAGGGAGATCAGCCTCCCCCTCCTCCCCTTCCCCAGATTCGTTCTGGCTAGTGCCATCCATCGCAGTTGAGCTTTTTCAGATGAGATTCTGTGTTTTGACCAGTTTCCTGATGTTTTTCTCCTTATGAAATCGTCTGCCTCTTCAGCACCACTTCATTAGAGCCGTGCCCAGCCTCCCTCTCTGCTCCCTCCCACATGTGCTCCACACTCCACCACCTGCTTCCCTGGGACAGCAGCAGCTTTTAACCCCCAGCTCCTTCTGCTTCCACTCACAGGGAAAATGTTCATCTCGTTATGGCATTACTGCCAGTAAAAAGTAGTCAAAATGCTTTTGATTAGTCAGTGGGTATTTTTTATTGTAGTTCGTTTGTAGATAACACATGAATTTCATTTTTTCCTGGTTTCTCTCTGCCATGTGCGTTCCATCTATGGTTGCTCCATCTCTGAGGTTTCTGTGCATATCTGTAAAAGCTGAAGCTGAATTTCCAGGCTGATTTTGACAGGTATAGACATATCTATTCCAGAATTACAGTGCTGGCTTATCAAGGAGGAGTATATTTAGAAAAATATAACTCTTGTCTTTCTCATGTGTGTATATACTGAAATATTCCAAGGAACAAGGGCAAAGGGGAGGGTAAGTCCATCAGAGAAGCTGAGTTATTTGTGTGAGGAGTCTCTGTTGAGCATCAGAGAGGGATAATTGTGTCTGTGAGCAGGACAAAGACCCAGAGCTGAGCGCCAGGCACGGCGTGGATGGAACACCTTGGAGGGCACCAGGGAAAGGGGATCAGGAGAGGGGGGATTTGGGGTTGGAAGCAACAGTCTTCTTGTTGCTCCCTGTTTCTCCAAGCAAGACTTGGAACAGCCTTCTAAATGAAGTAAAGCAGGTTTGGTCTCTTATGTGGGTTATTTTAGGTTTTGGGGTTGGTTTGTTGGGTTTTCTCAGTGCAAGTGCCTTATGAGATACTGAAGTATTTACCTGCTACTACAATAATCATCTCATTGCACCCATCAGGGGGAAAAAGCAGCAGCTGAGTGCTGTTGGTATCAGAACAAATTGAGTGTATTCATTGTTGGATTAAACAGGAAGGGAGTTTTGAGTTGTTTTGGGTTTGTTTTTTTTTCACTCCAGCAGAGAGCTAAGTGGGCATTTCATAACCATCTTGGGAGAAAAATCAGTAACTGAATGGGTTTGCAGTACTGTACGTGTTCTTGGGCAGAAGACTTGCATCTGTGGTTATTTCATTGAGTAATCCAAATGAAATTTTCAGGGCAAAATGTAAAAGTTGTGATAGAAATGAATAGGAATCCTGAAATTAACTGGAAATAGGCTCTGTGATGTGCAGCATGTTGTTCTCCCCAGCCATCTACATTGACAGGGCAGATTTGCCAATTATCTGCCCAAGAGCAGCCTTTTTATTTATGGGGTTTTTTTACAGCAAGGCAATACTTTAACAGTTTAAAAGCTTCTGTTGTGGTTACAAATGAAAGTGTGCTGCTCTTCATGACCAGTCCCAGTGGGTGCTGGAGAGGGACACGTGGTGGGGGCCAGGGGGGTGTGTTGTCAGCTGATGGGATGGTTTGTGTCTCCCATTTTCCCAGCACTGGTCCCCTGCCCAGTCTCAGATCTCCACTTGTGTTTCCAGCGTGGTCTTGTGACACCTCTCCAAATCCTTGAGGGACTGGTTGGCTGGGAAGGGGGGGGATGGTGGTGTTGAGTGGGAAATGGGGTGAGAGGGATGCGGGAAGGATGGGGCAGAGAACGTTTAGCTCTTCCTCTTCCTGAGGAACACAGAGCACTTGTCCTGTGCTGGGACTGCTGGGATTGCTGGATGGACACCTGAAGGAAGGTTTGGGTGCTTGCAGGGCTCTCCTGGCACAGACCACAACACAGCTGGAGGGAGCACCGTGTCCAGGATCCTGTTATGGATTGTTGTGCAGCACCTGAACCCCCTGGAGCACCTCTGGGTGCCGGGACAAGCTCTTGTATTCACAGGGCCTGGCTGCAGGTGGGAGAGCAGAGATTTCATGGTTGGGGAGTGAGAGCTCTTCAGCACGTGCTGATCCCTCATGGGACACAAAGGGAGTGAGGATGGGGGGCTGCAGGGTGGGCTGATGCAGAGCCCACCGACCAGAGACAGGTCCCAGCACCAGCACGGCAGAATTGGAGTCAAACTGATTTCAAACTGCTGGTCAGAAGCGTTTGGTTCTGTTCCAGTTTGAGCTCAGCTTAGAGGTGGTTCTTTATGAACAAAGAACGGTTCAGACTAAGTTTTGACGTGGTTGAATGCTGAGATAAAATTAATTTAGGTGTTTACTGTGGTGTCAGATCTGCAGTCCCAGAATTGCTATGTTGTTTTTTGTGCGTGGTAGAGTGTCCTGAGCCCTGGATCCCTCGTGTTCTGTGCTGTGTAGAGAACCCAGATGGAGTGAGCTCAGAGGATTATTCAGCCTTGTGCCTTTCCTCTATTCCTGTAGTTGTTTTCTCCATCTCAGTCTTTCTTTTATAAAAAGGAATATAAATATATCTATCCCTTGACCGGACTATGTGAGAGCTACACTAGGAGGAGATGCTGTTCTTCCTTATTTATTTCGGAATGAAAACAAATATTCTGTCAGTTCTGTGAATTCTACCAGTATTTTATGTCTCCCTCGAAATTCACTTTGCAGGGTCACTTGGGGACAAGAGAATTTTTTGGCTTCCCTTGGGAATAATCTGCTGCTCTTGGCATTTAGGAGACGCTTGCAAACACGACCCCAACCAACCCCTAACATAAGGAAACGAAGATCAGCTCAAAATTAAAATGCTTCCAGAATGTCTTGTGTGCCTCTTGTTGAAGGGGACTGCAGCAGATCTGTGCAGTTCCCTGTCCCCTTGTGTTTCATCTCCAGATTTTAACAGGAAATGAGCCCTTTCCAGTTTTGCAGACTGAAGATATTTGTTGTGATCTGATCCGGACTCGCTTGTCCGATCCAACGGGAGACATTTGGCTTGGGGGAAGCTTCTTTCCTGATCTGTCCTTTTTAAGTGGTACTGCTGTAAATGGGAAATGAAAGCAGTATTTTGCAGAAGGAGGAACAGGGAGAAGTGCTGTCCCACCCTGTTCTCCCATTTCCTCCTGTCTTGCCCTGTGAAGCCCTGGAAGAGGCACCAGGTGACAAGGACACAGTTGCCCTCTCGTCCTGTCATCTCTGTCTCTCTCTGCCTGACAGGTTTCACCTCCCCCTTGGGCACTTTAATTAGTTGTATAAATTGGAGCAGTTTCACTGTGAGTTGTTGGGAGTGACCTGATCCAGAGCACCTGGATCCAGAGCATGGCCCTGCCTGAGGAACTGGGTACCTGAGCCCAAGCCAGCACCCTCTAAAACCTTTATGAACCACTTTCCTTCGTCTCCTGTGTAAATAACTGTTTTATTTTGCTGGTAAATCCAGGACAGCCATTCCCAACCACCAGACCTTGTTGGTTTGTAAGAACCATTCTTTTGTAATCCTTTTCCCCCAAAAGTCAGGATGTAACAACAAATCTGACAGAGGAAGAAGCACCTTTGATCTTCTAAAAGAATCCAAGTATCAGCTATGGGAGAGAAAGAGTGAACCTTTGACAGTGTTAATTGTCATAATTCTGTCAAAACTGGCCTTAAATAATTATTGAACTGTTCCAAATGGCTGTTAAATTGTGGTCTTTGACCAGTCCTAGAAGAAGCTTCTCCTTTGCTTTGCCTTCAGAGGTTTTTTTTTCCTTTAATAATATATGGGCTTTAATAATTATATGGGCTTAGGTGGCCCAGCACAGTCAATCTCTTGCTTGCTGAAAGTTCATTCACTTGGATACATTCAATTTTATCTGAGAAGTTTAGTTCTGCTTTTTTATTTTCTCATTGACAAACTGATGTTAAACTGCAGTTTTTGTGGTATTTTGGTGAGCCTTCTGCAAAGGAAAGGCTTAGTTTTAAAGACACCACTTAGTTGAATTAATTAATTAGTCTTCAGGAGTGTAGGTAAATCTGCTCTGTTGCTGAGGCATTAAGAAATTTCTTTCCATAAAGAGCAGTAGCTTGGGTGGGTGGTTGTGTGTACATGGATAAATGCTCTAATTCAACAGCCTTGCCTTGGCACCACCGCAAACACAAATCTTTAAGGACTGAAAAGACTTTGAAGTTTTACCATGATGTAATTTGGGCTCGTTACTAATCACCTTTTCTTCTGCTGAGCCCTCTCTCCCTGCATGTTAATACTGGTAGTTGGTCACCTGTGGTAGCTCAGTTGTGTGGGGCTTGTAGCTCCAATTTACCTGTCTTGATAGCCTTGATTCAATAACAGGGAGTAAATTGTGCGAAGTTGATGGGTTTGTTCACAGGGGATCAGTCCAGGAGCTGTAAATGGTGTTGGGTTTTAAGACACTTTCTGTTCATCCTCCCTTCTCGTGCAGCTTCCCTGCTTTCTGCTGAGCCCTCTCTCCTTGCATGTTGTTGTAAAGTTAATATTGAGTTGGTAACCTGTGGTAGCTCAGTTGTGTGGGTCTTACAGCTCCAATTTATGTACCTGGCAACCTTGATGCCACATTCAATTAAAGGGAATAAAATGAGCAAAGTTGATGGTCTTGTGAACAGGGGGATCAGTCCAGGAGCTGTAAATGGTGTTGGGTTTTAAGACACCTTTTGTTCCTTCCTCCCTTCTCCTGCACTGCCTGTTGGATGCTTTGGGATGAGTAACAGCCTTCTTTTGCAGATACACATCAGGAGAAGTGAGGCTGTGGGACACTCGCACCTGGGACTACACAGCCCCCATCCTGGAAGCAGTGCAGGGTCCTGGTGATGCTGGACCTCGGCCACACGTCTCCTTTGTGAGGATAAACAGCTCCCTGGCTGTGGCAGCTCACGAGGACGGTGAGGAACCACAACTCTCCTCCCTATTAAAGACAAAAAAAAACCCCCAACACAACAACCAGGCTTTACAAAAATGAAGCAGCTGTGCTCAGCTTTTTGTGTGTCTGTAATCCTGTGTATCCACACACACACACACACTTGCTTTTATGTGAGAAAGTTGGCCAATAACCCTAAATGCATTAGGAGGCATTGGAACATAGCACCCATTAAAACTGAGCTTTAATTCCTACTGGAGCTGCTACACAAAGCTTGAGTGCCAGGCTGTAGTCCAGCCAAGCTATCTTAAGCAAATAACTTGTTTTGCTATAAAAATATTAAATATTCTTCCACCAGCCTTCTCCTCTGTCCAAAACTCCCTTGGGGTGCTGTGGAGCTTTGTTATGGGAATGGTGGTAAACTTGCATGTCTGATTAATCCATGTCCCTCTCCCTCTTGGCTTAGTGTGTGGATGCACTGAAGTATTGTTTGTGGTGGGTTATTATATATTTTGATACAGAGAAATAAAAGCTTTGACCTAATATTTAGTGAAGCCCTCGTAAAATCCATTGTTTTAAATATCCTTAGAGGTTTTACATAATAGACAACAAGAGCCAAAGACCAAGATCTTCTGGATGTGGGAGCAGCAATTAAAAAAGTCAGGTTTGGACAGTGCTGGCTGACTGGGACCCTGAACTGGGGGGCTCAGCCAGAATCAACTCCTGTCATCTTTCTTTAAAATCTGTAATTTGACACTTAAAATATCTCCTGGGTGTAAATAAAGCATATTTAGAGAGCTTTGTACACATACTGCCTTTGATCCTGGCACTTCTACAGGTGAAAACAGAACTAGGGATGGATAACGCACAACGAATTTTATTTTAAAAGTAAATTAAATGCTTAATATGTTTTAAGATCATCAGCATCCTTAGCTGTATTTCTAGCTTGGCTCATGTTAGAATGGTTTTCTGTGGCTAAAAATTGTTGATTTTTCAACACTTTCTGACAGCAGCAAATCTGGTGTTGCTCATTAGGAGTATTTACTCGAGTCACAGGAATTATAGCACAGTGATAGTTTAAAATGTTGGCTTTCTGTCCAGTGTGCCAAACAACGACTAGCAGAGGGTCTTTTGTTTGTTTTCTAGTTTCCCACTGACTAATCTAATAATTTGTCTGGGGTTTTTTTGCCTGTCATGCTCCTCGTTGTCAGTGCTGTGACTGAACTAGTTTGCATAAAGCTCGGCGTCTTTTCTGGGTAGAAATTTTAATAGGCTCTGTGATATGCCAGTGACTCTGATTCGAGGAGCCTGGTCAGAATAGATTAGTTTCTATGGGAATAGGGAATTCTAAAGCCTCATTTTAGAAATGTTTACTAACTGCGAGCTGGAAGCACATATTTACAATTTGGTGGAGGGGAGTTATTTTGAATTCGGGGAGGGCGAGGACGACTTTGAAGATAATGCGTTTGATTGTTCTTTGTTGTACTTTTCCAGCTCCCTTTTCTCTTTGTTTGTAAGTTTGACTAACACAGAGGAACCATCTGGTAGTGTTGGAGGTGGTGCTGTCAGGCACAGTCTAGACTTCCCTGTCGAATCCCTGGCTCCCAGACTCGTCCCGATAACATCAGTTGCTCCCAGTTCAGCAGAGCTCACGCAGAGATGTCCTTGGCACCCGATCACAGGGAAGAGCTCAGGCAGATCCTGCTCACCCCACGCCTGCCTTGCAGCCCTGCTTTGCTGCTTCCCCAGCAGCAAACTCTTCCCGAGGCATGGCAAGTGGAGCAAGGAGAAGGATGTGCCTTGCTGGGATGCCCACATCCAAAGGGAGTTGTAACTCCGCTAAGGAAAAGCAGAATTGTGGCTCCTGAGTGTTTGTGGCGGTGCCAACCTCTGAGAAACAAGCTGCAAGGAGAGGGAAATGAGAGGGAAATGGATGGGGAGCAAATGAAGTTCCCCGTGCCCGTGCCAGCGCTCAGCGGGGGCACTGGATGTACACCTGGGGCAACGGGACTTGGCAACTCGATCCACAGTTGTGATTTTTGAATTCCAACCCACTGGCCTCATATTTCTTCTGCCTTGTTTCCTATTGTCAGCACTGGCAGCCCTCCAGTTTGATTTTACCACTAATTGTGTTGCACGTTACCGAACTGAAATGAATCAAATCAAAATGCTTTTCCTGGAGCATTAGATAAAGCAGGCGAGGGTTCTGGGTAATGAGCAGATGCTGCTAATGCAGGGACAGGAGAGGCCTTGCCAGGACTCCATCTGCTCCATGCTTGCCTGGCTTTGGCTGGGAGCCACAGCTTTTGGGAAACAGCAGTCTACTTTAGCCACCGCTCTCCCCCCTGCGCTCTGGAGCTTCAGAGTTTGACTGGAGAACAATGTGCTGCAGCAAGAGAACATCCTTTTTTGATTCTTCCCTTTAAATGCCATGTCCATCCTCATGTAGGCACAGCAGGGAGGTGCTCCACTTGCTGCCCTTCATGGAGTGCTTGGAGGCCCACTGGGAGAAGTTGGTGGTCCTTCCCAAGCTGCAGAGGAGCTCCAGGGAGCAGAGGAAGGTGGCTGCTGCAGGGATCAGCAGTGCTCTTGCTCGCTGGTGGGCTCCAGGAGGGGAATTTTGGCAGTGCTCCTCTTTGGGACTGGAAATCTGCTGTCTTGTCCATTCTGGTGCCCTTAAAGCTGCCTGGGGGTGTTGTCCCTTCTGTGCCCTCTTTGCACAAGAAATGGGGTGGTGGGTTTGGTGCCAGGACATGCTGTAGGAGAGCAGGAGCAGGGAAAGACTGGCTGAAAGGAAGGAAGAAGTGAAGAACGCTGCAGGAGCAGGTGGGGGGATATTTATTCCCCTTGGATACAGGTGGCTGTGGGTGCAAACATTTGGTTTGGGTAGGTGGTGTGTGATTTCCCACCACAGTCAGGGAATTCTGCCTCTTGCAATCCCCAAGTTGGGAATGAAATACATTCTGTCTTGCCTGTGCCTTCTCTGAGGGACTGTCCAGCGTGGAAATCCCTGTGAGGAGGGGGGTGGAGATAAAACCTGGCAACATTTGGAGGAAACTCGTGTGGCAATGGTGATGTGAAGGCAGGACTTGTCACTGGGGTCTAATCTCTCACTAAGCACCTGCTGGAAATCAAAATGTAAAGAGTTAGTTAAGGAACTCCAAACATCTGCTGAGGGTAAAGTGAATCCTCTGACTAGAAATAGTTTGGTTACAGATTCAGAATTCACAGTGAGTAGTTTTGGTACTCCAGGCTGGTGCTCATTTCCACCTGTGTATTTCTTCTACTGTTTGTACTTCATAGGCTTATGATGTGCCTAAAAAATATGAGGAGATAAATTCACGTTCTCAGTTTGAAGGAAAAAAAACACCCTGTAAGGAGCCACAGAGTCCTAAAATACCCTGAGTTGGAAGGGACCCACGAGGATCAAGTCCAACTCCAAGTGTTTTCATAAGGTGAAAAAGAGTTGTATTTCATTTAAATCAAGGTAGAAATGGCAAAACCACAACTCTCAAACCGGAAAAATGTGGAGTTGATGTGAATTAAGCAGCTTCTGGCCTTCCCACACAGTTGTGATTAGAAGCTGAAGTGAAAACCACGAACAGGTTGGGGTTCCCTGCTCCAGCACTGACAAAACTGTGTCTTTGCTTATTTTTTCGGTGGTTTTTTTTTTCCAGATAATTCACATGTAAACTGCTTTACATCTTTTCCAAGGCTGACAGCAGCCACTAGCTGACAGCAAATGCCTGCCTAAATGTGGAAGAGCTGATGCAATGTGTCCTGAGGATCAGAGCTGGGATATTCTACAGCATGATCCAGGCTCACCTCCCTCCCTCCCTGAGCAGGTAGCACAGGTGGGCACCTCTCCTGTGCTGTGCCAGGCTCAGGAGGAGCTCTGGGAGGCCTCTACTGCACTGCCAAACACAGCCACTGTAATATTTACAAATGAGATTTCACTCTGTTTACCTCTGTGTTTGTGCTGCCTCTCCTCCCCGATGGAGGATTAGAGGATTTTCTAGGAAAAGAAATACTTCTTTTTTTTTTATTATTGATTTTGTGGTAAGTGTGTTGCCTGCAATCTGTGAAAATAGATGTAAAAAGCAGCTTGTAGGATGTCTTTTGTGCTCCCAGCTGCAAAGAGGAGGCTTATGGAGAGAGAAGAGTCTCCAGCCATCCACCTTTGATACAGCAAGAGGCCTTCCAAATTTGGAGGTCAGTCAGGATCAGCAGAGCACTGTGTGAGGCACAACAGGCTCATGGGCCATGTTTTATCCAAATACTTTCCAATCTGGAGTGAATTGCAATAAATGGACCATTCATCAGGCCACAATTCAACAACATATTGGATTAGAAGTTGAATTCTTTGTCAGATCTGGGACAGAGGGGCAAACAACGAGGCTGGTGCAGTCAAGTGTCAGTGATTGCACTGCCTTGCACTTGTTTCCTTGAGCCAAGACCAGATCTAAGCGAGCTGGAAAGCCTGAATCACTGTGGGCAGTTATTGCTGGAGTTCAGCTGGAACAGTCACAGTCATGGTGCAGGTTTTAGGGAGCTGTGAAAGCGCTGCTTATCGTTCTGATTTAGTGACTTCCTAACACTTCTGAGGTTCTAAGTGTTAAAAAACCAAAAGGGGTAGTGAATGTTTGCAACCTGAACTTCACCTTAGCAGAGGAATTGCCCGGGAAATGAAGCTCTGGAGGCAGGAGCACGGGCTGTGGAGAGTAGTGATCTCATCTGACTGGTAAATCTTAGCCCTGATTTCTTTTGTGTTGCCACACTAATAACTTTGACTGTCACGTGGAGGTGATTTTTGCTGCTACACAAACGTGATGGACTGGTGCAAAGCCCTGTGTGCTCATAAATACGTTTGGCTGTTTCTGCAGTGAAATGCAGAATATTCTGAGTAGCACCTCTGGCTTTACCTCTTGATAAATCCAGTGCAATGTTGCTTTTTCTGTGTAAAGCTGGATAACATTTTCCTGCTCTCATGCAGGAGTTGGACTCGATAATTCTTGTCAGTCCCTTCCAACTCAGGATATTCCACGAACTTTCCTTTTTACTCCTTACTTTGTGCTCCCTCATTACATGTGAATTTGTGACCTTACAAGTCACTTGGTTTTTTGATATTAGCAGGGATGTTTTCACCATATTGTGTATCAGATTTTGCACACACCCAGCTTGCCTGAGAACATTTTGTGCTGTTCTGGACAGATTTTGCTGTTGAACATCTGATTACAACCAAAAATACCCTTCTTAAAACCATTTTATTCTTGCAGGAACCATTTCCACTGTTGTCTCTTTTTGTGATGTTTGACATGCAGTAGTAGTAATAATAATAATAATAATAATAATATTGACTTGCTGCCCAAAAGTAGAGAGCAGAACTCTGAATTCTGGGTTTCCCAGTTTGCTCCTATGGTCAGAAGAGGGTTCTTTGACTTCAATATTTTCCAGAACTTTCATACACCACTAAAACCAGTGAAATGCTCATCGCAGAGATGTGCAAACAAAAGGCTTCACTGAAAGCAAATCAGCATCTTTTTCCTCCCCTCACAAAAGTGATCTTTAACTGGGATAAATATTCTACAAAATCAACCTTGAAAATCCTCCCGCCTGGAGGGGCTTGGCAGGGATACCAGTGGGCTGCCCAAAAAGTCCAGTCCTGACACTGTGATCTGACATCCTCACAGGGTTTTATCACTGATTTCCCTGTTTCTGACCTGTTTTCTCCCCTTTTTCCATCCTGGAGATGAGATTTTGTTTTAGGGAAGGCCCGGAGGTGCCTCAGACCTGCTGCAGAGGGGAGGGAGCCTGTGCTGCCCATTTGGAATTGTTAACTGGTTTTAAGCTAAGTGGGAGCAATACAAGCTCCCAGTCTGCTTTTCCAACCCAGTTCAGCAGTTATTTACCTTTCAAGCAATTAACATAATTACCATTATGCTAAGAAGTAATTTTGGGAAGTTCTGCTCCGAGCCCTTACGGCTCCATCGGGACAGTTTTAGTCGGGACTTATCTTTTTGATGGAAGCCTAATTGCAGTTTTGGCTTTGTGTAAACAAACAGAGGCAGCTAATTGTTTAGGCAAATAGCAGATTAATTTAAATATTCATCCCTAATAAAACAAAAATGGTCCCCATTATGGTGTTCATTCCCATGGTGAGGAACATAAATATTCAGGGGGAGTGCCATTAGACAGGGATCTTAAGGATTATCTGCATTATTTCACATCGGTAGCACTTTCCAGATACCAAATAATCTTTACAAAAGCGAGCATAAATCAATTTAAACTCATTTAGATACCATTTCACTATGTGCAGTTTCATTACCACACTCTTGCTTCACCTCCTCTGGGACTGGGGGGGAGTGTTTGCACACTGGCATCAGTGCCCATCCCCAGCTGCCTGTCAGGGCTTTTATGTCTCCTTTGAAGGAAGAGCTGCCATTAATCATTTCATCATTAATGCCTGAGTCGAGGGAAGGCTTCTCCAGCCCTGCCTCAAGATTATTTCTCCCTTAATTCAGTGCAAAGGTGGCCCAGAAGGCTCCAGTTCCACCCAGCCCTTCTGTTCCCTCATCCGCTCCCGACTGCCTCAGGGTGCTCTTACTCAGATTATGGCTTTAATGCAGCAGGATTTTAAATAGAATATGGGGGATCCCTGCTGGGAAAAATGCAATCACAAATATGTTGTACTTTGACTTCACTCCTGTATCCTTTGGGATTTGTATTCTTTTTGAATCACAGAATCAGAGAGCCTCCTGAGTTGGAAGGGACCCCCAAGGACCATTGAGTCCGACTCCTGGCCCTGCACAGCCCCCAGAATCACACCATGTGCCACAAATTCTGCATTTTCTGTTTTCCCACAGCATCAGGATGAGGAGTTTTGCTGCTGGTTGTAAACTGCTAAAAATGGTGTTAAAATCGCTGACCTGTGAGTGCAGAGCTTCAGATTCCTCACTTTGAAACTTTCCTGGGTGCAAAGCAAAGTGATTTAAATTTGAGCCTGGGTTTGTCCCTGGTGGTGGTTTTTTGTGGCACTTGAGGGTGTGTTTATAGTAGAACAAAAATTTGGGTGTCTGTTTATTCTGATGCTCTCCAAACATGGAAATGTGATGGAAATCAAGGAGATCCTGTTTATTGGAAAGTCAAAAATTAGGGATCACAGAGAGCAGCAGAGCCTAGAATCAGAGAATCATGGAATGGTTTGAGTGGGAAGGGACCTTAAAGCTCATCTTATCGCACCCCCTGCCATGGGCAGGGACACCTTTCACCAGCCCAGATTGCTCCAAGCTCCATCCAGCCTGGCCTTGGACACTTCCAGGGATTCAGGGGCAGCCACAGCTTCTCTGGGCAACCTGGGCCAGGGCCTCCCCACCCTCACAGGGAAGAATTTATTCCTAAGTAAATACTCTAAATCTTCATCTTAAGGCCAGAGCACGTACAGTTTCCTCTGACCCTGTTTAGTGGCTCAGAGGAAGCACAACATCCCCAAGTTCTGCGTTCCTGCCCTGCAGTCTCTTCTCTGTACGTTCACTTTTTTTCCCATGCCATCGATTTGAACTTGCACCTTTAAATGCTCTTAGAAAGCTTTGTTCAATTCTCAGATGACACCCAGTGGTTCTCTTTTGGTTCCCAGGAACCGTCAGCATTTGGAACCTGCTGCTGGGGCGGGAACCAATCCATCACTACCAGCACAACCAGAGGATCCAGGCTTTGGCCCTGGGGCCGGAGGGCGCAGCCGTGGCCACGGCGTCTGGCTTCGAGGTCAAGGTGGAAATCCCTGATGACAGAGGATTCTGGCACACCACAGCAACGTTTGAAATCCAGAAACTGGTGAGTCTGCAGGCTGCTCAGCTTCCTGACCCAGTGATTATTTTTGGTGCAGCTAAGAGGGATCTCGTAGCAGTTGTACTGAACTAGATAACAGCCTTATCAGCTGGGGGTTCTGGCTTTGGAGCAGGTTAATGGATGAGCCTTTCAGCACTTGAAGAGCAAGGGTGAAGTGCTGGCTTAGGCTACAAGTGAAAATGAACCCAGGTCCATATGGTGAAGGAGCTTGGCTGGTTTTAATTATTATTATTTTTTCCTGTCAACATTAGGTTGGCTCATTTTGTAAATCAGTTTTCTCGCGTAGAATTGGAGCTGAAGCTCCAGGTCTCATTCCAGATCAGCACTGTCTGATTAATTCTGAGGCAGGATGCTGCAGGAGAGCTGATAGTATCACTTGTGAAGCTGGAACCCTTCAGGTTGCACCTTCTGTCACTGAAGTTTTTGAGACTCTTTTAATTAAAAATCAAAAGCTGTCCTGTTCTCTGAAGTTTTGTTATGCCTCAGAGTATCAACTTTTCTCTGGTAGGGGGAGGAAGTGCGTAGGAATAACTGAGTGTTGCAGCCTCTCTGCCATTGCAGGAACCTGAGGGCACAGCTAATGGGTGGGAAGGGATTTAAACCACTCCTGATCAATCCCCTCTTCCAAAGCTGACTCAGTCTTGCAATGCTTAAAATGTTTGGGGATTTTGTTGATTTAAGAGGTTTTCCAGTAAAACCACTACTGTAGTTAGATCCATATTTTGGATCTTGCTCGCTGTGACAAGTCATTTTGTCCTGTGGGACACAGATTCCATGCTGTCTTCCAAGGCTGGGTTAGGAATCAACTGTTAAGGAGTTCAAACCCTTCCCATGGTGAGAATTCTCAGCTGTATCTTCATTATTTACTGAAATGGGAAGAGCAACATCCTCGTGGTCTCATGACAGAAGATTTGGGAGCTGACATTTGGGCTGTCCTAGAGGGATGTGATGTCTCTGTTAATTTAGGGTAACCCTACATGATTGCAGGGTAAACATCAACTGTTCTATAGGAGTTGTATTGATGTGTTTCCTCTTCTGGAACAACTTATTCACGTTCCAGCCACGGTATTTTCTTTGTGTGCTTTAAATTGTGGGTTCTCTGTCCTTCAGTTGATAAGTGTGTTAAGTTTTGCTCCTTTCTCTGATGTGACATTTTGGGATGTTTTATTTCAATGTGCTCTGACTAGGTTTTTTTTTTTAATGGACTCATTCTAAAGACTGTGAGCTGAATTTCATCATCGGAGCTAAACTTGCAGAAATTCAGGAATAAAATTGGTTCTTGGTCTTTGTCTGAAGTTAATCCATAATTGGGATGACACCAGACATAACCACACACGGGTAGTTTGCTCAGTTCAGCCTGTGGCAGTCGTGATGTAGGAGAATTTGTGATGTATTAAAAATAAAAAGTCTGCTCTTTTCAGGTCAACTTCCTTAATCTGGTTCCAGATGTCACGGGGAGCCCAGTGGCACTGGCAGCTGCAGAGGACATTGTGTATCTCCTGAAAGCAGAAGATCCTGGCAAAATCCTCCACTCTGTCTATGGCCAGCCTGTCACCTGTCTGGATGTGTCTGCCCAGGAAGCTGCCTTTGGGATCAAAACCTTTGGCTGGTTGTTGAATGAGCCCAACCAGGTATTTCATTACCTTTTGGTAAAATTTTTATACCTTTGTCATTAACAAAGTCAAAAAAAAGAGTTAATGCTGGTTGAGCACTTCCTTCCCTGCTCTTCAGGTTTTGGCAGTAGAGGGAAAACATCCTTTTAAGCAATAATTTGATATTTATGTGTGTTCTCCTCCTGGGCTGAAGTGAGGGATTATTATTCAGCCAACAGGGTTCACTGTCAACCCTTTTCAACCTCTGCTCCTCACCTGGTTTATGCTGCATCAGTGGCATAAGGGGAAACTTGGCTCAAAAACCCCTCAAAAAACAACCCAAAAGCCCAAACCATCCCTTTTGGTGAGGGCAGCCTGAGCAATGTGTTGAACCTTGTACGTGCAAATGTGTGGTCTTGAGAGGGGGAGGAGGATCTTCAGGTTGTGCTCTGGAGTATTTGAACCACTTCCAGTCTGGTGAGGATGGTGTGACTGTTGAATTAAAGGAATTAATTGCAGTGAGGGGTTTGAAGCTCCCTGTGGCACAGTGTGCTGCTTCTGTCAGCACATCTTGGCAGGGTTGGTCAACACCACGCTGGTTTTGTAGCCCTGCTGAAGCCTCATGGCTGAGGGATCCTCATGCAGCTCTTCCAAAGCTCCTCTGATTGCAGGAGGGGTTCCTGTGGGATTGCAGACCCGGATAAGTACCGTAAATTATAAACCCATGGAATGGCTGGGTTGGAAGAGACCTTAAAGCCCACCCAGTCCCACCCCCACCATGGGCAGGGACACCTTCCACCAGCCCAGGTTGCTCCAAGCCCCATCCAACCTGGCCTGGGACACTTCCAGGGACCCAGGGGCAGCCACAGCTTCTGGGACATCTTAGAATCCCTGAGATCCTGGGAAGCAGCTCCTGGACACAGCCCCACTGCAGGGCAGGGACCAGGTGTGGAGAGACCTGTTTCCAGACTCCCCGAGAAGAGTTTCCACTCCCAAATTTCATTCCATTCCTGTGTTACACCTCAGACCTGTGGTGGACTGTCAGCAATGAGGGGAGAAGGGTCTTCAGGCAGGTGGAGAAGGAGCAGGAGGTGACCACAGCCAGATGAAAGAAGCTGTGGTCTGTGGTGCAAAAATGCAGCATTCTCCTTGGCAAGTAACCAGAACAGCAAAGCTTTCCTTAGGACTTCCTCTGGGTGAGGAATAAACGTGTCCAGCTGCATCTCATTTCCCCTTAAAATCCACCGCAAATAAATACCTGTAGGGCTGGGAGATGAGGCCATGCTGTCTTTAGTAATTCCTTTGCTGTCCTAATCCAGTTCCTTTCCCTACAGAGGTGGGAGGTCAGGAGGCAAAACTGCCTCCTGCAGGGGCATTACCTCTGCCACCCCTTTTGTGCCCTGTAAAGGAGCAGAGAAACCCCCTCAGGGCCTCGCTCTGTGAGGCCGGACATCCCTCCTGACTTACTCCTGAACTGCTCCACGGCAGGTTGTGCTGAGCCCTGCATCCTGATCAGGGTGATGGGCTGGGGTGGGTGTGACAAGGACACTTGGCTGGCACTGCTGCTCCAGCTGACATCACGCCGGAAATTAATTACCGGCGTCTCTTATGATAATTGTTGGCCTCACACAGACGTGAAGGGACTTTGCATTGGCTGATTACAGCGGTCACGAGCTGACAATCTGTCTCTGGGAGAGCTTTCCATCTTGGAAGCCTGATGGTGGAGGATTCCAGCCCCCTTTGCTGCTGGCTGGGTTTCCTCCCAGGTCGGGGTTTGCTTTGTTTTCCTTGGGGTTGTTGTCTTCCCTCAGTGGAAGCTCCCGCCTAGTAACCTGCTTTTAGGTGAAAATAGTTTGCTGATGAAAAAAATAGTTCAGGAAGCCATCATCCTTGCCTCTCTCTTTTTTTACGCATTTTCTAATTTTAACCAAAACTGACAGCAGAGTGGAGATCTGAGGCATAAAATTTATGGGATCTTTTATGTTGGAGAGGAGAAAAACATCAAATCCACGGCCCACTGTCAGACAGCAGACATCCTTGCAGGAATGGGGGGAGAACAGGAATGCTTCAGCTCTGAGAAGTTCAAGCATCAGACAACCCAAATATGTTGTTGTTTCTTGGAAGTTTGTCTGGTTATTGCTCGTGGAGCTCTTTTTTTATGTTAAACTGTGAATTTCTTCAATCATATTTCAATAATTCAGTAATATTTCAGCCATAGTAACTCAGCACAAAATGTACTGTTCCCCTTAAATTCCAAATTCTGGGAATACTGAGGTATGTGTTCCCATCTAGGCTTGTACAAGGATAATAATATATATATAAAATATAATGTAAACCTCTTAAACATGGAGCATGATAAATGTCAGGATTGACTTCATCAGATTTCTGATACAACCTGATTGTAGAGTCTGACCAAAGCTTTTCTCATAGTTGGGGTATTTATAACCTTCCATCTGCTCTCAGGTAACTCTGGTCTCCTGCTGTAGCTCAGGTGAGCTTCCTGAATTATTCCTTGACATTTACAGGTTAATTATTTCTTGCAATTTATTTCTTGAAATTTTTATTCTCTTGGGGTGGGGAAGGGAAAAAACCTCAAACCCGACTTTCTTCCTGTGTTTAAAATCCAGTTCAAATTTTTGAACACCTTTGCCTGTTCTTGGTGATAAAGTTAATAAACGTGGGAGGATTTGGGTGTTTAAGCACTGTTGTGAACTAAATAAAGTCTTAAATCGCAGAATCATGGGGTGGTTTGGGTGGGAAGAGCCCTTAAAGCTCATTCCATCCCACCCCCTGCCATGGACAGGGACACCTCCCACTGTCCCAGGTTGCTCCAAGCCCTGTCCAACCTGGCCTGGGACACTCCCAGGGATGGGGCAGCCACAGTAAATAATCCTTTAAATTAAATTTCATTGTCTACAGTCTGTCTTGGCTGATATATTTAGGTCATAGCTGCTTGACACAAGCTGTTACATCTTTCTTGCTCCTTATTTTAACTAAAATTCTTTAACTGAGAAGCTGCGTTGTCTTCTCTGGTGTCATCACGTCTCCGGTTCTCATGGAGTTCCAAAGACTTCCAGTAATTTTTTGTCTTGATTTTTCTTCTTTTAAAAGTGTGTTTGGTGGGTTTTTTAACCCCACTTTTGTTAACCCCTGTGACCCTTGTGAATAGCCCAATTTTCAATAAATTAATCTTTAGGAACTCTTTGTATTCGTAGTAGAAGGGCTGGAGACTGAATTTGAGCATATGGGACTTGCCCAGCTGTTTCTGTTTGAGGAGTTGCAGGACTGCAGAGTGTTAGCAGATCTCTGAAGGTGTTGAAAGGTGTTTTAAATACCTTTTTCTTTATAAACTCTTTGGTATCCTGTCAGAGGAGCAGATCTCTCCGAGGACCTGAACTGTGTCAGGCACTACAAGCAGGGAGACCAGAACTTCCCCTCGCCTCAGTTTTACATGATGTCTTGATTAACCCCTGTAAATGACCAGAAATAATTCTGCAAGTTAAAATAAATAAATCAATGCCTTTTGCATTGGCTGCTAGTGATGACACTCTGCTTTTTTTCCCTGCTTAGGGGAACTGTGGGTGCCTCAAAACTGGCACAGCAGCTTAGGTGGGCGTCTCAGGTTTGAAAAACACAGCTGGTAGGATGTGCCACGAGTATTTGAGGTGATACAAAACCAAGAGAATCATTCAGTTTTTCATAATTCCCTTGCTTTTCAATAACTCCCTTGCTTTTCCTTTCCCCTGTGTTGGGGGAAATGCATTTCTGGGCCTGGGCTCGTTTTTGCAGTGAGTGGGTGGCTCGGTGGGTAAACACACCATCTCTTCAGTGGGCACTGGAGCCTCCAGCCACAAGTGCAGAGAGCCTGGAGCCCCCATTCCAGGTCGGAGCAGACATCTGTGCCCATCCCAGGCCCATCCAGGCTGGCAGCTCCCGGGGGCTGGCAGTGTCCGGCGCTGGAACAGCGAGGGCTGCAGGTGCGTTGGCAGCGCCGGCACAAGCCTTGGCTCTCCTTCTTCCCACCAGCTTGGAGTCTCACTTTGGAACTCAGGGCTGAGGGAAAAACTTCAAAGGGAAAAAAAAACCACAACAAAACCCAACACACTCCACTTGTCTTCAGCTCCGTGGGTGACTTTGCAGCAGGTGGAGGCGTGGGGAGGAGCGGGAAGCTGCTTCTCCCGCTGGATGTGCCACGAGCTCTGTTGTTTCTGGGGGGCTCTGAGCATGGCCCCAGGCTCCTGGTGCAGCTCAACCCACGTTTGCCAGCACAAAGTCACCTCCAGGATGGCATGAAAGTCAATTTTCCACATGCTCAGAGGAACCCTTGTGTTACCAGCTTTACACAATGACTTATATCTGGCAAGGACCTGCAAAATAGTCTCTCTGGCTGATTGTCAAAAATTACATCATATTGGAGTAAACTGCTTTTAAATCAAACATCCATTATTCATGGATATTAACTGGCTTTTTTTTTTTATTTATTTAATTTTTTTCTTCCAAACTGGCTGTTTTGTGTTTGATTTACTCTTTTTCTTTCTCTCTGATTGTCTGTCTGTCTCCCTCAGCTGCTCCCTTTTAAATCTTAGCTCATCTTTAAATTTATGGAGCCAGAACACTTATCTCTGGGTGCAAGTCTCAACGTGCTGACCCTGCATTTGTTAACAGTGAAATTGGTTTTGTTGTTGTTGCAGTGTTACGTGCCATATTTACAGTAGGCAATCCAATACATTTGCACTGGGAAACTGTGCCCCTGAGCCTTGTAATCTTTAAAAATACTCTTTTTTTTCCACCTCACTTTAGAAATAAGAATCCCAACTTGCAGCAGTGTGTACCATGTGTTGTATTTAATTTGATGAGTTCTGCCACAAATGCATATGGAGCAGCTTTCCTGCTTTTGGGGATACCTTCTGAATGGGATGGGTCTGATCTGAGAAAAAAACCCAAAATCCATTTTTAGTTAGGGAGGGGCTTGAAATCTCACAACCCTTTCTTTTGCTGGCAATATTTTTGTGTATTCAGGCAGTGGTTTTTTTTCCAGTTGGCAGAGGGATGGACAGAAGGAAGAGGGGAGAATAAATGAAAATAAATGAAAATTCTCTACCCAGGCTTGCTGCTTGTTCCTGGGGTTGTTTTATTTTGAGCCTCCATCTCGAAAATGACAGAAAGCTCCATCCTAAACGATTCTTCCTGAAAAAGTGGCTCTTTAATGTATCCTGTGTGTTCAGTGAGGAAAAGGATGTAGGTTTTGAGTGTGGTTTTACAATTGCGCTTTTTGCTAATGTTTATCATCCTCCCTTCGATACTTGAGGTAAATAAGAACTAAAAATACAGCACACCCCTGGTTCTGAGAGAGACCTCGGTCTTCCCTGGCCATGCAGTGCCATAAGTTTGGAGAGGAGGCAGGCCTGGGATTGCAGAGGGGGAGCAGCTCCTCCACAGAGCAGTGGTGTGCTGGCTCCTGGCCAGGACAGTGGGTTGGACACCCCTGCTCTTGTCGAAAGTACCACGGGCTCTTTGATAACGAGTGCTCGGGGATTTGTTGTTTCACTCTTCCGTCCAAAAAAGACATCTCCAGCAACCCAGGATCCCCAAACACCTGCTGGGGTCTTGGACACGCATGGAAGAGTTCCATCAACAGCGTTTCCTTCAGTTCCTTGGTTTTTCTTGGAAGTGTCTCAACCCGGAGTACCTCGACCACGCTTGACCTCACTTAGCTGCACTGTGTAACAAAGCTCCCAGCTCAGCCATTCTGGCTGCAGAGGCTTTAATTCTTTGGGAATCAATTTTTCTCCTCTTTCAGGAGTTCTTGGACAGCATTTAAAGAGAGGTCCCTGTACCCACTGCTCTGCAGTAACTTCTCCTTTCTCCCCTTTCCCTCGCCTCATGAATTTTCCAGCTTCTTGGAGCATCTGTCCGAGAGTGGCCACAGGTTGAGCCTCACCCAAGTCACCCAGTGAAGAGGGAAATTAGTCTAATGCACTGCCTTAACAAAGGGGGAGAGTATGAGCATGAATAATTAATAGCACTAGTCTGTGGCAGTGGGATGAAATGAAGTCCCATTTGCTCAGCCTTATTAAAAGAGGGAGAGGGAGGGGGAGGGATGGTAAAGGTCGTTAAGGGACTTGTAACATGGAAAGAATCGCCTCGGAGGTGGATAATGTGTTTTCTAATCTCTGTGGTCTTTAACTAAACAGAATGCTGAAGGTACTCTGGCTATTCCTGGCTCCCTGAATTATTGAGCATTCTGGGAGGTTGCTTGGCTCCTGGCCAAGGGCTGGGACTGTTCATTTGGGCAATGTTGATGGGTAACACTTTTTATCCCGTGCCTTGGATCCCCCATAAGGTCTGCCCAGGGTATTTAATGCTTCTCCTCCCCTGTGTGACCCCCCTCAGGTCCCACTGGGGGCAGGGATCTCGTTAGTGTGTCATCCCAGGACACTTCATTTCACACCCCAGTGCTCTGGGTTTGCTTTACCTTCAGTTGGTACCTATTAGGTCACTGGTCTTGGGTGTCCATTATGGGATTATAAATACCTTTAAAAGGGTAATCCCCTTGCAGTGTGCATTATAGGATTATAAACCTCCCAAAGATCTTAGGCTTTATCTGCCCTTTAACACACAGGCCCTTATTTCAAGTCCCTATTGACCAGGTATTTCCATTCTTTCTCCTTGGCCTTTGTAAAGAAAATCCTTCTTGCCTTGGGATATTATAGGAGAGCTCATCAGAACTTCAAAATTGTCCTCAGAGTGCTTTTAAACCCCTTGTCTTCAAGAAATCATTATTCAGACTTAAAAAAAAAAAAGAAAGGCACTCTGAGTGCTTTTTGCTTCTTTCCTTATCAGTTTGCCATGAAAACATGTTGAAATTCATTTGCAGACCATGAAATTGCTCAGGACAAGTTGAATTTAGAGATAGACAAACCCTGAAGATCACAAAGAGAATTTTCCAGTGATGGGGCTAATTGGCTAGAAAGACATGTGTGCATGATAAAGTTTGAAATAAATTTTATTTCAGCAATCAGTGCTGTTACTGATTGTTAAAATAAACAGTCTTTAAAAGAATAGAGACTGGCATGAGAAGAGAAGGAATTTGAGGGAGTAGGAGATGATGAGACAGAACCTTCTCTTCCATTTTTGTGGATGTGAAGCTTTAGTTTTTTACAGATTCTTAGCTGCAAATGCTTTAAGTTAGTGGCCACCTGCAGGTTATGTGAGGAGAAATGAGTGATTTTTTCAGCTGGTGGTACCTGTGAGTTCTGCCCCAGGGCTGCAACTGAGGCTGCCAAAAGGGGAATGTGTAACATTTGCTCCAATGGAGAGCAGGGGGATCTTTAGATGCCACGTGGAAGCAATTTTTCATTATGGTCTTCCATGGCCATAGCTGAATCTTCAAGGATGTATCATATGTTTATGGGAAAGATGGGAGCCACGGTCATTTAGGTAAATTAATAGTTTATGGATGTTCCCTGTCAGCATTAGCCCTGGGGGACTTTTGGGAAAGCAGCTTTTGGCCCTCTCCTCTCCAGAGTTTTTCCATCCAGCTGGGAAGAGGCTCAACTGGGAGCTGGAATACTTCACTCCTGACCCCGTCACTTATTGTTCTTAGGTTGAATTCAGCACTTTATTGACTTTGTCTTTTGTTCAGAACTTTCCAAGGAGAAGTTTGGTTGCCAGGCCCAGATATTAATTTCCTTTGGAGTGAAAACTCTTCGAGGTACCTTTGCCAGAACGTCACTGTCTCTGGGTTTGGTTAGTGAGCTGTTGAGAGCTGGGCTGCGAGTGAGAACAGCCTGTAAAATTGATCTGGACCTCGAAAGATTAACATTTCCATGCAGTTTGTAGCCACTTTTTCCTTGGTGGGCAAGTTTAAATGATTTTTTTAGCAACTTTTATGCCCTAAGCCTCACTGCAAGTATAGAGCCTTCCTTGTTTTACAGAGCTTGAGTAAAAACTGCTTTGGTTTTTTGGGTGTTAAGGATGAAAAATAACATGTTAAAGACTTGTATTTGAGGCAGATAAGTTCATGAAGGACTGGTTGGGAGATTATAAATCTTATAGGCACCTCAGGAAGTGGGATATGAATGTGTTGATCCCAACAGGGAGCTGATAATATGTCTGAATAAAACCCTGCCTGCTCTTTACTTGGGAGAAGTGGCAGGTGGAGGGAACCTGTAAATTCTCTGCCTCTCTGTAGAGAGAGAGGATTTAAAAATCCTGGAGACTTTTCAAGCTTCAGTTTTGTTGCCCAGTCCTGCATCACAAAATGAGCCTCTCTTCATTTAATTCATTTAATTTCAGAGCTCTGCAATTGCACAAATAGGAAATAAAAGGCCAGGCAGCATCAGTGTCTCTGCTCTGGCAAATGCTGGAATAATACCTACAGGTTGTGTAATATTTATTAAGCTGCACTGGAAATAACCAGCAAATTAGAAGTAAAGGATATTGATGTGACGTTGCTGTGGCCCTGCTGATGTTGCCGTGAGTTTCTCCTGATATTTTAAGTACCATTAACTCCTCTCATGGCCACAGGTTTCTTTTAATTGAAAGGAGCATCACCATGAAATTTAATAATGTTTATGAAGTTATGTAAGGCCAGGTGCAGTGCTGAGCTCCACTGGGCTTTGACCAGGACATTTTCCTGCTTCTAAAAATACCTGTTTCCCCTAAATTGAAAAGCCCAAACAGATAAATCTCATCTGGCTCCAGAGGAAAGACAGCAAACGTGATTAAACTGATTGAGGAGGGGGAACAAATCGTCCCTCTCGTCCGGGCTCTGGTTGAATCATCTCGGATGTTGCCTAAAATCAGGGTTGTTTTTATGCCTTTGCCATCTGAGCTGCCACTCCAGATGTGATTATTCTCCTGGTCTGTGTGATCTGCACCACAGCTCTCAGCAGGGCCTGTGTTCAGTTCTGCTCTGCAATTTCTGCTGCACTTGACTGGACCTGCCTCCCTCAGCCCATCTGTCTGAACCTTCTCAGTGCTGGTGCTCTTCGCTTTTACTTTCAAATGTTCAAATTGCTGAAGAAACTGTTTGGTTTTCCTCACAGAGCTGGAGGAACTGCCTGGGAGCTGTCCCTGTCTGCTGCTGGTGGTGCATCCCTGCTTCCTGATGGATTCCACTGGGAAACCTGATTTCCTTATTTCTGAGGTTGTATCCCCCCCAATAGACACTGATATTACACAACCTGTAGGTGTTATTCCAGCACTGATGCTGCCTGGCCTTTTATTTCCTGTTTGTGCAGTTGTAGAGATCTGAAGGGTGGAGTTGAGACAGGAGAGGATCATTCCGTGGTGGAGGACTGGGCAACAAGACTGAAGCTTTAACAATCTCTAGAAATACTAGAGGTGCACTTTTGGGGTGTTTTACCCCCCTCTTCATAGGGATAAATCTGCACCCTGATCATGTGTGACATATCAAGCAACAAGCAAAACATCTCTGGTGGTAACAACTCTGCTTCGTGCTGCAGCAAAACCTCTTTGTCGTGCTCACGATGAACTCATCCCGTGTTTTGTCCCCTTTCTGGCAGATTCTTCTTTACAACCTGGAAACAAACCAGTGCCTGACCAAGGTGGGCAACTCCATAGGTGACTTCACGTGTGTCAACCTCCACGACAGCCCTCCCCACATGCTCGTTGCCGGCAACAAGGACAGGAGGTAAGTGCCACCAGTGCCACCAAGCCCATCTCCCATGAGCTGACTTCTCATCCTGCTGCCCTGCATCTGGACCTGCTGGAACTGGTTTCTCCTCTGATGTTCCAAATGCAGCCACAGTTTGAGGGAACAAACTATTAGGTAATAGTTGGATGTGGCTGTCAGTGGGCTTTGTTTCGGGAAGCTCCCTGGGAAGACTTTGCTTTTCCAGCCATTTGGTGGACGCAGTTGGTGCACAGCCCAGCGAGACCACTTGGAATATCTTCCCCTTCCCCGCCACCACCCGCAAAATTAGTTTGGCATTTAAAAGCTCACTTTCTGATATTAAAAAAACAACCTCAGGGATGAATCGTGGGGGATGAGAGGGACCCGTCTGCCAAATGATGTCAAGAGTGTGTTTCGGAACACTGTGATGTCCCTCAGGTGACAGGGAAAAAAAGAGACTTTCATATGAACAGATTCCAGCTTCTATTTAGCTGATTAGCAGCTTTCTCTTTAACTCCTTGGCTCGGGGAGTAGGATTTTCCCAGCACAGCACCCGGTGCCAGGAGCGGACGCGCTGGGAACAGGCAGCGCAAAAGGATTAAAGTGCTTAAAAAGACCCTTTGAGTCCAATTTTTAGATTTTCTTTTTCTGGCGAGCCGTTGGTGGGGTCTGATCCAGTGCTCCAAAGGAGATGTGGGATGGCAGGGAGCCAGTCCCTAATGGCTCCTGCTTCCTTCCCTCCTCCTTTCCCCGTGCCGGGCACCAGGCTGCAGGTGGTGCTGTGCTGTGGTGGTGGGATCAGATTGGGAGGCGGGCACTTCCCTCTGCCAAATCCCAGACCTCTGTCCCGCCAGAGCAGCAGCTTGCAAAAATGATTATTTTGTCAAACAGCTTTTTTTTTTCCCCCCTCCTTTCTCAGTGAATAGGCAGTGCAAGCAAACCTCACACTTCCTTGGCGCTCAGGGTGAAGGAAATGTCTGGAGTTTGACAAGTGGACTTGAGTCCTTGGAGGTTTTTTTTCCCCCTCTAAAAGCAGATAATTGATTTTTCCAAAGCACCCCAGTGAAACTGCCTCCAATTTTGGTCTCTTGCACGGTGACAGGAGAGTAGCTGGAGCTGATCTCCCTTCAGTGGGATTGGGATTTACTCCCTTTGGAGTCTGCGCCCTTTCCCCTCCAGAAAGCTTTTTGGTTTTTCAGCTCAAGCACTGACTGAGTTTAAGGGGTTGGCTGTCACTAAAATAGCTAGAAGTTAGGAATTAATAGTTCAGCAAACAAAGTGTGGCATCCGGGAGGCAGGACCAGGGGTACCTCCGAGGTCAGTTCCTCATGTGCTGCTGCATGAAGGTGCTGGGCATCCACAGGTGGAATGAGACTGGAACCTCCACAGCCCTGTTAAGGAGCAAATCTACTAAAGAGGGACCTTCCATGGGAGTTCAAGCTGCTGGTGGCCAGTGGGAACACTTACAGCTTGAATTAAATATGGCAATTCCACAATTTCACTGGAATAGGATGTTCTTTTATTCAAAGCTGTGACTTTCAGAAGTAACGCTTGGGAAATGGTTTTGGTAGGACCTGTAAAATCTGTCTCTCTGTCAAAAACACTCCTGAAGCATCGCTGATTTATTTGATTTCCGAGCTGTGCTTCACTCTGGCAAGAGATGTGACAGCAGGGAGCGTGTGCTGATCCTGCTTTTCCGTGGTGGAAGCTGGGATGGAGAACAGCGTTGGGAAAGCAAACACATGGCAAGCCCAGTCGCTGGGAGTGTGGATCAAAACATGTATTCCATGCTTTCCTGGAGGCAAGGGAGCTTAATTTTGAGTCAGTCTAACAGGAGGGTCAAAGCCTGGTCATGAGAACACCTTCCCCACTGCTCCCAGAGCTGGGATGAGCCCGGAGTGCTCCCACTGAGCCCAGCTGTTGAGGCAGGAGGAGCTGGGCCGTGCCAGGTCTGTGTTACAGCATCGCATTAGGTTGGCAAAACGCTTCTCTTTCTTTCCTTCAAAGCACATCTGAGCAGCACAAGTGTGCCTGTGATTCTTCCAGGGGGGTGTGCCAGGATGGACACCTGCCTGCAACCTGGGCGCTGGCTGATGGAATAAGCAGGACGCAATCGGATCTTCGCTTCCAGCTGAGCCTTCCAAACAGGAGCAGCTTTGATTTCCGTGCAGAGCACAGGCAGGACAGCAGCCCTTCCAAAATACCCCATCCTCACCCAAAGCACAGCTCCAATATGTAGCCAAAGCTCCTCTCTGCTGGAGCTGGAGGCAGCAAGTCCTTGCCTCCATCCCAGATGAAGGATGGGATGTTCCCAAGGGTGGCTGTGCAGGCACACGGATCGTGTTCCTCGCCCTGTTCCAGCATGTTTTGCTGCTTGTCAGATGGATGTTGCTCTGCTGGAGTTCTGGACTCTTCTGCTGCCTTTTTCTTCCAGCCACCCAAATGTGTTGTTTGTAAAATCATATGATGCAATCTCCGTTTGAGGAAGGAAAAGGAAAGGCTTGCACAACACCATTAGGATCGTAGCAGGGGTATGGAATAAAGCACAGTTAATGTGTTGGAACAAGTGTGTTTTGGCCTTTTCTGGAATTAATGTGGACCTGATGCTTTCACTGCTGATGGCCATCAGCTGGGAGGAACTTTCTCTGGCTTCCTTTCAAATCTAAGATCAGTATTTCCCCTTTCCTTCTGTTTTCACTTGCTGCATTTATTTATTCACTGATGTACTTTGCTTCATCTCTTAATCCTGACATAGAAGGATCAGAAAAATATACTCCTTTGTGATATGTGCTGGGTTTAAAACCTATACCAAATTAACTTGAACTGGTTTTGTGGCCTTGTTGCAGGGGTTGAAATCCTAAGTTCTTTTCCTGTAGTTGTGTTCTGGCTGAGTCTTCCTTCCTGTGCTGTTCCCCAGAACTGGGGTCTTCAGGCCTGTAAAGCGGCCCTTTTTAGGTCCTAGGACTTGTAAAGAGTCAGGGAAGTGCTGTATGGTGGGAGAAGTCTGCCTGAAAAACCCTCTGATAACAAGAAATCCAAGGAAAAACTCAGTGGTGAAAAGTATGGACCGAACTGGTTTTCCAGCCCTGGAGTGTCCATGGGGCTGCTGCTGTCCCAGATACATTCTCATGACCCCAGCAATCCTCGTGCTCCCACTGGCTGCCTCCCCACAGCAGGTTTTATCCCTGTTTTCCCTCCCTTGCTCTGGTTTAGGGTGAGGGTGTTCGACCTGCGCCGGGGCGAGTCCGTGTGCTCCCTCTATGCCCACCAGCTGGGAGTGTCTGCAGTGCAGATGGACGACTGGAAGATCGTCAGTGGAGGAGAAGAGGGCCTGGTGTGCGTGTGGGACCAGCGGATGGGCACCAAGCTGTGGGAGATGCACGCCAGGTAACCCGTGTGGGGCCCTGCCCCGCGGCCTGGGGTCCGGCTGACGGGAGCGGCGTGGGGAGGAGATGATCCAAAAGGATGAATTTTGGAGAGTTCTGTTCAGTGTTGCTGTGATTTGGGAACAGCTTGCCTCACCACCTGCAGCCCTGTGTTTCTCTGTGTGCCCTTTAGCTGCCTTGAGCTCTTGCTCATTAGTTAACGAGCGCTTCACTTGGTGTTGGAGAGCAGGGAGATTTTTTCCCCTGGATTTTCCATGAGGTTCATGTTCTGCCTTCTCCCTGCCCCATCCACAACCACTCTGCTTGTTGACCCTTGCAGTTAAAACTGTGGACTGGCTGTTTGCAGAGTGGCTGGTTCTGGCTGTCTCTATCCAGTGGATCCCTCCCCAGTCCCTGTGTTTCTGCTCCTCACGTTCACACATTCCCTTAACGGTGCTGATCAAAGCCAGGCTGGTATTTAAACTCATTTAAATACTAAAATACCAGTTTGTAGTGAAAGCACAAGTAGTTCAGTACTGGGAGTACAACCAGGGATCAGTATCCTGGAGCTGACAGTTGCTGCAGCCAAATTCAGATTTCCTGATCAAGGCACAATTCCCAGGGATTTGGCTTCATTTGGGTGAAGACTCAAGGATTTATCCCCTTGTAACTCCAAGTGATAGCCATAAAATGAGCAGATAAATCCTGATTTCTTTTTTTTTTTTTGATGCCTCTTCCTCAAAGAGGAGCTAGATGAGGTATTTACAGGCAGAGAAGTTCAAGCTGGAGCTGTCATTGATTAATAGCAGGTATTGCCTTCTCTGTTGACCCTGGGAATGATAAAGCCTGTTGTGATGTGGCTGATGCATTAAGGACAATATTCCATTGATTGTCTCCTTGGCACGCTCATTAGTGCTGCTGCAGGAGGAGGGCAGGCAGGGCAGGGCTGAGCTGGGGGATGTACTCAAAGTGAAACCATTAGATTAGACATTTAAAATACTGTTCAGTCTGTGGAGGACTCAGAAGGGATCACTTCAGTCAAACAGGCCTTCTGAGATAAGGGCTGTGTGGGGTGTTATCCATGGCTGCAGCCCCATGCCAGGAGTGGAAAACAAGGGCAGAAGTGCAGGGAGGTGACAGGAGACACGCTGGGGTGGTGGAGATGAGGGGAGAAGTTACTCCTGCTTGGATGGAAAATGCTGGTGCAGTGGTTTGGGATGAGTTTATTCCCAGTGAGAGATAAGGAGTGAAGACCACGCTGAGTGTCCAAAGGATGGACATGAGGAGGGGGAAGGGTCTGGAGGGGCCACGCGAGGAGCAGCTGAGGGCACTTGGCTTGTCCAGCTGGAGGAGACTGAGGGGAAACTCCTATGCAGCTTCCTCAGAGGGGCAGGACTGAGCTCTGCTCTGTGTGAGCAGGGACAGCACCCAGGGAAGGGCTGGAGCTGTGTCAGGGCAGGGTCAGGTTGGATCTCAGGGAAAGGTTCTTCCCCCAGAGGGTGGTTGGCACTGCCCAGGCTCCCCAGGGCAGTGGGCACAGCCCCAAGGCTGCCAGAGCTGCAGGAGGGTTTGGACAACGCTCTCAGGGCCAGAATGGGAATACTGGCATGTCTGTGCACCCTGGAGCTGGACTGATGGTCCTGTGGGTCCTTCCAGCCCAGAATATTCCATGATTCTGTGATTCTTAGTTTGTGCCACAGAGTGCATTTCTAAATCAGCCATAACTGAGTGCTTGGGGTCCTGGGTGTCCTTACCCCTTTATTTTGGGAAGCACCCTGCTCTTCCCAGGAGTGTGCTGCAGTCCTTGAAGCAGCCAAGGAGCAGAGAGCCCCCATCCCTCACAGCCTGGGTGCTGCCGACCTCCACGTGTGTTCTGGTAAGAGCCCACTAGGTGGGGATAGAACATGTGGGATCTGCTTCGGGCCGGAGGAGAAGAGCCAGAGGGGCAGTTTCCCAGCCTGTGGCCGTTCTGGATGGGGATAGAAGATGTATGTTCTATTCCAGGCTGGATGAGAGGAGCCAGAGGAGCAGGTTCCCAACGAGCGTCGACCTTAAACGAATCCTTGCTTAATCCAGAGCGGTTCCTTTCCTGCACTTGGATTTTGGGAGTCCAGTGCAGGTGGCCCCTCACCCAGAGCTGTGGGTTGTTTTGCAGACATCCAGTTCGCCACGTGTGGTTCAATTCTCACAGTCTCATCACCGCAAATGTCCCTGAGGAGAGGAATCCTCGGGGCAGCAGCAGCACGGACGACGACCCCGCCGTGCACCGCAAGTGAGTCAAGGCAGCTCTCACAGCTCTGCTCTCTTAGATATTTTTAAATAGCACTCTAAGCCCCTGAGTCATCATCCAGAGCAGGAACAGAGGAGGTAAAGCATCTAAAAAATAAATTAAAAAAAAAGTTTAAGGATAAGGTTTTCAAAACGAGGGAGGAATTGGCTCTTTATGTTCTTCAGCACAAAAAAAAAAAAAAGGCATTTCTTTCTCAGCAGGGGAACATAAAGGCCACTGAAGCCAGAGAGGGAATGCAGCCTTTTCCATGCTCTAAATACTAGCAGTGATATCTCCTCCTGAAGGAAAAGTACTGGTATTTAAACGGCAGGTTTTGGTATTTGCATCTCCAGCTGCTCCGTGTGTGATTGAACTATCAAACGACCATGGGCTCGTCTTCCCCCGTCCTGAGCAGGCTGGAGATGTTTCAGCAGATGACAGTCACGTCTCTGCAGTGCTGGAGGGAGTGATTCATTCCCAGGGCTTGCTGGGTCCCTGGAGGGAGGCAGGAGGGATGTTCTCTGTTGAACTGCACAGGCTGGTGCAGGAGGGAAGGGGGTTTATATCAGCTGCTGAAGCACTGAGCTCTTTAATTGGGACCATCCTTTATGGTGATAATTCCTTTCCCTGGTACACAGTGAAGGTTCAGGGGTGTGTCCTGGTTGTGTTCCGTGCAGGTACAGAGGGATCATTTACTCCTACGAGTTCTCAGGGGAGCAGCTGGCAGGGGACAGTGTCCTGCCCATCTGCCGCTCGTCCTACGACGAGGTCACGGGCTACAGCTACAACATCGGCCTGGCCGTGCCCTACGACAGCATTTAGGGGCTCCTTGGCTTCTGGGGGCCAGGCAGGACATCATCCACGTGGGACAAGCCCGTCAGAGGGGGTGTTGGCTGCAGGACAATGGGCTGGGATTTGCCAAAACTTGGGGATATGAACCCAGACAGTTCCAGGCTGCCCTGGAGCGCATCACTGGAACGTGGTGCTGTGCAGAGGTCCACCCTGGTGGAGGGGAGAGGGAAGATGGAGGGGAACAGCACACTGCAGGGTGAGCCAAAATCCTGCTGCTTGTGGCAAAGATGCTGCTGGTCCCACCTTGGCAGAGGACACGGTCAGGAAGCGGGAGGGGCACAGTGTGAGGGGTGGGAGGCTGGAAGCTGGAACTCAGGAGTTCCCGCCTGCCTGGAGAGGGGGATAAAAATCCCACCAGGAATTTGGGAAAAGCATGTTGCTGAGCCACACATTTGGTGTTTCTGTCCTGGTAATGAGCTGCTCATGCTTGTTTTCCTTGGAATGCACTGGAATGTGTCGAGGAACAGGACCATGCACAGAAGGTTGGGAGAGGGGAGGGTGATGGAGAGAGGGAAGGGAAGGTTGGCCTGGGCCAGACTGGATGCTTGGGAACTCAGCAGGCCACACACATCAGAATTATTTTAAAATGAATTATTTTTTTAATCCTCTAAAATTCTGCGTTAAATATTTTTTAATTGTCTGCATACACGTGTTTGTGGAATTCTGTTCCTGAGTCTTTCAGGGTGAACCAGCCCCATGCACTGGAACAAAGGGCTGTCGTGGCTCAGGTGTGTTCTTTGCTGGATCAGTCCTTCCACAGCACCTGGAGGGTTTCCCCAGGTGCCTGGGGCTTGATTTCTGATGCTGTCCTGGCTTCCAAGCTGGGAATTGATCCTGAAACAGAAGGCAGGAGCTGGTCCCAGTGCCCCTGCCCGGGTGTTGAGCACTGGTGCTGTGGAGAAGCCCCCAGGCTGAAGCTGCACTCACCTGAAACCCAGGTGGCACTGACACAGGGAAAACCAGTTTGGAGAACAAGAGCCCCAGCCCTGGATCTGTTTTACTCCTTTAAAACTGTTTTGTGGTGGTGGTTTGCCCTTGTAAAACTTAACTGGTGAAACCAAAGCCGTGCCAATTCTGTTTCAATGGAGGTTAAGTTTTAACTTTTCACTGGATTCATGGAATCAATGTAAAAGTGCTGGGGAGGAGTGAAGGAATGTGCCCAAACCTGCAGGAGAGGGGCTGGGCTGTCACTTCAACCCTTCTCCAGTCACTGGAGAGCTTCCTGCTGCCCTCCTGCCTGGAGAGCAGCTTTTCCTTCTTTGGCTTGGGCTGCTTTGCCATGACCTCTAAGCCAAATTTCTCATGTTTTTGGTTTTTAACACTTGGCTTTTTCCTTGTGATGGATAACAAGCAGTGCAAGAGGCAAAATCATTCTGTCTCACCAATAAATTTGATCTTTCATAATGCGAAGGTCTCTTTTTTTTTCTCTTCTTTCTGGGAAGCCAGCTCCCTCCCTCCCTCCATTCCTGGAAGAGCGAAAAGTGTCACGAATACACAGTTGGGATGAGAGTTCAGCAGAAACCTGACAAAGTTCTGTAGCATAAATGACTTTGGGGGGTTACTTCAGCCTTGTGACTTCTGGTGTGCTGAGCAGAGAGAGCTTCCATGTTCCCTCCTTGCCCCAGCCCTTGCCCTGTTCCCTGACTGCTTATCTTGCTCTGTTATCTCAGGACAGCTTTGTTCTCTCTTCCTCTCCCTGCTGCAAGGAGCAGATAAGTTGGTGCTGTGCCCACGTGTCCAAGCCCTTTTCCTTGGAGTCCACCTGCAGATTCCTGCTCTCTCTCCTGCTCTGCCTGTGCCAAGGCTGCCTCCTCCTCCAGCCGATGGCAGGGGGATGCTTTGCAGCACCTGCCTGTGGGGGGTTTGCTTTCTTAGGCAGAGCAGCCCTGCAAGTCACCCATTCTTTGCTCACCAACCCATCCTGATCCTGGGATGCTTGTGTGGAGAAAGGAATTCCCTGTTTCCTTGGCTCTGGATGCAGCTCCCCTGGGTGGATCACAGGGTGAAGCTTTGGGTCTGGAATTCATTTAGGAGGTTGCACCACAGCAGAAGACTGTGTGTGCATTGAACTGGCATTCCTAATGCAAATGAGGGCACTCAGGCTGTTGGAGAGTGTCCATGAGGGGAGTTGAATTGTGGTTTGTGAAAAGGGCTGTTGTCCCTCTTCCCTGGTGCTGGAGTGGTGCTGGAGAGGAGCAAACCTTGGCTCCTTGAGCTGAGGAGCTGCAGTCAGGACATGCTGGGCCAGGTTGGACTGACCTGGCAGGGGTTGGGCTGAAGGTGAGGGCTCACACTGGTGTCATGTGCCAGGCTGGTGACCCTCAGCCAGGCTGAGTCACTGGGGACAGCTAAAAATCCAAAGGCAACCCAGGAGGAAATAGTTCAGGGGGGAAAAGCCTCAAGAACAACTGCTGGTGTCTGTTGTTGGTGACAGTGACCCTCAGCTAAAAAGAGGTGTCTGTTCCCTGCTGAGAAGGATCTCTGCTCCAAAGGGAATCTGAGATCAAAGGGGAGCTGTCTGTGCTCAGCCTGCAGCAGCTGCCCAGCCCTGGAGCTGTGACTGCAGGGAGCAGCACTCAGTGCTCAGCACAACAGGGAGGACAGGGTAGGACATGCTCAGCTGTGCTGGAAAATCCACCCTGGAAAATCCCCAGCTGCCCCTCCACACACTCTGGGGCCAACCCACCAGCAAAGGCCCCCAGAAAGTGCTTTTTGCCTCTGTTCAGTGACTTTGTCCACCTTGGCAGTGGGGGAAGGGTAGTTCCAGCATTTTGGGGGCTGCCACCCCCCTCCTGATGCTGAGGAGTGGTGGGAGAGGAGCAGTGGGTGCTCTTTGTGCAGAGAGGGACTACAGGGGTCTCTGCCTCGAGCAGCACCTTCCCCTCCCACCCTGTGGCCTTTCCCACTCAGCCTCTGCTCTCCTGCCCCTGCCCACCTCTGCCAGTCCCTGTTCCCCTTGCTGTCAGAGAGGCTGGATGTGTGGTGCCAGTGTGCCAAGGTGGTGCAAAAACACTTGGATTTGCCCTCTCTGCCCCCTCTTGTCTTCCAGTTATATTTGGCCACTAATTTCCACCTTCTGTGGATGGTCCTAAACCCTTCACCTACATTTGGGATGGTGCTGGTGTCCTCCCAACCCCTCCCAGTCCCTGCGACCTCTGAGCCTGGTCCCTGCTGCCAGAGGGGAAGATGGGGCAGCAGTGGTTGAAGTGCTGGTGGATTATACAGCAGAATCCAGTGGGAAGGGCCTATGCCAGGTCAGGATTTGTGCCTCTGGCAGGTTTATGGGCAGAAATGTGGACCTTCAGCCTCTGGGCCAGATGCTTCTTCATGGAAGAGCTGCTGTGTCACCTCTGCCTCAGATGGTGCCACTGGAAGGAACGAGGAGCTCCTCAAAGTTTGGCTCACAATTATCAGGTGCCAGTGGCTGCCCAGCTCCGTGGCCGTGGGCTCTGTGCTGCCTCCTGCTCTTCCCACCCTTCCTGGGCAGGTGTCCCCTGTGTTCTGCTCCCTCCTGCCTTTCCCAAGCTCCACTGTGGCTGACAGGTGGGTGGGGACGGTGAACTGAGTGTTCCTGTGGTGAACTCTCTGTCCCGTGTGTGCCAAAACCCCACCCTGCAGGCCTGGGGGTCACTCAGTCCTGCTCTCCAGACCCAGGAGCTGCTGCTCTCTCTGGTGCTGCTCAGCCTTTATAAGCCTTCCCAGAGCTTCAGTTTTCCAGTTCCCCTCTGCTGACCACGACTGGGATCTGCTGCAGAGCTCTGGGCCTCCTCGCAGGGCTCAGCATTTGGCCCCATAACAGAACTATTGTCCTTCAAGGGAGGCTCTGGGCTTTGCTGTGGGCTGCTACAGAAGCCTCACCCTTGTCAGGTTTCCCAGGGCTCTGCCAGATTTTCCAGTGATTTACAGGATTATTTATTATCCTCCATCTCACAGGTTTGCTGTGTGTGACACCAACCCTGGGTTGTGCTTCCCTGGCTTTCCTCTGGCACAGGAATGATGCTCCTGCCCTGGAGGATCCGTTACTAAGGACCAGGCCTTCATCATCAGCTGTTGCTGGGATCAGGCTGATCTTCCCTGAGCCCTCCCTTTCACCTCCCTCCTGCTCTCCACCTCATCCCATTTCCTGCAGAGGGCTGTGTTGGCTCCAGCCTCTGCTTCCCGCAGTCCCTGCTCCCACACTTTCCACACCACCCCTCAAGATACCCAGGGACAGCTAATTAGCTCAAGGGGTAATAATTATCCTCCTACCAATACTCTTCAGTCCTCCTGCCCCCTGCTTCCCTGCATTGTGTGGTGTACCCAGCCCTGGCTGGTGTGGATCCCCTTGGATGTCTCATCCCAGGAAACCACAGCATGGAGGGGCAGTGGGACCACAACCTGGTGTCAAACCCTGCAGTCCCAGCAACATCAAAGGCTCTTCCCAGGACACACAGCCCCTCTGGGAGATCCAGGGGTGGAAAAGGGCCCGGACTGTGCCCTGGAGCATGGAACTTGCAGCTGGTTCAGGGAGTGGGATGGTCCTGGAGTGTCTGTATGGAAATTCCAGTGAGAAAACAGGGTAAGAGGCCTGGGTTGATTCCTGAAACCTGGGGATTTTGGGAGGAGCTGGATGTTGTGTCCTCACTGCGTGGGGTGGGAAGGGAGCACAGAGGGGCTGGCCCAGGTAGGAGGAGGAGGAGGAGGAGAGATTGAGGAGGAGTTCAGGAGCAGTTCAGTGTCAGCCGGGGGCCGGCACTGCTCCTGTGCCCTGGGTTGTGCCGCTGTGGTGCCGCCGGGCATGAGAGGGGGTGTCCAGAGGAGCCAGAGGAGCGCAGGACTGGAACCCCAGAGCCCTGACAACGCAGCCCAGGCTGTGGGGCAGCCCCGGGGCCCCTCAGGGCCTGAGTGGCTGTGTTGGAACAGCCGGGAGCTCCATCACTGCCATGCCCTCCCAAACCCTGGTGTTCCGTCCCCCCGGCAGCACCGGCACCAACCCTGCTCCCACACCCGGCCCAGCACCAACCCTGCTCCTGCCACCGGCCCGGGCTCAGCACCATGTGCCAGCCCCACAGCACCTCAGCCAACACCTCAGGGGCCACAGCGCTGTCCCACAGCTTTGCGGGACACCCCGCTGGGTTTGGTGGCAGTGGGACATGATTTGGGTGTGGTGGCACTGGGACACCCCTCTGGGCATTCCCAGCGTGGAGCTGCAGGACGGGACGGGCTCCGGGGCCGCCCGGGTGTCCCCAGGCCAGGACCGCATTGCAGGGAAGGGCTGTGCCGGGTGAGCGCTGCCAGCTCTCCCTCCTGCCGCTGCTCCAGGAGCTGCTCCGGACCAGGACCGTGTCCAGCGGCTGGGAATGGCAATTTCGAGGGGACAAAGCTACCGACGCCTGCGAGGGAAGTCCTTATGTGCAGGCTCGGTGCGGGGGTGCCCGAGCGCGGCAGAGACCCCCAGTAACACGGCAAAGAAGGAGACATCGCTCGGTGCCCGCGGGGGTGGAGGGGCTGTGGCTCCGTCCCTGCCGCAGCCCCTCGCTCAGTGTCGGCGGGGAGGGGGCTCTGTTCCAGCCGCTGAACATGGCACCGGGGGAAGCCATTTTTGATAAAACAAATAAATCGCTCCTGCTTTTCTAAAAATAG
>VYXB01000863.1:140468-164294 GCA_013397135.1 Pachyramphus minor | reverse complement strand
AGAGAGAGCACCGAGCTGGGACTGGGATAGAGAGAGCACCGAGCTGGGACTGGGGATAGAGAGAGCACTGAGCTGGGACTGGGACAGAGAGAGCACCGAGCTGGGACTGGGATAGAGAGAGCACCGAGCTGGGACTGGGGATAGAGAGAGCACCGAGCTGGGACTGGGACAGAGAGAGCACCGAGCCGGGACTGGGGATAGAGAGAGCACCGAGCTGGGACTGGGATAGAGAGAGCACCGAGCTGGGACTGGGGATAGAGAGAGCACTGAGCTGGGACTGGGACAGAGAGAGCACCGAGCTGGGACTGGGATAGAGAGAGCACCGAGCTGGGACTGGGGATAGAGAGAGCACCGAGCTGGGACTGGGACAGAGAGAGCACCGAGCCGGGACTGGGGATAGAGAGAGCACCGAGCTGGGACTGGGATAGAGAGAGCACCGAGCTGGGACTGGGGATAGAGAGAGCACTGAGCTGGGACTGGGACAGAGAGAGCACCGAGCTGGGACTGGGATAGAGAGAGCACCGAGCTGGGACTGGGGATAGAGAGAGCACCGAGCTGGGACTGGGACAGAGAGAGCACCGAGCCGGGACTGGGGATAGAGAGAGCACCGAGCTGGGACTGGGATAGAGAGAGCACCGAGCTGGGACTGGGATAGAGAGAGCACCGAGCCGGGACTGGGACAGAGAACATCCGACCACCCTTAGGTCCGGGGTTAACACCCCGCAGTTCTTCGGCTCCAGAGTTAACACCGAGCTGTGTTTAGGTCCAGAATGAACACTCCTGCTGTCCTGAGGCTCCAGATACAACACCCCCGCCGGCCTGAGGTCCAGAGTCAACACCAGCCGTCCTTAGGCCCCAGGGTTAACACCTGCAGCCCTCAGGCCCCAGAGTGAGGAGCTGTGCCAAGGGCCCGGGCTGGGTGAGGGGACATTCCCGTCATGAGCTGGTGGCACCCGAAGCCCCGGCTGTGCCCACTGGTGGCGCTGCACAGGGACCATTCCCCAGGAGAAGGGTGTGGAGTTCCCCCCGTGTCCCCCACTCCCAGCCCAGCCTGGCTGCAGGAATACAGGCCGGGATCTCCCCCAAAGAGGAGAACCCCCGGCTCCCCCCTGAGCCCCACCCCAGGGCTGCACCCACACCCGGGATGGGGAGAGGGCAAGGGAGCACACAGGGGTGATACAGGACCCCCCAAAAGGGAATCCCAGCCCTGTGCCAGGGTGTGGCAGCAGGAGGCAGGTTTGGCAGGGCGGGTGCAGAGGTGGGTGATTCTGTCACCATCTCCCTCGGTGCCAGACCGGGCTATGGCACTGGCAGGGCCACGTCAGCCTCCCACGGGCACGGGGAAGAGCAAACCCCGGCCAGGAGAGCACACAGCGGGGTTGGGAGGCAGCTCAGAAAGCACAGCACACCGTGGGAGGGGGTAGCAAGTCAGTGCTGTTTATTTTTTTAAAGCCAAATATAAACAGGAAAGGGATCAAATAATTTCCAGCCTCCAGCTGTCCCAGATCCAGGAAAATACCTGTTTATAAATAAAAAAGGAGAAAGGAGAGATGTCCCCATCGTGCAACCTCAGCTGTGTCAGGGGCCCTGGGAATCAGGGCTCTGCACCCTCTGGGCATTTTTCCATCAAATGTGGCTTTTTGTTTGGTTCAGGCTCCTCCAGCCCAGAGGAGGAGGGAGGAGGGGGTAACACCATTCTGTCCCTGCCTGCACAGTCCCTGTGTCCTCTGCGGAGGAAGAGCCAGCAGGGAGGCTGGCAGGGCCCATGGAGCTGGGATGTCCCTGGGAGATGCTCAGAACTAGTCAGGACAACACCCTGAGCAACCTGGTGTGCAGGTGAAGGTGGCCTGGAAGAGACCAGGACATCCCAGGAGCCCTTCTCCAGCCCCAGGCCTTTCCTCACCCCCCTGCCCCAGAGGACACAGGGCTCTGCTGGCTCCAGGCAGCACTGGAGGGTCCTGCAAAGGCTGGTGACAAACTTCATGGTTTGTCACAGAGCCCACCCTCCCAGCCCTTGGCTGTGTCAGGGTGCTCTGAGCATGTTCCTGCTGGTCCTGTGTGTCAGGAGGGGTCTGGGAGGGTTGGAAGAGCTTCCCAAGAGGATGCGGCACCACCAGCTGTCCCAGGGAACACACTGTGTGGGTGGAGGGCTGGGAGCAGCTCTGCAGCCTCTCTCACCAGACTCTAAGAATGGACAAACCTCCCACGGATGCTGCTGCCCACAGGCCTTACTCCCTCATACAGGAAACCTGGGAATGGTGCTCCCTGTAACATCCCTGAGTCCCTGGATCCAGTGGCACTGCCCAGAACCAGCCCATGGCTGCTGCTCAGCTCCCTGTCCTTTTCCTAATGATCCAGACAGTGATTCCTCCTGCTTCCTGCCTCCTCTTTCCCCATTCTGTTCTTCCTCCACCCTCCAGATTTAACCTGGGCTGTTCTGTCCCCAGGACAGATGGCCTGGAATGACACGGAAGAGAAGGGAGCAGACGGTTTGAGCGGCAGCAAATTCACCCCTCTGCTCCCAGGGGATGCAGGACCAGAGGACTTTGGCACTCACTGAGAACCTGGCCAGGCTTTAACTTGGTTGGATGGTGGGAGAGAAGGGAGACAATTCCACCTTCTCCAGAAAACATCCCTTCTGCTGGAGAGCTCCACAGAGACAGGACAAACCGCACACTGTGTGTGTCTGTAACATGAACACTGACGTGGACCTGGACATTACTCACGGACACAAGGAACTTTTGGGATCCACTGCTGTCGTCTCGGGGAAAAGGTGACTGTGGAAACCCTCTCCTGTGCTGCCAGCAGAGGAGGGGGCACAGGGAACAGCAAATGCCACCCCAGTATCCCACAGAGGCGTCTCCCACCATGTGGAACCCTGGACACACAGCCTGCAGGAACTGATGTGTGTTCCAAGGGGCTGCTCAGGCAGGGGCACAGAGGGATCCTAGGGGGGTTTCCTGCTTTCCCTGGCTACCCTGGATGCTTGGGCTGAAGCCTCCTACAGCTGCAGATACTTCAGCTGGGAATTCCTCCTCACCTCCATAACCCAGAGCAAACAGCACAGGAGGCAGAGGGGTGACCCCAACCAAAACAGGGGGGCTTTCCACACTTCCTGTTTGCCTGAAGTCCCAAAAGCAGACTTGGGCCCTGGGCTGGTGTTGTGTGGGGCACGTTGAAACACCTCAAGTTTCTTCCAGATTTGGCACATCCAAGGCTGTGTCGGTGCTCCCAGGTGACACCAACACCCACCACCAGGCGTGGGCAGCACAGCAAAGCAGAGCTGGCTGAGGACAGAGTTCCTGCACAAAACACCTGCCAAAGGCACCAGGATTTGGCCACAGGGCTGCTGGGCTGCCCTGTGCACCCAGTCCCTCACAGCACATCCCTTTTGCACAGAACACTCCCCTTGGAAACAGGAAGGCTGCAGTCTGTGGTGAGCTCCCCCACTTCCTCCTCAAACAGACTCTTCTCAGGGTACAAACACAGAGTGGCCCCAAAAGAGGGATATAATGGGCTCTGCTGGCTGCCCTGGGACCCCTGGCTCTCAGCACACAGCATGGTTCATGGGGGTAGAGAAGCACTGGCCAGCACCAATTTTCAGGGGAACTTTGTGTGGCTTCCTGTGTTTTTTTTATGGCACAACTCTACCTGGCACTCAGGCAGCACCTGAGGGCTCCTGTCAGCTCACTGTAATTCCCCTGATGCACTTGAGAGAGGCCACAATGTCACCAGACTGCCCATTTGGCAGAGTCCAAGGAAACCTGGTGACATCCAGAGCTGGGACTGGGAACAGGGAGCCCAAACCCTGCTCTGCCTGTTCTCAGCTACCAGCATCAACCTTGGGACTCCACAGCCCCGTTCCCAACCTTGCATCCCTGCTAGGAATCTTTTGGGATCTGCTTTCAACCCTCAAAAAGGGCTGGAGGGCTGGGGTCTGCTCCAACCCTTGGGAACAAGGGATGGGTTTAAGATCTCTGTCCCAGGTTGCCCCACCCTGATTCAAAATGGAAGTTCCTCCCTCCCTCCAAGTTCATTTCAGTGCAGACCCACTCTAGTGGAAGGTGTTCCTGCCCATGGGAACTTAGATGAGCTTTGAGGTCCCTTCCAACCCAAACTATTCTGGGATTCTATGATTATAATCCTTCAAGAAGCAGAGCACCTTCCCCATTCCTCAGCACATTCCAGGCTGTCCCTGAAGACCCAGGGTCCCTGCAGACCATCAGCACCACTCCAGGGGCCACGTGCTGGGCTTTTAGTGTTTATTTCTCACACACCACCAAGGTCCCTTCCAACCCAAGGGTGGCCAGGGCTGCAGGAGGGTGACATGCAGTTCAAGCATTGCTTTAGGGGAGGGCTCTGTGATTTCACCTGAAGTGCTACAAGAGACTAAGAGCATCCACCTAATTCTACAGGGACCTAACTCTCAGCTCTGAGAGAACTACTGTGTTGCAACTGGACAGTGACAGGAGACAGGAGCTGCAGCTACTCTACACATATTGCTTCAGAAACCACAAAGATATGCACAAACACTGTCACTCTGCACCCCTAAACCCAGAGGAAAACCTTTTTCTGCTGTGGTTCTGTCTGGGTCTTTAAGTCATATTAAAATTCATGTGCCTTGAGCTGCTACAGCTCTTCCCTTGCAGGCAGCAAAGTTTGTGCTCCCCCAGAATCCAGTCTCTTTTGGCAAAAAGGAGAAGGCCTCAAGCTGCAGGAATCAACATCTTGTTTCCATACACAGGTTGGCTGACTCCAGGGATCTCCAGTTTCCAGTCATGATTCCAATGTATTGCATAAATACCTATAAATTGGAGGTGGCAGCTCGTGGCAGCTCCCTGTACATCAGAGTCATTGTGGCACCGGCCCTAAGGCTCCCATCAAAGTGCCACGAGGTTCCAAAGTGTCCTGGGAGCACTCAGGCCGTGCCACAGGTCCTGCCTTGGACACACACGAGGAACAGCTCATGGAACATGGGCTGGGGGTGTTCAGCAGGCATGGAAAAGGATGAGAAGCTGCTTTAGGAGAGTCCATGTCCTCAGCCGCTGGACCCAGTGCCTGCCACCCCCAGAAGCCTCACTGCTGCTGGTTTTGTTGCTAGGGCTCTTTCCCAGGCCCAAAAGGATATTGCCAGGCCCAGAAGGATATTCAGGATTGCAACAGTAGCTCTATGAACAATCAGACTACAGAGGTGAAGCAAAACCTGACCAAAAATTCAGACCGGAGAGGACGACAGGGAAACGTAAGAGACTTTAAAAACTATCACCTGCACGGGATATACATTAAAAACCAAAGCAAACAGACACAGCCAAACAAAAACCCCACAGTACTGCAAGGACAAGCAACCTCCTTCTCTGGAAGAGGGGGTTGTGCCCCATTCCACACCAGGGATCTCACTGTGTCGACCTCCTAAGGCAAGACAACCAGAGGACGAGTCGTTTGTGCAGGTCCTTCCGAAGGACCATGTGCTCCCTTGGCGTGGCTGTCCCTGCAAGATCCTTCTGCTTGGCCTCAACTGCCAACGTGTCCCTGTGCCCCTTGGGCCAGAACGGGCAGGCAGGCAAGGGAAAGATGCTGTAGCACCAGTTTCACAGTTCAGTGCAGTTTTCAATGCATTATTAAGCCAAAGGATTGTCACCGAACTTGCTTTCCACGCAAGTTTTGCCAAGAGGGTAAAGCTACACTCCAGCTGCTTCTGTGCTCACGCTGCCTTCTGCACTCACTCCTTGCCTGAGCTGTAGATCTTCTGAACCGTGGCTTGTGTGAGCTCCAAATCCTCCGGGTATCGAATTTCCAGCTCGGTATTCGCCAGGTAGTGAACGCCGGTGAACTCGGAAAAATAGCGGCCGATGTCGGGGTGAGGGATCTCCCGAGGCTCCGAGTTGTATTCCAGGTTCTCTGCCAGGAGAGGAAAGATCAGTTATCACCACAGGAAATGGCCCTGCTGCAAGGCAAGAAATCCTGGGCCTGTCTCAGGCCTTGGTTCTGGCTCTAGAGACACCAAATCCTGATGCTTTGAGTTTAAAAAAAAAAACCCTAATCTAGGAAAATGTGCATGGAATATGCCAGTGTGAGTGGGCACAGAGCCTCACTCCTAAGTGACCCCAGTTACCAGTGGCATGAGAACTGTTCCATGCCTGAGGTTGCCTGACACTGGGCTGGAGTAGCAGGATGCTGCTCCCACTCTAGTGAGTGCAGGGAGAAGCTGCTGCACTGAGCCCTGATCCCTCTCAGCCCATGGGAGATCAGTTTTGGGAGAGATCCTCCTCAAATGCTCCAAGGTGAGCCCACCTGCACAGGGTGGTCGTGGTAGAGGAGCCAAGTGCTCCCTTGCTCAGCCTGTGTTTGCACCATGCCAAGTGCCCAGCCTGGGTTTTGGGCACCTCACAGCAAAATCAACTCCTCTAAACCCAAACTTGCCCAAGTTAAACCAAAGTTCCTAAGAAAGGCAGGTTGATCCTTTCCCAGAGGAGCCCATTTCCTCCTTTGCACTACAAGATAACCTGATTAGGCACAAGAGTTAAACTGACACTAAAACCCAAAGGTGACCCCAGCCCGACCTGCAGGCCCAGGCTCTGCAGGGTCAGCACAGAGCAGGATGAGTGGCAGTAAATCCCTCCCAGGTGCCCTGCAGCAGTCCCCAAATGATGTCATTTTTTTCCAGCACAGTGCCAGATAAAACAGGAACCATTACCTAGAGGGGAAAAAAAAAAAAAAAAAGCTGCCTAAGTCTCAAAGGCTGACTTTGGCCAGGGCAGGGACAAGGCGTGATGCAGAGAATGTCATTCAGGAATAATCCCTCTCTGAAATTCAGTTCACTACAGAGAATTCCTATTAATCCATGCAGGCTCTTTGAAGCTGCTGCAGAAGCACAAGGGCTTTCTATCCCTCAGCAGTGGTGCAGTCCAGTCCTACAGGCTTGCAAAGGACCTCTCTGGATACTGCACCACTGCGGAAAAGAATTCCCGTTCCGAGGGCTCTGCAGCAGCAGGGCTGAGCAGGGAGCTGTGCTCAGGGAGAGGCAGGAGCTGGCAGAGGGGGAGAGGCTGAGACAAGCGAGCTCAGCACAAGGTGGGAGCCTCCCAAACGTGCTGACAAGCAGTTCTGAGCCACAGATAAAAAACACAGGCACCAAACTCGCTGCGTGACACAGGTGTTCTGGAATCACAGCTACAGGAAGGCCTCAAACTGAGCTGCATTTAACTGTAACAAGCTCTGAGCTGGTCAGATTAAACTCCACGTGCAGATTGGTTTGAGATTCTTTCAGTAAGAAACTCGCATTCCCCCCCCAGAGTCAGGTCAGGGGGTTATGAAATCATGGGGATGCATTTCAGAGGGGGTATCACCAGCCAGGCAGCAAGCAAGGACAAACCCGACAGTTTTCCCAGGCAACATCAACACACTTGGATGCTTGGCTGAAATGCACCCTGGGACCAGCCAGAATTCTGCCTGTTTATAAACCATGAGGCAAAAGGTAAGCAATGACTCAGCCCCAGCAGCCCTGGGCACAATTACCTGATTAGTCTCCACCAAGATGCATATTTTAATATCAACCCGTGGCACATAAGAATTTCTGGTTTTCAAGGCTCTCTGAGAGGCCAAGCCCTGCCTAAAATGGACCATCAGGCTGAGCTGCAATGCTCCCACTTTTTTATTTGGACCAGTGAATATAAAGCAATTCTAGGATAGAGGGAAACACCTGCCTGAGCAGTCTACAAAGGTACAAGTGTCCCTTCCTTTACACTTACAAGTGTAAAACCACCTCTTGCTTGTGGGGATAGAGTATCCAGGGAGCACCTAAGGAAAGGGCTGGCTCTATTTTGGTCAGCATTTCCAGCAGCTTCCACACCTTCCCTTAGCAAAACACACTCTGGTTGTGCAGCTGCTCTGCCTCCCTGTCACAGAGACAACACAAACATGAGGCAAACAAACACTCTTTTGGCAAGATAACAGAGTCACAGATGCATTTTTCTGTTTTAATTTTCATCTGAGCCTCAGCCTGACACCTCTTCCTGTAGCCTAACCACAAATTCTGACCACCAAGAATTTCCTCTTACGGTATGTTGCATAAAAAAACATGTGATAAAGATTTCTGCACCTCTTTGCACTCGTAAAGAGACATTAATTTTTTGTTGTTATTGAGGTGGCAGTAAAAGCCAGGCTGCCTGTGATCTCTGGGATCCTGGGGGACAGCTGCTCAGCACCAGGTCCTGCAAGAAAAGCCCCTGTGCTCCCTCACCAGATCCTATTTGCAGGTCCTGCCCAAGGCACAGCTATTACTTCCACAAGGAAGAGCTGCTGGCAGATCTTCAGCCCTCAGCAAAAGCTGAATTGCTTCTTTCAAAGCAGCAACCAAGGTTCACACCATAAAACCAGCCACATTTGTCAGGAACAAGTGTTTTTAAGATTGCTTAAAGACACTTCTTGGGCAGGAGGAAATTAGACCAGCGTGGCCTCAATGCCCACAGTGCTGATTTCATGGAGAGCAAACAAAGCAGGCCACGCTTCAGGATTATTGTCCTTCCTAGCTCAATCTTTGTAACAGTTTATGTTCCACATGGAAGAGTTACTCACTAAAGCATCCCTTTCTCCCCATGCAGTGGCAGGCACAGTGCAGGGAGGCTCCTGCTCACCTTGGGCAGCGTATCTGCACGAGCCATCCTCCACCAGCACGTTGTAGAAGGGCTGGTGGGGGCCGTGGGGGAGGCTGTGCACGTTCATGTTGCGGATCCACTCGTGTCCCATCATGCAGGCGGGATCCCAGCCGTAGATCACGCAGTTATAGCCGTACCTAAGGGAGGAAATCGCACACCAAACACAGTGAAAACACCAGGGCCAGCTCTTCTCCCTCCACAATAACACAGCACAAACAGGACTGGAACCTCCTGGGAGTTGGCATGGGGAGGGGAGGGAAGGAAAAAAGCCAGTTGAGGAAGATGGTGTGTGTGTGTGTGTGTTTTGAGGTGGAGGGAAATGACTGGGAGTGACTGGATAAACAGACAGGAACAAACAGCTGAGGACAAAGGAAAACCAAATGTGAGCAAGAAAAGAGGATAGGGAAGAGACTGGAAGTCAGCAAGAAGAACAAGAAACAGGGAGGGAATGAACCACCTTACTGCACTGTGCAATTCTGTGCCATCACACAGACGTGGTAATCCCAACCCTGAGCTCCCAGAAACAAAGGCATCATTATTTAGAGTATTTGTGGGATTAATCAAGAGGTATTTTAACTGTCACTGTTGATGCCCTTAAAATATTCTCCACATGTCTCATGGAGGGAGAGGAGTGGCCATGCTGGCATGTCACTGTGGCAGAGCAGCAGACAGGAACACAAAGCCCCTGTGCAGTGCAGGGAGAGGAGGGAGTAACAGCACAGGAAAGATCCATAAGCTCTTAGGAATATTAGAATCTCTTCTGAAGTTAATTCTGTTCCACAGTCCCTCGTTAACTGATGATGATGTTTCTTGGAGAGCGCTGGAAATTTGACTTTTAATGAGTCAAAGTCCACTCACAGAGCTCCCTGCAGCCCAGCAGCAGTGCAAACACTGCTCTCCCCGAGCACAGAGCGAGCTGCTCCCATTTCCCTCCACAGCACGTTCCTGGCACTTCCCAGCGCAGCCCACCACAAACCCTCCTGCCCTGGGGGGGTGCAGAGCGGGCTGGCAGCGTGGGGAGGGCTGTGCAGAGCTCACCTCTTGTGCTTCATGATGAGCCCTATGGAGAAGCAGACCTCCTTGTGCTTCTCGTCCGAGCGGTGCTTCACCTCGGGCCCCACGTCCTCCTTGCGCCGCTCGATGTGCTCCAGGGTGTGCTGCACCAGGTACCCCACGGCCCCGTGCTGCGATGGGTCCAGGGCCTGGATGTGCTGCAAGATGTCCAGGACCTTCAGCAACCAGAACAAAGAGAGGCTCACAACCAGCCTCTGCAGCAGCACAACACTTGTGTAAATACACACAGATCCAGTCCTGTATTTAGCTGGTGTAAGAGCCCAGGCCTAGAGATCTGCCACAGGGATTTCCCACACTGAGCTCTCTGCTTGCTACACACTCCTCACGCTTGATCTGCACAAACTGCACACAGTGCTCTCCTCTTCTGTCTGTACAGCTCCTGATTTCCAAGGAAGGGCACTGGTGAGCACAGGAACTCCCTGAAACTAAGTCACCCCAGATCATCACCCGGCAGTTTGTGACACAGGGCACCCATGAGAGCACTTCTCACGGTTTCTGGAATGTTAGGAGGATACTGTTGCTAGTCCCCAAACTGCTGCTGTGAAGAGACTCCACACGACTTCTGCTGTACTTGAGAACTAATATTTTAACTTAAAAAGGGTTTCTCAGTGGGTCTGTGGGAGCCTGGCAGGGAAAAACAGGGCAGCACTGAAGGAAATTCAAACAATCTCCATGCTGCTTTCCCCTGGAATAGTGAACAAGACAGAACACCTGCCTGTCTCAGGATGAGGGAGGAACACCAGCTTTAAACGTGTTCTTAAAGCAGCAAGCCCTGCAGATCCAGAATTCCAGTCTTCCAACACCCTCTGGCACAACTTCAGAGCATTTGCTGCCAAGTTTGTCAGAGGCAGGCAGTGCAAATTTTACTCTTTTTGTTAAAAGTGAGGAAAAAAATCCTCAACCTGTTGTCTAAAAAATGATGGGAAAACAGACATCGAGCTGTCCTAACATCAAATACCTCAAGTGATGCCACAGCCCCAAAATCTGACACACTTTAGCACCTGGCAAAAGGTTTGGCTCCTTGATCACATGCTGGAAGGTTTGGTCCCTCTTAAGTTTAGAGCAGCATCGGTGAAAGAACAGAAATGTCAGGTTCCATCAGCCAAGAAGTGAGGAAAATCAATCAAAAAAAAAGAACAGGCGAGTAATTTGGTAGGGGAAGAAACACAGCTCAGGCTTCATGGCCACTTTAATTCTCTTCAGAACTAAGAAGGAGGTGAAAACCCTGAAAAATCCTACAGGAAGGGGAAGGCTCAGCACAGGAACCACAGCTGCCAGACATTCTTGGGAATTTCATTTACTGTCCTTTGCAAATATTTCGGACAACATTCTGTAGGACTTTTAAGATTTTTTACCACTTCCCTATAAAATGGGGTACCTTCTGCCTGTCAGACAGAGAGCATTCTCTCTGCTTAGCTACAACTGCCTGGAAGGACTGGATGCAATCCTGGAAAGCCCAAAGTTGCCCATTTCCATTGCCTCTGGCAACGTGGTGCAGAGAACTGCACAGAAAACTCAGCAGTGGGGTCGTACTGTGTGTCCTGAGGATGGGAAATCCAAGGATTGGGGCTTTGCAAACACATCCTCGAGTGCCAGGAAGGGGGAGGAAGATCTTCCAGTGTTTCACTGAGCTCTCCCCTGTTTATGTACAGCTGCCATTTGGTATCAGTGAGTCCCTCCCACACACAGTTTCTTTGTGCTGTTTTTCCTGTGGTCACCCTAAAACTTGCTGCTGTAAGAAAGAAACTCCAAGCTCGGCAGGGTTTGCTCTTCAAAAGGAAGGCAGGCAGCTTTTCCAGCAGTCCTGTCTCAGACAATTTGGTGCAAAAAGCTTTGTTTTCTGCTCAGATGTCCACCCAATACTCCTGCCCCCTCCCCACACCTCACATTCAGGACTGGCACTGCCCAAAAGTTGAGCTTCACTGAAGCAGCACAGGAAATTTTGAGCTCTTTGCTGCACTGAAGCACTAAGGAGATTATACTTTTTTTGAGTTACAGGCTTCTACCCTGTGCCTTCTCCTGATCCAGTGAAAGAACTGGATGATTCAGACAACTCATAAATCCCAGCACCTTCTTTCCCACACTCACAAGACTGCAGGACTTGAGTTGCTACACTAAAGGTAATAATCAAAAAGAATTCCAAGGACAGGAATATCAAGCTGCTTTTTCACAGGAGCCACAGGTTGTGTGGCCAAGTTTCCAGAGAACAGCTCTGGCCATATTTCTAAAAGATAACTTCCTCAAGTTTCGTGATAAGGTAACTGCTCCTTTTTTACAGGAGTCCAGCAAGACTTTCATCACAATCTGGGCATAAACCAAACAGGATGATCTTGTAACTTAACAGCTTAAAAGTGTTGTCTGCAAGATAAACTGTGAGGCTTGGGCAGTAAATCATCAATTAAGGCTCAAGGCTGCTCATGAGTCTCCCCTAAGACAAGCAGGCAAGACTCATGCTCTCTTCCCTGCTCTGCATGGTGGGAATTGATTCTCTGCAACTTGATAACTCATTCAACTGCATTTATTACAGAAACAACTTGTGGCAGACTGTAACACAAGCTGAGGCAGATCAAAAGTCAATAGCCCAGTGTTAATAGTGCTTAGCCTACCCAAAAAACACCCAACCAAGTGGAGAGGTACCTTTTCTGGCCAGATTCCCAGGTGGAAGTATAACCTAGCCTGGAGCATTAGATGCTGCACATTGTCCGGATACATGGCCAGGTACAGATCCAAGGAGTCTCTCAAGAGCTGGTAAGACTGGTCAGTGCTTTCTCTGCCAGCAGAAAAGAAACCCAGTTGTAAGGCTCTGCAACCCCTACCCCCAGCAGTCCACTGGACAGGGAGAGTCCCCAAAAAGGATGCTACAGGTACAGGCATGCTCCCTCAGCGACTCCAGCATGGACTGGGCACGTCCAACAGCTCAGGAGGAAAATCCCTGCACAGCTCATGACTGGGCTCTGCCCTCCCACTCCACTGCTGTCAAACAATCCTGCACAGAGAATTCACTCCCCAAGCCACTCCCTTCTGAAATCTGCTTTTGTTTCCCTAACACCTAAAGCAATCCTTTCACTCCTGTGAGATCTGTGGCTACTTAGGAAAGGGATTATCAGGGGTATCTGAAAATAAAACTTAGATGTTCCACACACCAACAGTATCTCCGAAACTGCTCCTTTGAGCACGTGGGTTGTGCTTGCCAGATCACAACAAAGGTCCCTGCTCTTAAGGGAAGTGTGGACAGTCCCTATAAACTTTTCACAAAGGGAAAAACAACAAAAAAAGATGATGTATTTTTTTGAGGGGGATTCATTTTACTAAATATTCTTCTTTTCACTCAGGTGAAGGTGATTCAAAGCAACCAGACAAGGCACTGTGACAGACAGAATTTTGAGGATCTCCTGGGGTGACTGACACCTTTCTGAAGCACTCACTCCAAAGCCGTGAAGGAGCAATTTTGGGTAGGATGAAGGGATACTCTGGGGGCCCTCAGAGGGCAGAAGAGCCTCAACTCACCGCTTGCCAAGGTTCAAGAGGTTGCCCACCATCCGCTGCAGGACCTCCTTGGAGGTCACCACGCCATAGAACTCCTCTGTCACGTGGTGCCCGATCAGGTACTCGCACTCCTTCACCGTCAGCTGCTTCCCCTTCCCAAAGGCATCGATGTAGGTGTAGTCAAAAATATCTGTGCTCCTAAAAACCACAAGCAAACCACACTGTGAGGAAGGGTCTGCTGGCAAAGCAGGATTAGGCATTTCTCTTCTTGCCTCAGCACTTTTGTAAAACAAGTGCCATTTACTCCTCAGCTCCCCCCTAAACAGAGGTTGCCTGGCACCTTCTCTCCCTCTCCTCATTTTCTTAGGAGAAACATCACCTCATGGTAACTGTTACTTCAGGAAATCTGTCCCCACTCAGCAGCAGCACCAGAGCTGATTTTTGTGGGAAAACTCTTCTAGAGCTCTGATCTTTTCCTCTGTGTAATTCCAGGTGGAAAATAATTAAACATTCTCATACAGATCTGGAGCTGTAAATGCCTTCTGGCTTCAAAATTCAGCAGGTCACTCACCCTTCTTTTCCTTGACACCATCTCAGGAGAAAATGGCTGGGGAAGTTGACTGGTTCCAGTTTGACTCCCAGTTGCCTGGCAATTGTTAAATAAAGCACAGACAAACTGATGGGAATTCCTGTCCTGCGGATCAAAACCTGGGGGAGACAAAGGTGACAGAAACAATTGGGTACAGAGAAAAAATACAAACCCTTAAGGTTTGATTTCACAAATGAAGATACCACAACTTGAGAGGATATGCCTTAAAATATTACATTGTATTTTACAGCAAGTTGTCCTTCACAGAGAATTGTTTGTGTGGTTATATTTGGACAAACAAGCACCACAAATAGAATGTCTCAAGCCTGATATTGCTTGCCAAAAACATACCTGGTGGATGTATGAATTCAGGGAGTTATAGTAATCCAGCTCGTTTCCTTTGTATTTTAACTGCTCATACAGGACACAGTTCATGGCATCGAGTACCTGTCGCTGGAGTTCCACTTCTGGAACAGAGACCTCCCCTGAAAACACATGCAATGAAACAAGGACTGAGAAAACAAGAGCACTTCACCTCTGTGCAGTGATCCCCACACCAGAAAGCTTCACACAGACTCACTCTGTCCTTGAAAGCCAGCAAACACCACAGAGTGTTTATAAAACCTATTTTTTTCCTGAAGAGCCTGTTTTCTGGCTTAAGGCCCCACATGATCAAGAATTGCTATATTATGAGTATTTAGAACAAGTCATTACTGCTGAGGGAAGTACTGTTAGGGGGTCTATTATTAACTGCATCTTATAAAAGATTTACAGTGATAACTCTTACCTAAAAAGAAATCAAAGTGAGTTGAGAAGTGCCAATGGCTCCTACCACTGCCACACTCAAAGACCAGAATAAAACCAAGCAATTGCTGAGCCACTAATTCAATCAAGTGGTTTCATGCATCTGATGATGCACCTTAATAACAGCTCTTCCAGCTTAAGGTAATTTTCCAACAATGTCAGAGAAAACACTGACCTCTGGAGACGTTAAAACACGCACCTTTTTTATTGTTGCTGATTTTCTGGGACTTGCAGAGAAGAGGCTGTTTCCCTGTCCACAGCTCTGCTACAGAAATCAGGACTATTAAGGCCTCAGGGATAACTGGGAATAAGAAAGAATTCCCCTCCCAGTTCTGTTTGCTTAGGCAGCATCAGATGGATGCACCCCGGGCTGTGAGGTCTCTGTGGCTGAACAAACAGCTCTTGCTCGACTGATGGTTTAAGCAAACGTCAGAATGTGTTTGCCAGGGGATAAAGAACAACAGCTCCTCAAGCTGCCACAATTCAGCAGCTGTTTCCCCTTGTCTGCCTGGGCCCAGACCTGCAGGAAAGCTTTATTTTCCATACAGTACCTGCCTTGGAAGCCAGGCTGGGGTGCCTCGGGTTTTTGGTCCGCAGGACTTTGCGCACTTTGTCTGTGATATCGTCCACCTGCGCCTGGACACTTTTTAAGCAGATGTCTGACAGGGGGTTACAGTATTGATCAATTAAAACAGCACCTGGAAGAAACAAACTACATAAGAAACAGGACTTCAGTTTTTTTCTTTGCTTAGTTTTGCCTGCTCTGCATTCCAGGCATGCAGCGAGGGATTGCAGCAGAGCAGCTGGTTTATAATGTGCAGCCATATATTGGCTTTATCACAGAATATGCAAGGAAGAAGCTGCCATGATAAGTAACCAGTTAAATTCAGTGTTCCCCTCTCCAGCATCCTGAAGGGGAAAGCAGTGGATTTGTACCCTGAGCAGGTATGCTGCTAGGCCAGGCTTAGCCAGCCAGCTCTGCGGTCACACCGCATCCCCTGGCAGCTTCCCAGCTCACAGTGCTTTTTATTCACAGCCTGAAACAATCCCAGCTTCCCTTCTGCTTCAGCTCGGATTTCTTCCTGCTGCATCCTCCATAGCTATCATTCTTGTTCTCTTCTGCTACAGTCTTCTTTCCCTTCCACACCTGCCCTCCATCTTCTCATCAGAAACCCCACTGGAACAGAACAAACTTTCGTCTTCCTTCTGCCCAAACCTCTTCTGCCAAACCTTTGCAGGAAAAAAAACCTACCCCTGTCACAGCATCTTCTCCCTGTCATCAATGCTCTTTCCAAAGCCTCACACTGTCCAATCTCTGGAATCAACTGCAGCCACCTGCAGGAATTCTGCATGGATCATACCTCTCCCAGCTTCCTATATCACTTTGTTAGCACATCCACGGCAGGGAATTCAGGGAATTCAGCAGGGCCATGGCTTCTTTTAGTCCCATTAAAATATTCCCTGTGCTGGCCAGCTGGAACTTCACAAGAGACCTTCTGGTGCTCTAATATGGCTCTAATAATATGCCCTTCCTGGCAGACTATTTGTGCACCTATTTGTGACCCACATGATTAAGTCACATAAATAACTGTCTGTTCTTTCCAAAAAAAAGCCACTTTGAAGAAGGACAAGAAGGCAAAGCCAGAGTCTGCTGCCACTAACAGGAACCACCTTTGGTGTCAGAGGCTCTTTCAAAGCACATTTTGGAGTGGACACCAAGAGGAAGGGACTCTTCTACAGACACTGGCAGCTTCTGATGCATTCAGAAGACTGTCTTCTCCACAAGAAGCTTGGAAAGGAGAACAATCCACCAGAGTGAAGAGAGGAAAAGAAGAAAAACCTTTTCTTTCTTCCTATCAGGTGCACAGGTTACTGTCCCACCCTGAGCCTGGCCTTCCAGCCATTCCCCATCCCTACCCTGCCCAGTTTCCAGAGCCCAGTTCTTGAGGGACAGTCCCAGGGCAGAGGCTGCAATTCCCTCTGCCTGCACCTTGCTCCTTGCCCTGACCTGGGAGACTCCTGGGAGCCCATGGGAGTCAGATCAGTTGGTCTGTTCGACCCGATGCAGCCCAGGGGCCGCAGCCAAACCCTCCTGCAGTGGCAGGAATCAAAAATCCACAAGCAAGAAAGGCTCCTTGCAAGCAAAACAACAATGGGAAAGCTGTCAGGAGGTGCTCAACACAGGATTTGTGGACTTACCCTCCAGAAATGACTGTCGATCAGTCGGGCGCTGCAGATATTCCTTCAGGTTTTTTAATATATTCTGTTGCCGCAGGAAATAGAGAATTTTCTTTGCATAATACTTCCAGGTGAGGCCTTTCCTGCACATTTAAATACAAGAAGCAGCATTGCCCTAAACAAGTATTTTAAGGGTGAACATTTGATTGAACTTCTGCGGTGAATGCGAGTTTAGAATTTGGATTATTGGGTTTTTTTAAACAAGTTTGACAATGCTGTCACTGAAAAGTCAGAAAGGGAAATGTTATGAGGAAATTTATCATCAAAACCCCCACAAGGTAAGACATTTTCAAAACATTGTTCCTGCTGTCTCTGATTCTCGTCCTATCACCAATATATAGCTTTGAGTAGATGCATTATCATGGGAAACAACACAGATCCTAATTAAAGCAGCTCAGGAATATCTGATAAAAAATCCTATATTTTATTCATAAAACATTACCCTCTGTCTGAGTGGATCCCTCCAGAGTCAATCTGAAAACACCCTCTCAGCATTAAAAATGTATTGATGAGGGATATGAATATGAGTCCAACAGTATTCAGAAAAAACCCCACAACTCCCCTGAGGAAAACCAACTCTGTTGCTCTGAAAAGGCAGGAACAGATCAACAGTTGGTCTGTAGATGACACAGTTCCAAAGCTTTTTATAGTAAAGCCCCATCTAAATTAACAAGTGGAGGCAGAGAAGCAGCACTGGGGAGTTGAGTTTGGGTAAAGTTTGAGGAGTCACCTGCAATAGGCATCTAAACAAGCCCTGGCCTCAAAAACACCCAAAAGGAAAATTCTCCTCCTTCCCAGGCTCTGCCCTTGCCATGTGTTTAAAACAAGCCCAGTTTCCTTCTTCAGAAAAACACCCTCTCTCTCCCTGCTGTCCTCCTGTCCTCCAGACTGCAGGTCAAGTCAGGCTTCTCCATCCTCCTGGACAGGAGCACAATCCAACCCCATAACGTTTTATCCTCTTCCAATAAACTGGGAACCTCAGTAGGGACAACTGCTTTATTGGGATGTCTTCCAGGGCAATGATTTAGCCTAATGCTGCTGAATGGCAATGAGAACAGCTTAATCAGGGGGTAATTAGCAGCAATTCTGCTTTATGGGGAGGCATTTGGCCAGTGAAAAGGGCTCAGAAGCTTTTTAACTGGTTGTCAAGTGAGTGATGCTCAGTCCCAGTTCAAACGGCAAAGGTAATCAAATGGCTGTGAAAAGGCAAAAATGAGGTGATTGCCATTGCAGTGAGGCTTTCTTCCAGCTCTACTGACAGTCCCTCTAATCAAGGCTATTAGACCCCATTAAGAGCAATCTACCACTGCTTTTGATCACACCAAACCCAGCCAGGTTAGATGCTACCAGCAGGAAAACCTCCAAGTAAAGCAGTGACTTGTTCATCCTGCCCTGTTCATCATGCTGATGAGAAAACCCAGGCAGATGCAAACCAGAATTTTATTTACCTGCTTGGCATTTCACTTGTCTGAATAATTTACAGACCTGTAAAATCTGCAGTGGTTGAATTAAACTCAGATTTAAACCCTGAATTAAACTCTCATTTGGGGGCAAAAAATTGCACCAATCTACTACAGCTAAGAAAAGCAACAGGAGGAAAAGAAAATAAAAAGATGTAATTTCATGATACATGGCTTCAAGGTGGCAATCCTCAAGTATTCCTGCTTCCCTCTGGTGGGAATGATCCTGCAAATCAGCTCAGCAAACTCATCCAGGCTTAAATAAAAAACAGGAACATGAGGATGGGAAGTCCTTAAGCAAAAAGTGCTGGAACAGGGTACACAGAACACATCCCAAGAGTCATGAACTGGCAAGGAAAAAGCAACACCAAGCCAGGGGACTCCTTTTTGTGGGACAGTTCTTCTGGAAATATTAAATTTGTTCTGCAATTAAACACAGGAAAGACAGGAATAAGTCCCAGCCTTGGTGAGCCTGGGTGTGGTGTTAAATGAGGGACACAAGGACAGGAGCTGAGGTCAGGCTTTCACTGCTCTCCTTTAACTGTTATTTCTCACCCCTGTCTCTCTTACCTTCCTTCCATGTTCAGGATACACATCAGCTCATCCTCAAAGAAATGACTTGGGCACCCCAGAGTCTCAATGTCACTGAATCCATCGCAGGGGACCTGTCACACCACACAGTGAGTTATGCAGGGCACAGCAGCTTCTTCCCAGCACAGCACAACCTCATAAAAAGCCTCAAACCCCATTCTGTCCTGTGTTTTAAAATCCATGCAAGACCTTAAAAATGTCCAGCTCCACAAATACTCATAGTCTGTACTCCATGAATTTATTACAAGGATCCACTGGGAGCCCTGGTAACATCCTACAGCAATTTGAGGCAAATTCTACAGCATTTGGGGCTCCTAGGGTGGGTTAAGGACCAGCACATCTCATCTTATGCAGTAATTTTAAGGTGGAATCAACATTTGCCTGTGGTTGGCTGAACCTCTACATACACTCCCCAGTGCCCAAGATTAATTCTGGGGGAAGGAATGAAGAGGCAGGAGCCTTTTTTTATTTTTTTTTAATCAACCACTTAGGCATCTATATTAAGAAGAGCTATTTTCTTCCAGAATTCAGAATTATTTTTAAAGTTTTGGTGGAACTATATAAAAAAAAAGGCATGGGCTGAAAGTCTCTTCCTCTCAGTTCTAAGCAGGGAATCAAGCTGCAGTTTCTTGCCCCACAGGAGATGATTCTCATTATCAGGCCTTTGGGTATTGCTTAATGGTCTCTCAGAAGTCTTTGCATACGTGATTAAAAGAACAGCAATCCAGGAGCTGCTTTCCCCAGTTAAAGCTCTGACAACTCTCCACGGGCAGATGTGTGTCTGCTGCAGCTACAGTGGAACAGAACAGCCAGGAGACACCAAATACCCCACTGGCCCCACAGCCACCTTCTCCAGGAGGTGCCAACCCCTGCTTAAAGTCAGGGGAGAGGATTTCAACACAGGTCTCCTGTATCTTAAGGGAATTCCCTACTGGACCACGATATTTTTGCACAGGAGATACACAGGGGTGGCTGTTTCGTGGCTCTTGTGTGAACTTTTAAATTCAGCCACATTTCCAGGCAGCATTTATCCTTATTTCACAGAATTTCAGGCTGACCCACCTGGACAACTTGCCAAAATCCACAGCCACCCACTAAGCAAACAGACAATAAAATATCTGCTGCTCCACCTTGCAAGTCAGCCTCCCCAAGACAGCACATTTTCACCTTTTTCCCACTGAACACAAAAGCATCTTGGTGTCATGGCTGGGTGAAGAAGCTCAATAACACCCTTTCCAGTCCAGTGACCCTATTGTGCCTTGCTCCTGCTTCCCAATGCCTTGTGACAGCTCTCAGAACACAGCCTTGCTCAAGGTCTGCAGGGAGAAATTCAGGGGCTGTGTTTGTGTCAACAAAACCACGCCGGCCTTCAGAAGTTCCCAGAGCTGGTTCTGAACACACAGACACGAGCACAGAGTTTTTAAAGCTGGAAAATGCAATCAGAGAACGTGTGTTGGACCTTTGGATTTTCAACTCTCTCCCCTCCTGGCTGTGGTTGAGATGATGTGGAGAGAGAGACAACATCAACTAACAAAGAGTCTGGATTAAAATCGAGGCAGTTCAATCTTTGAATAATCCTGAGTGGGAAGGCACCCACATGGATCATCCAGTGCAACCCCTGGCCCTGCACAGGCAGCCCAGCAATTCCACTCTGTCCCTGAGAGTGTTGTCCAAACACCCCTGGAGCTCTGGCAGCCTTGGGGCTGTGCCCACTGCCCTGGGGAGCCTGGGCAGTGCCAACCACCCTCTGGGGGAAGAACCTTTCCCTGATAATAACAATAACAATAAAAAATTAATTTTTAAAAGACAAAATCACCTGAGAAATAAATACCTTTTGAATGGCTTTAGAACTTTTTAAGAACACGACCTCCTGATGTGACTGCTCAGCTGTTCTTGAGGAAACAGCCTCAAGTTTCACCAGGGGAGGTTTAGGTTGGATTTCAGGGAAAATGTCCTCACTGAAAGGGTTGTCAAGCACTGGAACAAGCTGCTTAGGGAATGTGGTGGAATCACTGTCCTTGGAAGTGTTCAAAAAATGTGTAGATGTGGCACCTGGGACCAGGTTTAGTGGTGGATCTGGCAGTGCTGGATTAGCGGCCAGACCTGATGATCTGAGAGGGCTTTTCCAACCTTAATCATTCTGTTAATGACTCTAATAATGATTCTACTAAACAAGTGGCCAGGCTGTTGCACAGACACGCTGAGGACTTACATGTTCTGAGAAGAACCTTTTGGAGAAGGAAGCTACAATTCTCTGGGCCTCCAGCCCCGCGTTGTGCCGTGCCTTGTACTCCTCCAGCCAGCTCACCCCGTCCGTGTGGCTGTAGTACTTCAGCAGGGATGGCCACCTACCCCAGGAGACACAAATGGACAGGAGCATTAGGATTTCACAGCCCTAAGAGCCCCCAGAACTGTTGCTGTAACCACTGAGGAGCTGAGACACTGCCCAGCTTTAAAGGTAGTTGTATAAAACCGACTCAAACATCAAAGCACGAACCCACCGATTTCAGCTTCAGGATTATTTAAAAGTAAGATTTCCTAAAGCTTGCCAACAGGAAACCTTCAAAGGCTCACATGCCAGGACTGCAGCAGCTAAATATCCTAAATGCTTCAGTTTGATAATTAAAAGAGCTCAGCACAAGGAATATCCCATGTCAGCTAACTTGGCACCAAACACTGCCCTGTGTTCCTGCTACCACCTCAGGGTCTAATTAAAAGGCTGCACAAAACAGAGCTCCCTCCACTGCCCTTGCTGGTGGCAACATCTACTGGAGGAAAACAGAATCCTGTAGTCAAATCCTGACAGCAAAATGCTTTCCCAGTTCATTTTTGGCACAATAAATAATTATTTTTTAAACAGCCCCATAGCTTTCTCATAAAAAAAACCCTCCCCAACCTGCTTTACTGAGTCTAAAAGTCCAAAAACTAAAACATTTTATTAAGGGTTTCAAGGTTCAGCTCAAACTCTAACTTCAGGTCGTGTTTTGGGGGCTGTCAGCAGCACCTTTTCTAACAAATATTTGCCAGCACAGCAATTCCCAAGGCTGCTGTGAAGACTCCAAGACCACCTGTGTAAGAAACATGAGGAAGAAGCAGCACAGACAAAAATAGTTTGGAAAGAAAGCTCGGAGAAAGGTCTCTTGCAATTCACTGGGACTTTCATTTCATGCTTTGAAATTCTGTTAATTATTACTGGTTTATACAAAACATTTTCCTTCAACCACTGCCTTGATTTTTTTCAGGTTCTATCTATCTTTCTTATTTTTATAAATAGAGATGTTTAAAATCACTATCATTAAATTACCTGAGGTTCTTTCCAGATTATATACATATATATATATATACACACATACATACATATATATATATTTACTTGGATAAACAGAGGGAAGGTGAAATATTTATATATTTACTACTCCTGTATAAAAACTGCTACCAGTGACCAAAATGCACAGTTGGGTTTGACCACACATGGAAGATATTTCACTGCCAGTTAATCATTAAACTGCCCTGCAGTTGCCTTTACAAAATAAAGTCAAATAACCTCAAATGACACAACAGCCCAAATCCCTGGCCTTTCATTTACTGTTGAAATGCAGCCACCCCACAATAACCATCCCAATCCTTTATTTTGGGATGAGAAAGGGTAATTTCTTGGGTTGAAATGATATTGGGATTTTTAGGAAGATAGAGTGGAATTGCTCACAGTGGAATCCGGCCAGGACAACAAGGTCAACGTGCAACCTCCTGCCAAAAGTTCCATTATCAAGGAGAGAGGAGGAGAGCAGAGTGTGCTGATCACCCACCACATCCCATTCCAGCTGCTGGATCCCAACCAATGCTGAACTTCCAGAAAACACAGCCACTGAATCGGTGAAAGTCAATCCCAAGCCACGGTCTGGTGATTTGGGGAAGCTGTAATTGTTCAATAGGCCTTTTTCATCCATGAAAAGAGAATAATCCTCTCATTTGGGCTATGCCAAGTGGCAATTAGAGAAAGCAATTTGGCTACTTTTCCTGTGCCAGAGCAGACAAAAAAAGCAGGTAACAGATGAGAAAGTTCTATCCTAGAGAGGCTGGAGGCCCCAGTGATGAGTGATGGTGCCTCCAGGACTGCTGAAAGCAGCACAGCATCAGCAATGTCACCCCCCTGCTTCATTTCCAGCCAAAATGTGAACAGTTTCACAGATTACAACACAGTTTTGCCCCCACCAGGCACCCTGGGAGTGCCCTTGGGGGAGCCCAAACTCAGCAGCAGCAAAAGTCCATCCCAAGGATTTTGGTACCTGTGGAAACAGTTCTCCTCAAAGCACCACATGTAAACAGCTCTCTGCTGTATAGGATTAGTCCTGTGATGGGGCAGGTGTTGGGAGATGTTTTGGAAGGTGCTGTCTGGGTCAGGGAGATCAAGCCACAACTCCAGAGCATGTGGGTCTGTGCCTGTGCCACCAGCAGATCCCGGCTGGATCTGGGGAGTGCAGGATCCTGAGTGTGGAGGCGGCTGCAGGACTGATCTCCAAGCAAAGAGCTGCCAGGACAGAGCTCCTGCAAGCAGCAGGCACAGCCCGGTCCCACCCCGCGGATTCAGGAGGGGAGGCAGCCTTGTAAAGCCCTTGTGGAAGTGTGGAAGGACAGCTGTGCCTGCCCCATCCCTGGAAGCGTTCCAGGTGGGATAAACTTGGAGCAGCATGGCCTAGCGGAAGATGCCCCTGCCCACGGCAGCGGGGATGGAACTGGATGATCTTTACGGCCCCTTCCCACCCAAACCACTCCAGGACTCCACCCCGAAAGCCGCGGGGCTCGTCCAGCCCATGCGGGGCTCCCCGCGCCCCCGCTGGAGCCGGGGAGCGACACAGGGATGGGGAGCTGGGGCTGCACATCCACCCCCCCGCCCCGATCACCGCCGGCCTTCCCAGGCCCGGGAGGCCGC